>ML682033.1:6507185-6815085 GCA_007922195.1 Podocnemis expansa
AAGTTGTTTCGAAATAATATGTTATTTCGAAACAGCTTGTTTCGAAACCTCTTGTTTCGAAACAAGCCCTCCCCGTGTGAACATAGCCTTTGAGAGAGGACTGCTGGGACTTGCAGTTAAACACACACAGCCTAGCTCTGTCAGAGCAGATCATTCCTTTTTTTCTGAAACAACCAATAACACAAACAGTGGTTCAGTAACCATTAGTATATCTCAACAACTTGGATTTGAATCCTTACAAATGCACTGATTTGCTGTTGCAGTATGACCTGATCCCATGTCTTACACTCCCCTGCATTTATTCTCATCCAATTCTGTAAATTCCTTTCTTCAAAGATTCTGATGAAGTGGGATTTTCTCCCATGAAACCTCATGTGATAAATAAATCTGTTAGTCTTTAAGTGCCACAAGACTCCTTGCTTTTTTTGCTCAACCTGGATTAAGGCATCCTTATCTAATAAACACAGTTTAGTTTAGACCTGGCCGGCGTACCCATTTAAGGTACAAGTATCTCAGTTAGGGGAATGGTTTTTTTTTTTTTTACCTTATTTATACCAGTAGGATGAATACATTATTCCAGCTATACCACTCTTGTGAACTATTCCAGAGTAAGAACAATTAAACTAGTATGACCAAATCCACATTGGAAGACCAGGGCATGTATAGTTGTAACTACTTTGATGTTGTTAACACGGTGCAACTTGAGTGTGTAAACAAAGCTTAAGTCATCCCTTCACAGTTACGTACTCAAAATCCAAAAGTTGTTTTTTTTAAAGCTTCCGATAAAGTGGGCTCTAAAAGTGGCTCTACTGATATTCTGTCTCCATTATGCTCCTTGAGGTACTATAACATCATTATTTCTTATATAGTTTCTAAAATGGCCAGAGAACTTAATGGGCAATAGAAAGAATTCCTACTGGACACAAAAAATTGTACTTTTTGAAGCATTCAGACGCGTAATTAAATTCCCTGGGGATACTCCATCAGCTGGAAGACATTTCTTGCAGCATATTTTAATGACTGTACCAGACTGTTGCTCCAGGAAAGGCTGGGGAACTTAGCAGATGTTGTCATTTTATTGAGCTTAATGTGAGAGGAGGGCTCCCATAGCTCTCAGCATGCTGTTAAGAAAAAACCTCCTCTATTCATCTTTTTAGCTGACAAAGCAGGAAAGTAGCCATTAATTCAGTTTTAGTTCTGCCCAAGAAAACCCAAATGTTTTTTATAAATAGACGAGCAAGTTTTTATTTCCGCCAAGAATGAGATCTCAGTGAAGAAGTCTAAGTAATGGAACAGCTAGACTGGACAGATGAGGTGGGTGAAGGAATAGCTTTTATTGGATCAACTTCTGTTTTGAGCCAAAGAGAGCTCTTCAGGTCCGACCAATAAAAGACATCTCACCACCTTGTCTCTCTAATATCCTAGGAGTGACATAGCGACGACTACACTTCATACAACCTCTAAACAGGAGACATTTTCACCATGTCTCCCTTTAGAGGAATAGTTGTCCTTTCCTTTCAAAAATGGGAATAAAAATAAAATATTCTCTTTAATTTGGGTCTTCTGATTTTTCAAATTCTGGGCCATATCCTCAACTGTTGTAAAGCAGCATCACACGCTTCTTTTTCCTCAGATATTTTTGTACGTTACCAGGGATTCAGAAGGTTTGAACTGATCATAGTGAACCACATTCTGTGAGCCGAATTCTGCCCTGATTTATACTTTTGTGCAAAATACACTGCAAGTCAATGGTATGACTCAGTATGGTGTGTCTATGGGATTAGATGAAGTATTGAGGGGAAAAATCCAACATCTTTGGTCTATATATTGAACTTTTGCAGTCTCTATCTAAATTTCCCAGGGATCAAGGTAGTTCTGCAGTGCACCAGCTTGGGCCTCTGCCTGCTGCTCATGATGTCACCCCAAGCGACTTGCAGAGGAAAGAGCATGGAAGCTAGTAAGACAACAGAAGGGTCAAGAAGGCAGAATCTCAGCTAGTGTAAATCAGCTTCAGATGACCAGGCCCATGACCTAATCAGCAGAACCTAACCAAAAGAGACGAGTTTACATGGCTACCCCCTTTGGAAGTTTACACCCAGCATCTTCACCAGACAAACTTCTGCTAGTTTTAACCCGAGTAGAATTGTACTGAACAGAACTATCACAATGAAACATGGGAATTATAGATGGAAACACCTGTTAGATCCTTTAGCAGCTCACACTCCTGTCAATGCAGGCTTGTTCGCTATCAAGAGTCAGAATGCCTTACAGTTAATATAAATACCATTTTTACATTAATTTATTATTTGTATTGTGGGAACACCTCCAAGTCTGATGCACAGAAAAGGACTTGGGCCAGGCACCATCTAAACACAAAACGTAAAGATAATCCATGCCCCAAAGCACTTAATATTTAAGGGCTTTATGTACACGGTACTACAGTGCCAACCGCTGGGCGTGAATTGGAGTGTGCACGATGGTATTGCACTCTGCTTGACCCATATGGACACAGCTGGTGTGAACTAAAGGTGCCTAGGTTGCATGAACATAGTCCATGTTAATCCCAAGGAGGTACCTTTCCATTTGCACCAGCAGCTTCCACTAGGTGCATTTAGATCGTCGCACTTTGGGGCACCCTGGAGTGCACCCTCATGTAGTCCATACTCCAATCTGGTATAAACTAGGCTATAATACAAGAGAAGAGCCCACAGATAGAGAGAAATAGAGAAGACCAAGGAAATGATGTGCTATTGGTCAGCAGAGGAGGCAATGATCTCAAGAGTCCACCTTTATAACTCTTGTGAAGACTTTTGGCATCACAGCAGAGGAGAGTTTTAAGGAGAGATCTGAAGGACAATGAGGTAGCTTTTATGGGGAGCTCCTCCCATGTATGAGAAGCAGCGTGGAAACCCAAAGGTGCTTGTCTGAAAACAAGAGAGAGATGCAGGATTATATGGTGGCTTGTTGCATGTACATATTTTATGTGACTTAGCTGGGTTTTTCTGTTATGTCTCAGAGTCGTCTACTCTGAATTTGACAGTTAATAAAGCCTAAGTGTTTACAAAGATTGATCACTTAAGTATTGGGTTACTTCAATTTTACACTGAAGTGACTCCTCTGGAATTCAGTGGATCTGTGACTCAGGTGCTTTAAAAGATTTAGACCTCAATGCTACCACTAGGTAGGCACATACTCAACTTTATTACTGCTCAGAGTTCCACTGAAACTAATAGGAGCACATAGGATAGCAAAGATCAGCACTTGCATGTGTGTTTGTGGGATAAAGACCTTAACCCCCATATATGTCACACACTTTGTTTAAAAAACAAGTGAAACCACTCAAGTTAAATGCTGGGAAAGAATGAGTTTTAGGGGTGAAAGGAATGATTTAATGTTTTGAGAAATAGTCTGAGCTCACATAATTAAACATTGAATTATAAGGGAGCAGAATTAAGTAATTACTAGGGAGAAGAATTAAGTTGTGTAGTTAGGCCATGGATGCGCTGAGAGTGGCACCGCCAACAGTGTAAAATCATTTGTGTCAGTTTGACCGAGCATCAGTAAAGATGTGTTCAATTGAACCTGGTAGTAGCTGGAGGTCGGGCTGAATTGGGCACTTAGCCACCCTGACCCATCAGACTTTCTCTATGACCTTCTCCCTCTCCTGGGAGAACAGTGTGAGCATCTGACGTGAAAAAGTTTTGCCTGCTTCCTGCATCAGCTCTGGGTCTTGCCCAGGAGAGGTGGCAAGCAGCCACTCAGGGTATGTTTTCACTCAGGGTGTGTCTACAATGCAATTACACATCCCTATGCCAGCTGGCTCAGGCTCAGGCTATGGGGCTGTTTAATTATGATGTAGATGTTCCCATCTTGCAGTGTCCTAGAGTTTGGGTTTCAGCTGGAGCACAAACATCTGCACGGCCATTAAACAGCCCCTTGGCTGAAACCTGTAAGCCAAGGGTTTTTTCCTTCCTCAGGCAGAGCTAAACACTAAGGGTGGGCAGGGAATGTTCAAAAATCCACAGACCCCCAAAGACAAAATATTGTCTTTAAACAAAAAACTCATGACTTATTGTGGTCTGACTCATGAATTTTGAACCTTCGAGTTGACAGCACTGGTCCTATATATCAGAGATGCCCAACTTTTCTGAGCGAGAGCCCCCTAGTAGGTAGAACATGTCCCCCCACCACTGGCCATGTGCATGTATAACCCCTATAGACACATAGAATGACGATAATCCTAACAGTGAATTATATAATAATAGATAACTCTTAATGTGAGGAAGAGACTGAGGTTTCACTGGTGCAGTTGTCAGCACATGCCCCATGTGGCCCCTCATCTTTCTGTCCCTTACGAACTGAGGGTAATTTAGGTGGGTACTAATGGATTGGCTGGGGCTGCTTCTCTCGAGCTGGGTGCCCAGCCACTGCAGGGCTAGAGATGGGGGCTGCGTCTCTTCTTCAGCTGGAGTCAGGGCTGCTGCTTCACTGAGGGGACTGCTCTTCCACTCTGGTCAGTGTGGAGCTTGGAGGCTAAATGATCTCAATCTGCCTAAAGCCTCATGGGCCCTCTGGAATATTTGGTGCCTCCCTGAAGAGAGGTCCTGCCGCCTTCAGATTAGGAACCGTGTCTGTATATGACCTAGTTATTGAAAGAGTTACTGCATTACTTCTACTGGTTAGTGCCATGGTCTCTGTATGCACATATTGGCTTTGTTCTGTAGCAGAACTGTTAAGAAATTAGCAGGAAGGCAACATATTGTCTCTAGATAAGTAGTCGCCTGGTAAACATGGTAGGATTTGCTAAGAAACTAGCAGAAATACCCAGCATGTCCCGGAGAAAATATAGGAAAAGGTGTGATGAATGAACTACGTCAATTACATTACCATAGCATATTTTATTGAAAATACTTTTCTCTTATGTATTACTTTAAGACATTAACATAGCTAGTTATGCGCATACAAAATACAATGACATCTGATTTCTTGATAACAAAAAGAGTGGTGAATGAACTATGTAAATTACTTTAACATACCATATTTTATTGGATATACTTTCTTTTATCATATTGCTTTAAGAAATGACCATAGGTAATGTTGTGCTTACAAAGTGCATTTACATTTAACTTATTGCCTGTTAATAACCAATATTTTTTGTCTTCCTTGAGCAAGAACATGCAAATTTTTCCCCATTTCAACTCTTGAAGTAGCAACGTATTGTTAACCATGACTGAAGCAGTTGAACCTCAGATCTACTCCATGGACTTCGAATTTTTTCCTTGTGATTTGTTAATAGACGTGGCAAAGGCTAGGTGGAGGGGGAACTGTGATCTTTTGCATTGGAATGGTGTATCTGTCGATATCATTGGTAGTCTTGGTATTAGTATGTGACGTGCTTAACAGAAGAGTTCAGCAAATGCCTATGATCAGGTGCTGCTAAAAGCTAATTATCAGTGAGCCCATTTGGAGCTCTGGTGGAATGGATTTCGAGATCTAACCAATCAAGTTATTTAAGTTAGGAAATCAGTAGTATCCATGCAAAAGTTTGTGTTTATAGCTCTTACCGTTTTGGGACAAACAAACTTTCTAAAATATTTATATGATAATTCTGAGCTACTGAGCTGTGAAGATGCTACTTCCTCAGCTGCAGCCCCATGTTATGCACCGTTTTGATACAGCTGGAAACAAGCAGACTGAAAGGATGTGAAATAGTTAAAAAGTGACTAGAGGGAGAAGGATGCAATTGTCAGAGGCTGTTTGGGAATAACAGAGGAACATGGGCCCAGCAGAAGGACTCTGAAGCAGCTGAGCATTCCTAAGCTTCTAGGAATGCAATAGACAGATGTAGAGACCGTTTTATTTTGCATAAAATCCAGGGCTATGTCTATGCTAGAGGGCTCAATTAAGCTGACTTAATAAAACCTACTTTAAGCTGGTTTAAAGTAGACCTTATTAAGCCAGCTTCGATCGTCCACACTCACAATGCCAGGAGACAGCAACTGCCGGTGTGGACGCTAGCAGGGTTGCCCTAGGCATGGTGCATTGTGGATGGCTGGTCCACAGTGCACCACAGAAAGAAGTGCCCCTCTCTCGTGGCAGCTCCTTTACAACAGGAAGAAAGTGACCACACCACCTCCATACTGTGCGTGGCAATAGGGAGCCCAAGGAGGTCTGGGACTCGGACGTGCCCTAGCAATGTGCCAGCACAGCACTCCACAGCCTTCCTGCCTTACCCAGACTCCTCCGGCTCTGGAGCAGGTGCCACAGCGCAACTGTTAGCGCAGGGGCAGGGCGCAGCAGGCCAACCTCCTTGCCCTCCCTGGCAGCTAGTGCAGACAGGGTGCCCTCCGTGCATCTGGGCATGGGAAACCAGCCGTGACTGGTGGCACCAGATCGGTCTTACCACCTAGGACGATGACCACTGGCTGCAGAAGCTGCAAATGAGAAAAAGCACCTTCCTCCAGCTCCTGTCACCACCCCCACCAAATGAGATGCTTAAGTTGACTGACTTAATTCCAAATGTAGCCTGGGCTTTGCTTAAGTCAAGTTAAGGGGCTTTAAGTCAACTTAAGCCTGTAGTGTAGACATACCCCATGTGTCTTTAGCTTTGTTCTGTTCCTTCTCTTCAGGTTAAACACCACTTTGATTTAAGAAAGCTGGCCATTGAGTACAAAAGCTTAGTAGGATTTCAAAAAGAAGTAGACATCTATATGGATACTAACAATGTGTACAGTTACATTCTGTAGCCCTGTGTTCATGCCTTGCACATTACTGTAATAATCTTTGTAAAAAGTATGCCTTATGCAATGTGATTTGAAAACTCATAATGTGCTGGTCAGTATTGTCTTGATAAAATATGTGTGGCAGTGTATGAAAAGTTAGAAAATTTCACTGCATGGTGGTGTAAATGTAACCTGCTAGGGTGGGCTCAAATTTATTCAATCGCCCCTCTCCAGTGCCTCACAGAGAAAACCCCTGATGAAAGCAGCTGGAGAGCCAGGATCCAGTCGTCAAAAGGACTCACAGCGAAGACTGCTCAGAGTTCCCATCCCACCTTAAACTATTACTCAACAGAAACGTAACAATGAACTTTATTAACTAACTAAACACACCTTATCCTAAAGAACCATAATACATTTAAACAAAAGAGTAAGAAACCCAAGAGTCCCAATGTTCAGGTGGAGTCACCCTTATCTCAATTGCAGTCATTTAAGTCCTTGGGGCTTGAATGCAGAACAAAAGCAATCCTCATCCTCTCTAGCTGCAGGAATCTTCAGGCAGATGCCATGCAGTCCTTTCTTCCTCCTGTGCAGCCAGCACCATGCAATCAAGTCACTGGCCATCCAGCTCTCAGTTCCACCGCAGACAACTCCCCTGCAAAGCAGTCGAAAGCTGGGAGAAAACATCCTGCAGTCCACTCCTGCTCAGCTCCTTTCACTGAGTCCCTTAGCCAATGTCCTCTGCAGCTCTCTGTTTGCTCCTCTCCAAGCTGCTCCTCTCAGGCTTCTCCCTGGGCATGTAACTCCAGCAAAACAATAAAACTTGTGGAGCATGCTCAGTGTGTTCCCACACCCTATAACCAGAAGTTTCTGGTTTCTGGGCTGCAAAATCTACCCAGCAACGTAACCCAGCCATAAGGATCCCTAAAAGAGATTGCACCTATTTAGGCACATGGGTTACATAAACACATTTCATACCACATTCCTCCCCAAACAGAAGTTGGCAAACATATCTGTCTCAAATGTAAGAATGTATGCTCTGCTTAATTTGGTAATTAGAGGAATCAAGAACAAAGGGAGTCTTGTCATCCAGTCCCGGCATCTGACAGTTGGTGGTTTAGGGACACCCAGAGCATGGGGATGCATCCCTGCCCATCCTGGCTAACAGCCATTAATGGACCAATAATTCCATGAACTTATCAAATTCTATTTTTTAACTCAGCTATAGTTTTTTTGGTCTTCACAACATCCCAAAACAGAGAGTTCCATAGGGGATGTGTGTTGTGTGAAGCAATATAGCCTTATGTTTGTTTTAAATCTGGTGCCTATTAATTTTGTTGGCTGACCCTTTATTCCTGTGTTATGTGAAAGGGTAAATAACTCTTCCTTGTAGACTTTATCTGCACCATTCGTGATTTTATAGGCCTGTGACAAGGCGTATTGACCCCACCCTAGCTCAGAGGGGGATTAACTACCCATTGTGGGCTGAGGAGGCCATGCCCCTTCACCCCTGCTGGGCATCTTCAGTTTGGAGACAGGATATAAAAGGGAGCTGCCCAGATCAGTCGGGGCAAACTGCTGAAGAGGAAGGATAATGTGTGCAGGCCACACCTCAGAGGCCAGACATGCTAAGCCTCAGTTGGATACCTGGCTGCCATCAGAAGCCCAAAAAGGGATGGAGTCACCATGATTTCTGGAGTCAATGACTCCAGAAACCCCAGAAGACATGTGGATCAGTGCACTGGAAGACAGGGTAGACAGTATCCCTATGGCACTAGACATTGGTCTTGTTGTAGAACCGGGACACTGTGTTTTGGGTGCATTCCCACTAACCTAGTTGAATTCTGTCAGGCCGTTGGTCTAGGCCCTGGTGGAATAAGGTGGGCCTGGGTACCCTTACCCTGGTCACCAACCATGGTCGCATGTTGTGGCCCACTCCCCTCTAGCCATGAGGCCATGCTGCTGCTGGAAGGAAGCCCAACTGAGAAGGTTGTACTGAGCAGGGTAACCTTAATGTCTCTGACCAATGGGCCACACAGTCCTGCTGAGGAGGGCAGCCATATGGACTTGATGCTGAGGGCGGTCCCAAAGACTGATTGTAGGTATTGCTGCTCAGTCACATAAGGGAGAAACCTGGGCTGACTCTGTCCACCTAGATTTGAAACCCTTGCCATAGCTCAAGACCCAGCACTCTGTAATAGTGTGTAGCTACCCTGTGATGCCCTACTCTATCATCTCTTTTCTAAGATAAATTGTCCCAGTCTTTTTCATCTGTCTTCTTGTGGAAGTTGTTTGTTACCACTAATCATTTTGGTTGCCTGTCCCTATTCTTCTTCCAAGTCTACTATAACTTTTGTGAGATGGGCTAACCAGAACTGCACTCAGCATTCAAGGTGTGGCCATACCATGGATTTCTTTAGTGGCATTATATTTCTGTATTGATTGTATTGATTTCTGTCCCTTTTTTAAAGGTTCCTTATGATATATTCCTTTTCTAAAGGTCCCTTTGCTCAATTGCAGATTTTGAGCAGATGATTTCAGAGGACTACCCCTGATGACTCCAAGTTTTATTTCTTGAGCAATAACAGCTGCTTTAGACCCCATCATTATGTATGGATAATTGGGTTTGATTCTACAGAGTGTAGAAGGAAGCCAAGGAGCAGGGCAGATGGATTTTTGTTAAGTCAGGAGGAAAGAGCCTGAAGGATTGTTGGGTTACTGGGAGAGGTTTGTGTGCATGGAGGTCTTAGAGGGTATTGCTTTGCATCTGCTGGGGGTTCACAGGAACCTGCCCCTCACCTCAGTTCTGTTCCCTTCTGTCACCTCAGTTGTCCCCATCTCCCAGTCCTGCTCCCCTCCATCACCACTCCTCTCCTCATGCCTCTGTTCTAAAGACCTGGGGCAGGGGTTTCACCTGAGCTTCTACAGATAATGTTCTGTGGTGCCCTGAGACTCAGGTGATGACCATTCTCCTGAGCTCATATACAGAACTAACACATCACGAGGGCATAGTCCCAGCTCTACCCCTGACCTGCTGAACAACTAGAGAAATACGCTAAAGCCCTGACTAGGAACCACAAGGGCTCAGTGTAACTCATGAGGCTATAGCGAGGGGCTTGTCGCCTTTATATGTGCTGCTGATATTCAGGCCAGTGACCTTCAGTGCCTCAGTCTTTCCACCTATGCAATGAGGATGCCTGTTGATTAGGGTGAGGCTTTGTGGATTGATACATTCATGCTGCCACAAAGCGTTCAAGCTGTGAAATAGTGCTGGCTTTTTTTAGATTGATGTATTACAAAGCTCCATTCAGATTCTCTCTCTTTAGGCGCTAGCTCCTCCTGGTAAAAGAGACAGACCAGTCCAGCATTCAAATGTGTGGGGCAGTAGCTATTCTTAACCTGGGGCAGGGAAGAGAGCTGACAGAAAGATGGCAGCATGGGAATGCATGAAGCCCTGGAAGAAGGTGTGATTCAATAACGTGGCTTGCATTGGCTTACAGGAGCTTTGACAGTTCTGTCTTGGAAGGAATAGTGTGTGCTAGGGAAAATGGATATTGCTACATTAAAGGAATTGAGTCTGATAAAGAGCCCTGGTCCTGCTCACCTTATATGTTTATGCAAATTTAATTAAGAGTGTGTGTTTAAAATATGCTATTCAATTAAATAGTTTCAAAGAGTGCCACATAAACATTAGTTCTATCAGGGACAGCACCTGCATTTTGGCACCAAGATTAGAAACACCCCTTTGATATACACAATCTAGCAGCTTTATGGAGTTTTATCTTTCATACCAATCAATTGGATGCACATTTTTACAATTGAGTTACAGATCCCTGAAAAAATAACTTTCGACCTTTCCCTGATAATCCTCTTTTCTGCCACACCTCTGCATAACTTACCTTTAAGAGCTCTTCTCACAGTCTGCTCACATCTTCGGTGACAAGAATTTGGAAAGCTGGAAGAATTATAGTGGCTGACTCCAGCACTTGGACAGTTGAGCGTATGTCAGCAATTCCATCTAAAAGCTCAGTAAAAGAAAAAAAAAGCTTTTGCAAAAAGCCTGTGACTCCCATCTGGAAACTATAGCTGGTCAGTAATTTTCCACAAAACAGGGTTTTGCCAGAAAATGCCAGTTCTTCAAACCCAAAATATTTTGTGGAAACTACACAGACCACCCAGGGGAGGGAATCCTGCTCTTTCCACAGTCTGCGCTCAGCACACCATGTGAACTGCCCTGGGCAGACAGCAAGACAACAGGAGCTTCCATGCACACAGGGTTTCCTAGCTCTCAGTGCCACAGCAGAGAATTATTCTATTAGGTATGCATGGTTTATTTCAGTGGTTCCCAACCTTTTTGGCTCAAGAGTCACAGATATAATTTTTACAGCTCTGAAGGGCCACCTGTCTCTGCCAGCAGGACCCCCCATTGCAGCTATACAGAGGTTCAGTGAGGATTGAAAGTGCATGCATCCTGTAGCCATGTGTGCTCCACCTGGGGCCCTAGGCAGTGGGTCTCTTCTGCAGCCAGGAGGATGGAAGATCAGTGCTGACTGCTCCCTTCCTTCTGGCTCCAGCAGGGATCCCGGTGCGTATTGACCTAGGCAAAGTGCTTTGCTGTGCTCTCTGCTATGGCCAGAGGGAGGGGAGCACTGATCTCCCACCCACTTTAGCAGCAGCAAGGAGCCTGCACTGGTCTTTTAGCCCAGCGGAAATGAGCTCTGCCTGGGTCCTTAAGCAGTGTCACTCTCCTGCAGTCAGTAGGAGGGGATCTGCGGGCCACTTTTGGCCCCTGGACCACAGGTTGGGAACCACTGATTTATTTCATCATACGACAGAATCCAAGAGTTTCTGCACCTAGTAACCCATGGAGCCCTGATGTTCACACACCTATTGGGGGACCTGCAAGAGGCAGGACGTATCTTGTGTGGGTGCATGCATCCTGGCTTTTTTTTTTTTAATCATTGTGCTCCTGGAGGACAACTCTACTTCTAAGGAGCTGCCCCCAGATGATGGCGATTGCCCCATAAGCCAGGGGGCAAGATCTATAGCACAGTGTATCAATTAATATAACCTGGGCTGTCATCACCTATTCTTGGCTTCTTCATGGATGGAAGAATTTTGAAGGAGCCGTGTGGCTCTTCTATTCTATCTTCCTCCTATCACCTTCTTTGTTCAGGGTGGCTGATACCTTCAGTTTCCATGTGGGGCTCCTGCCTTGACAGAAACCTCCCTTTCAGTGGGTTCAGGCTTCCTTCCACGCATGCTTTTGGTTTTTTTATGGTGAAAAAGCTATGGCCACTTCTTGTGACACTGTGAGTCCATGATGCTATTTTTTTAATAGCTCCTACGCCTGGAGCCAAATTGTTATGTGAGAATCTCAGCTTTCATTTAAAAAGACTATGGCCGTATAACTGTGGAGAAAAACTTGAAAATGTACCCTACGTGCACCCTTAATGGCTCACAAACAAGAAGACAAAGAGAACCCAAAATGTATTGACTTTCAAACTCAGGATTTTCAAGTCAATGGTATAATGTTTGAGGCCTGACTCATGATTTTGGAGTGCTCAACAGCTGGGTAATACCAAGATGCAAATTTTACAGGTAATACAGACCCTAATGGAGACTTCTCTTCTGTGGTGTTTATAAGTTTTAATTATTTAAAAGGAACTGATTTCCAGATTGTGTAACTGGATGAGACTTTGGTCTAATAATCCTCACTTCATTGACAAAGCTTAAAAATACCACCACTAGTGCAGGGCCAATAAAAACAATGTAGCCTGGTCTAGCAGTAGTTTTTCATGTGCATTTCCTGTTGAGGACAACAAGATTTTTTTTTTTTTTTGTATGAGAGTAGTGTAGCACTGAACAGAATATAGTAGCAGTGGTTAATTAACAAACCCACTTTCCTCTTTTCTATTCAATGATGATAATGCTCAGATGAGGAAAGAACAAAATGAGCCAAGTTAATTTCAGCTCTGTTAGAAACACAGGAAAACAGACTTGTTTGCCAAATGGAAAAAAACAAAAATTAGTAGATAAAGAAATTTTAATTTCCAGTTTCTAAGAGGGATATTACCAACAACAATATAAAAGATGGTTGAGTATTCTGTTGCACTGAGAGAAGTGATTACTTCACAAGCAGTGAATTATTTCCCATACCTTTTCTTTCCAGCCTATGTCTCTTAATTTCTTTCTCCCTCTACTATCACTATTTGACTCTGTAATTGTGGTATATAGTCCTATAACTTTGTGCTGAATTCTGTGCCTGTTTATACAGGTGGCAATTCAGAATAACATCACTGGTTTCAGTGGAACCACTCTGTATTGCAGATGATGCAACTAATTGTGTTTGTGCAACTTTGATGCAGAGATGAGCACACAAAAATAAGGAAGTGTGAAAGGTAAATATAAATGCATAGAGCTGATCTCACCTTTGCATTATGATACAGTCAAATGTTGCTTTCACACCTAATGTGACCCCACTGAAACCAAGGGTGGAAGTGAAGAAAGACCAGAATTTGGCATTGAGAGCCAGTTGCACCATCCAGCAATGCCATAGATTTTTAAGGTCAGAAGGGACCAATATAATCATCTAGTGTTTTAGTCTGACCTCCAGCACAGTGCAGGCCAAACCTCTTGCCCACTTCTGCAACAAAACACCTAACCTATGACTGAGTCACTGAAGTCCTCAAATCATGATTTAATGACTACAAGGTACAGAGAAACCACCATCATGTGACCCACACCCCATGCTACAGTGGAAAGTGAAAACCTTCCCAGAGCTCCTGCCAATCTGCTCTAGGGGAAAATCCCCTCCTGTCCCTAAATATGGTGATCAGCTAATCCCTGCAGATGAGGACAACACTCACCAGCCAGACACCCAAAAAACATTTCTGTGCACCCATAGATTTGACCCACAGATGTTATAGATTTTGTGACCACATTCTAGTTTTCAATATTATTCAGATATTTATTTGTTATATTTATTCAGATTTAATATTACACTAAAAAAACCCTAGGTTTAGAGAGCCTTAAAGTTGCAAAGTCAAACTCTCAAAAGTTAACATATGCCAGAATCAAGCTTCACTGTTTAACAGACTATTGAGCCATAAGGGACCATGGATCATCTAGTCTAATATCCTGGGCAACCTTTATTTGGTTCTGTGACTAAAGGACCTCTTGACGCCAACTGGCAGAGGGTACCAGAGGCATCTGGGAGTGGTATTTACATCATAGTTTACCAAGAACATAATGTAAGGTCACTATGAAAGCCTGTGTCACACTGGTCATCCTGATCATTGCGAGATTTGTGTATATATATATATATATATATATTAAAAACGAGAATCCTGTGGCACTTTAAAGATTAAAAATTTCTTTGGGCATAAGCTTTCATGAATTCCAGCCCACTTTGCCAGATGCATCTGATGAAGTGGGTTGAAGCCCAGTCGAAATCCCGGTGGGTACCTGTCTACCTTCCCAGTAGGGGTCCTTGGGCAAAAGACCCCCTAACGCCTCACTTGCCTACCTCGAATATGAGAGTGACACGAACTAGGAGAGTCATGCCGGCTCGGACGTCGCCCGGATTAACAAGGTCCGCGCCAGATGTTGGGGAACCAGGACAATCTGACGATAAGTGGGCTACTGGAACAAACCATGCATGGACGAGACAAGAGAACCTGGAATTGATGGAATGCTACTACAACAGCAGACCTAATGAGAGGGGATATATGAAACGTATGAGGGAACTATGGATGGACAAAAGACCTACATCCACGCTAACTGAGAAACAGCTAGTTACCCAACGCTTCAACATAGTAAAGAGGCAGCTGCTCTCACAACTGGAGATAGACTAACTCCACATTACCTCCCGGACTCAAGAAGAAGCCCCAGAAGAACAACTAAATGTGCAGCCAACCCCTGAAGCTGGAACTTCACTGCCATCCCCTCCATTACGGAACACAGCAGCTGATATGAGACCTAAGATCATGGATAAACTAGCTACAGTCAACCCTCGAGACTGATTACCAAGGCTTGTTGGAGAAGTACCATCAGATAGTATGCTAGAAGATGCCAATAGAGCCCTAATGACAATTCCTACTACCACCATCACTGAAACCAATGAACTGGTATACGCTACAGCCTCTGTAATCCTGGAGATGCTTGGCTACACAATCAAGAAGAACAGCAGTACATACCCCCCCCCTGGAAAATGAGGTTGGAGGATAAGATCAAGGCAACCTGGAGCGAAGTTAGCCGGCTGGTGGAACTACAGAAGGGTGTAGAGATTAAGGATAAGACTCGGCTACTGAGAAAATACAAGGGCCTGACTCCATCTGAAGCCCTAGAGACTGCTAAGCAAAGGCTCACAGCACTGGCTACCAGGCTAAGGCGATACACTAGAGAAGCAGAGGCCAGAAAGATAAATGCCCTGTTCTCCAAAGAACCATCCAAGGTGTACTCCCAACTGCAGTGCAACAACACAATAACAGCAGAGCCACCAACAGCAGAAACTGAACAGTACTGGAAGAACATCTGGGAGAAAGAAAAGACTCATAACACCAGTGCAAAGTGGCTTCAGGACCTGAGAAGAGACCACAGCAATCTCCCGGAACAGGAACCAGTCACCATCACAGTAGCCGACATCCAACAGCGGGTCAAGAACATGAAGAGCTGGACAGCACCTGGCCCGGACATGATCCACACCTACTGGCTAAAGAAACTAACAGCAGTGCATGAACGCCTAGCAGCACAGATGAACCAGCTGCTAGCAGCAGGCTCCCACCCAGACTGGCTAACACAAGGAAGGACAGTGCTGATCATGAAAGACCCCCACAAGGGAACAGCGCCATCCAACTACCGGCCAATAACCTGCCTCCCCACAACATGGAAAGTCCTATCAGGCATCATAGCCGCCAAGCTACAGGACCATATGGGGCAGTACATGAGCACAGCTCAGAAGGGCATTGGGAACAACACCAGAGGCTCAAAACACCAGCTGCTCATAGACAGAGCAATCGCCCAAGACTCAAGGTCTAGACAGACCAATCTGAGCACAGCCTGGATTGACTACAGGAAAGCCTATGACTCAATGCCGCACACATGGATCTGTGAATGTCTGGCGCTATACAAAGTCAACAGGACACTAAGGACCTTCCTCAAGAACTCAATGGGACTGTGGAAGACAACACTGGAAGTCAATTCAAGACAGCTTGCACAAGTGGCCATCAAGTGCGGCATATACCAAGGTGATGCGCTGTCCCCGCTGCTGTTCTGCATTGGCTTGAACCCCCTCAGCCAGATAATCTCAAGGACTGGATATGGATACAAGTTCAAGAGTGGAACTATCATCAGCCACCTCCTCTACATGGATGACATCAAGCTGTATGCTAAGAATGAATGAGACATCGACTCACTAAGCCACCTGACACGGATCTACAGTGAGGATATTGGGATGTCATTCGGACTGGAGAAGTGTGGCTGGATGGTAGTAAAGAGAGGGAAAGTAGTCAAGACTGATGGGGTGGAACTCCCAATAGGCCACATAGCAGACATACAGACCAGCTACAAGTACCTTGGCATCCCACAGTCACATGGGAACCACGATGAGGAGGCAAGGAAGACAGCAACATCCAAGTACCACCAAAGGATAAGACAGGTCCTGAAGAGCCAGCCCAATGGGAAGAGCAAGATCCACGCCATCAACAGGTACGCCCTGCCAGTCATCAGATACCCTGCCGGTATAGTGAGCTGGCCAAAGGAGGACATGGAGGCTGCCGATGTGAAGACCCGGAAGCTCCTCACAATGTATGGAGGTTTCCACCCCAAGTCCAACACCCAGAGACTGTACGCCAGCTGGAAAGAAGGTGGGCGGGGTTTGGGGAGTGTCAAAGCCACTGTCCTGGATGAAACCCAGAGCATCCAGGAGTACATCAGTAAGATGGCACCCAAAGATGAGCTGCTGAGAGAATGCCTGAGGCAGCAGCAGACCTGGGAGGAAGATCAAGCAGAAGAAGTGCCATGGCAAGACAAGACCCTGCATGGGATGTACCATCAACAGATAGCTGAGGTGGCTGACATTGGGAAATCCTACCAGTGGCTGGAAAGGGCTGGACTAAAAGACAGCACTGAGGCACTGATCATAGCAGCACAAGAACAGGCACTGAGCACCAGATCCATTGAAGCAGGGGTCTACCACACTAGACAGGACCCAAGGTGCAGACTGTGCAGAGAGGCCTCCGAGACAGTCCAACACATAGTGGCAGGATGTAAGATGCAGGCAGGAACGGCATACACTGAACGACACAACCAAGTAGCTGGCATTGTGTACAGGAACATCTGCACAGTGTATGGGCTAGACCCTCCCAAGACCAGATGGGAGATCCCACAGAAGGTCGTGGAGAATAACAGGGCTAAGATCCTGTGGGACTTCCAGATCCAGACAGACAGGCAGGTACTGGCCAATCAGCCAGACATCGTGGTAATAGACAAGGACCAGAAGACAGCGATGGTGATGTAGCAGTGCCAAGTGACAGCAACATCAGGAAGAAGGAGTATGAGAAGCTGGAGAAGTACCAGGGCCTGAAAGAGGAACTAGGGCGGATGTGGAAAATGAAGGCCAAAGTGGTCCCGGTGGTGGTAGGAGCACTCGGGGCTGTGACTCCTAAGCTGGGAGAGTGGCTCCAACAGATCCCAGGAACAACATCAGAGCTCTCTGTCCAGAAGAGTGCAGTGCTCGGAACAGCTAAGATACTGCGCAGAACCCTCAAACTCCCAGTGGGTCGGCAGGGCTGTAGCAGAAATGCACTGACTAGTGTTGCAGCACAAACTCAGCCAGCCTGGGGCCGAATGTCCCTGGACTTCTTCCTACCACTCCCCTGAGGTGTACCTCAGTCCTCGGTCATCTTCAGTCTCCCCAGGGTACCTGGTTAATAGTTGTCCCAGCAGCTCCTCAGTGTGGGATGCCTCTGGTGGTTTTGGTAGCTTGAACTTGTCCCCAGAATAGCAGGAGTATTTGGTGGGCTCACACACTGGCAGCAGGGAGGAGGCGTCTGTCTTCTGCAGCATGGCCTTCTCATCTGAGAAACAGGGTCTGCCTTTTTACTTTTGGTTCCTGTCCCATGCCTTTGCTTCTGGTCTGGTGGAGTGCACACACTTTCTGGTCCCATAGACCAGGGAGTGAGTGGCTGTCCCTCACCATCACTCTCTAAGGGAGGTCACACCTCCATTACACTGGCCAGTAGAGGGAAAAAGGACTAAGTTTACTCTCCATACAGACTAAGGACTAGTTTACACTTAAAACTTGGTACAGCTGAGCCACTGTAAGAGTGCTTGTGTAGCTACATGATGTTGATGGGAGAGAGCTCTTCTGCTGACATAAAGAGCCACCTAAATGAAAGGTGGGACCTATGTCAGTGGGAGATACTCTCCTGACAACATAGTGCTGTACTCATAATCGCATATATTAGCAAAGCATACTCAGGGCTGTGTTTTTTCACATCCTTGAATGATAAAAGTTTTCCAGGCATAAGTGCCAATGTAGACAGGACTTAGAAGACATAGGTGTGTGTGTGTCACCTCATTCTCTGGGCTCAGGAAGAGTTGAAACCCATCAAGATTAACCAGGAGGCCAAAGAGACAGTGTAAGCTCTAGTGACTGACGGATTTTTCCTGTCTCTCAGCAGGGAAGCTGGGCAGAGACCCAAACTGGACAAAAAAAAAGAACTGAAAGGTGTGGAATAAAGGATCGGGGCTCTCTTACCAGGAAGCTGGCTAAGGAAAGAACTCAGAGTGAGAGCGAGAGCAAGGGAGAGCCTGAAATGAAGTTGACTCCAGCTTGGTTTGGTGGATGACTGGAAACTCCTGTCGACTGCCTGCGTGCATACTGGCAGGTGCTAGGTAGACCATTCCTGGTGGCCAGGAACTCTGGAAAGGGGCCTGGAGGCCAATTAAGTTGACTTAAGGGCTAGTCCCCATCTACACTGGTTTAAGTCAACTTAATAAGGTCAAGTTAAGCATTAAGTTGACCTTAAAAGATGGTATTATTAAGTCGACTTGAGAAAGCGCTTAAGCTGACTTAATAAAAGCCCAGTGTGGCTGCAGGGGTCTGTAGGTCAACTTAAACTTCCTTAAGTCAACCTAAGGCTCTGGTGTGGACATACCCCTAAGCACTTCCAATGCTAATTAATCCACCTGATTAATAAGCCATATTGTTTTGAAAACTCTAGAGTATTATTATGAGTATTTGGTGAAGTGTATTATTCCCTGCAGAGTGCACAAGTCTTAGCCAGAAACCTGTCTTAGCTGGACTCTGAACAAAGCTCACAGTGTGCAGCATGAATCCTGATGATGCCTTAGTGCTTCAGTCTCAGGAGGCAGTAGCCTGAAGGAAGAGTGAGACCACTTGGGTATTGATACATTAGAAGCAGATTCTCCAAAAGTCTGTCCCAAGTTAGGAATGTAGCAACAATCCTGTGGGTTCATGACACCAATATTTGTTTGCTATTGTATGAACCTCTATTTGTTAAATGACCTTAGGTTTATTTATAAAGAAAGCAATGTAAGTGCTAATTGGAGCTGTGTTGTGAGGTGGGCTAACCAGCTGCAGCATACTGTTCCTTTGAGAACAGCTGGTCTGGTAGTTCTGTGAGTGTCCAGTGGATAAGGGGCTGCATGCTCCAGGGGATGCTTGGCTTGCAGTGCGAGGCACAAAGAAACCTGGAAGGGAATGCTCTCATTGCTAGTGGTGTCAGGACCTGATCCTGGACTGGAATAGATGAGGGTCATTCGTGCTCAGAGCGGGTGGTAGCAAGGTGTCTCAGAAACTTGGACGGTCCTGAGGAACATCACAGGCTCCTATGTATGTACACATTAGTACACAGCTTTACTTATGTGACCACATACTGCTCTTTGGTTTTGTATTTACAATTATTCCATATTTCTTTTCATCCTTCGTATTCAGTGTGTAGCTCCCGGCGTCATTTAATAGTCACCATTCAAACCATGTGCTGAACAGAAAATTAATTTCCTCCTGGGCTTTTCTAAGGCACTCATCACTCTGAGTACTACAAATTAATTAATGTAAAAAGTTTGGGGACTAGAGAAACTGAAAATAGTAGGAGGCTGTTATCTTCTGTGTGGACCCATTACTGTATAGGTATGAGATACTCTTTGCCAGTGATTTCACAGCTATTTGCAGACAGTAGAGAGAGGCAGAGACTCAGGACACCTCACTTCATTTCCAGAGTTTGTAAAGGAGTGTGCTCTAGTGGCTACCAATCTTCTGCTATTGGGACCCCAGCCTGTCTCTGTAACATTCTTCTCCTATCCTCCCCCATCCCTCCACCCTTTACGTCTATCCAGAGGTGCCAAACTTGCTCTTATGGTTAGGGTAAAAGTCAGGGAGATGTGATGGTGGCAGACTAGGTACCAGCTCATGCCAAGGTCCCCATGCCTCAATTGAATGATGACAAATACACAGCAGCTAGGTACCAGCTCATGCCAGCATCCCCATGCCTCAATTGAATGATGAGAAATACACAGTGCTATCAGCCTGGCTCATCTCTGCGTGAGTATTGTTAAAATAGGTATTTAGAATATGTTTAGACTTTATTGAATGCTTGTGAGTTGCTGCCTGCAGTAATCTCACTCACAACATCAGTATCTCATAGGGTAAAGTAATATTTGACTGTTTGTACTGTAAGCCTCAGAGACTATGAAAATCACCAGTCAAAGGAAAAACCCATTAACTAGTGTACAGGGATGATCTGCAGCAGAAGCTGTTACATCCTACCCTATGGGAAAGGTCCATCAATACCAGTTAGACTGTTGTGGGACAGTAAATAGGACAAAAGACTCCCCACTTCCTGAAGATGAGTCATGTAAACAAATTCCTCCTGTCAGCTGAATTGCAGTGCAGAGCATATGGTGGGAGCAGGATAAAAACCTCAGAGGAGGAAATGATTATCTCTATGCTGCTTAGATGGGGGGAGAGGTGGCAGATTTACTAAGCATAAGCAAGAGATCCGTGGTGCTTAGTCTGGGTTAGCCCTTAAGGACATATAGTGCTTGCTTATTATAAGAGCAGCTATTACTTTTTGAAACTAGAGATTCTAACTCATTTGTGTACATGTGTTTATTTGCTCTAATCTTACAAGTAGCCCTCATTTTCCTTTCCTATTTAATAAATCTTTATATAGTTTATTACAGGCTTGGCTACAGTGTTGTCTTTGGTGTGAGATCTAACAGATGATTGACTCAGGGTAAGCAACTGGTCCCGTGAGATTGGGAGTAAACTGAGTGGTACTGTCATTTGTGGTGTAAGGGAGTATCTATCACAAAGACATGCTTGTGTCATTAGTAGCGTAAAGGAGAATCTATCACTAAGGCTGGATGCTAAGATAGATCCCTTGTGGACTGTCTGTGGCTCATGTTTAGGCTGTTAAAGAACCTGAGGACTTGGTACCTGACTGGTGAAATCTAAGGCTTTGTCTACACTAACAACAAACAAACAAACAAACAAAAAAAACCCCTGACCTATGTAATAATTATTGCAGTGTCTTATGCTCACACTATCCTCCTTGGGTTAGAGGAGTGTGTCCTCACAAGGAGTACTTCTACTGACCTGAGAGGGTCAGTATGGCGAGATCAGAGTCCAGGCTCTCATGTTCCTGCTGGGATCCCCACACTACAGCTTCCCGATCTGCCCTCTTCCCCTCCCTGCTCCCTGCTGAAAACTGGGGAAAGCCACCTGGTGCTTCTTCACTTCCTGTTCCCAGGTGGAAGCTGCCAGGGGCTGGCTTCTCACCCCTGGGGAAAGGGGAGCAGCTGCCTCTAGTGTAGGCCAGGCCTAAACCTAGTACTGACAACCCATTTAGGGTTTGTGCCCTGGTTCTTAACTGTCTGCCCTGAGGTTGGTACTCACACTGTGTAGCTACTGCAGTAGCTTGACAGGAGGAATTAGGGAAGTCCTCTTCACTGAAACTGGGACCCTTCTCCTCTTTTCACAGAAATGAAGACCTTTCCCCCTGCTCCCCACAGAAACTAGGAGCTCTCCTCAGTTCCTTTCCCCTTCTGTGGTCAAAGGAGTGGGACTGGGACCTCTGGGGCCCCTACTGCACAGGGAGAAAGGGGAGGATCAGAACCAGGTGTAAGGCAGGCTTAGAAGCTGTGCCTAACAGCTTCTAGGGGGGCATCTAATCTGCTTGGGTCCTGTATTATCATGAACACAAAGAGCACAGTTGGGTATTAGCATACTGGGGGGGCAGGGCATAGTGGGTAATGGTATTTGGGGTTAATCTGATCACAAATCTGTCAATATCTATAATTCTACTGAAGGGAAATATAAAATACTTGTCTTTTGTGAATTGCTACTCTGTTTGTTTCAAATATGTCTGGGTTAGTTAAAGGGTAAAAGTTACCCTTAGTTCAAAAAAGATTTGTAGGAAAGGTGACCGCATGTTTCAGCCTGAAAGAAGTTGAAGACAGGGGTGGGGGTAGGGGTGGGGGTTAAGGCTATTTCTGCTTCTCTTCCTATTGTTTCCCTTGTCTGATGATAACTATGGCTAGATTTCTTCTGAGGCCTTTGGCATTTAGATAGAGGTAGCTATTTGCAGCTACTTAATGTTAAGAGCTGGAATCACTAGGGAGAGAAGCAAACTCTGAGCTAAAATCGCTGGAGAGAAAATCCTCTCTCTGAGCTGAGATCACTGAAGGGGAGCCAGCGGACGGTGAGAGCAGCCCGTGGCAAGCTGCATGGCATGAGTGACCAGTGGGTGGAGCCGGCAGATAGTGGGTGGAGCCAGCAGAGGGTGAGACTGGCCAGTGACGAGCTGGGTGGCATGAGTGAGTGGTGGGTGGAGCCAGCAGACAGCAGGCGGAGCCAGCGGATGGTGAGGGTGGCCAGTGGCAAGCTGAGTGGTGTGAGTGACCAGTGGGTGGACCCAGCGGACAGCGGGTGGTGCCTTGGGACAGTGCTAGTGGATGGAGTAAGTGGCCAGTAGATGGCATCGGCGGACAGCTGGCGTGAAAGACACTCCCTACGTAACCTAGGGTTGGTCGGGAGCCTAGTTAGCACTGATTCTCCAGATCAGTGCTGGTTTTGCCATTAAGTTTTGTATGTTCTGTTATGCATTGTGGGTTGTTGGGAACTTTGCTCTGTACTGATTTGCTAAGTGTGTGCTGATTTCTATTATTTGGCCTCTTACACTCTGTTTTACTACTGTTAAAAGTTCTGTTTACTACACTCAGACTCGTGCTTGCGAGTGAGGAAGACTTACCCCTTTGGGGTGCCCAGGGAACAATGCAGGATTTCTCAGAAATCTGGGAGGGGGCTTGAGCTGGTTGGTGGTGCTCCATTATTGGGAAACCCCCAGGTGTAGAACTCAGTCCTTGTTGTGCCAGCTTGCCTTGGCAGAAGGGTTTCACAGGAGAGATGCCACATAGGGTGCTTATTTACCCTGGCCATTACCAGGCCTGGGCCTCCTTCCTGGCATTATCCTTCTCCTCATCTCCCTCTGTCAGGTTCCCTCTCCTCTTCCCTCACCTCCTTCTGGCCTGCAGACTGCACAGTGACAGCCTGATTGGAGAATATCTGGAGCAACTGTCAGTGGGGTTTGGGGTGCTGGATTTGCTTCCTGAACCACAGGTTTCATGCTGTCTCCTGTGTATCATGCTGGTGTGCTTTAGGTACCTAGAGTGCATCACCTCAGTCCGGCAAGGATGACAACGGTCAGTCACAGTGCAACACGGCCAGTTGCTTGGGTGGTGAATCCTGCAGTGCCTCAACACATTAAAAAATCACTGCAGCTTGCCTCCTATCAGACCCTCACCGAGTAGTCTGCCCCCGGTGGCTGCAGTGTGCTTTACTATATTTGTGGGACCCAAGGGGTGGTGTGTCAACACACCTATACGTACACGCTTTCCGAATGAATAGATTTCAGTCTGAATTAATATTGTGTGCTATCCGCCTGTTCCTCCTAAAAGCCTTGGCTCCTGGACAGGGGTTAAAGTATAATCTGGTGGGCCCCAAAATCCTCCTAAATTTCTGGGGCCCCCTCATGCAGGTCCAGGCTCCCATCACGCAAGTCCAGGCCCCCATTCACCCACCCCACTTACTGCCCCCCAAACACCTGTCCCACCACCCCAGCTACTGCCCCCACTCACCTACCCCCAACACCCAACCCCACCCCAGCTACTGCCCCCCATCTGAGTCTTCCCCCAGGTCCTCCTCAGCCCCCATCCCTGCCCCAAATACCCCACACCCTCCTTACCTGCGCCACCGAGGTGGCTGAGGAGCCAGGCTGTGGGGAGTGAGGCTGCAGGTGGCACTGACTGGCCTGGGAGAAGGGGCCTGGGCCCAAGACTGGGTCCAGGCCGTGTGCACTGCGGGGCCACCTCAGGCTCTGGTGGAAGGAGGTAAGGGTGGCCAGGCTCGCTCCGGCCCACAGCCCCTTCCCTCAGCTGGCCCTAGGGGAACGCGCCAGAACACTGCATTCCAGCATGTTCTTTCTATTTTTAGGGGGCTCCAGAACGCAGCTCCCTAAAAATAGCAGGTGTTCCAGGGCATTCTGGCTAACTTTTATCCTTGCTTCCTGGACTCCTCATTCTCTGCTGCTGTCTATCCCCTATCCTGTCTTGGCTCCTGTCTTTTTCCGCTGTTCCCATCCGTGTTTTTTCCTATAATCTTACAGCAGGTCTACACTTAAAACACTGCATCTGCACAGCTGCTGTAGTGCATCTGTTCCACTGCAGCACTTAAGTGAAGATGCTCCTATGCCAACGGGACAGCATTGGTGTAATCACTGCAATTCTGTGAGAAGTGGTAGCTATGTAACAGGACAATCACTCCCACAGACATAGCACTGCCTACACTGGCGACTAGGTTAGTGCAACTGCTCAGGGGTGTGAAAAATTGACATAATGTAGTTATATCTAGGTAAGTCTGTGGTTTAGACCTGACCATAGACAAATGAGTATTCAAGACTTGTGATCATGAATTTAAAGATTTTTTTTCTCTAATGCCTATGTGCCAGGGGAACAATTAGAGTGACACGTTCACTTTTTTAAAATTACTGACTTCTGAATACTTAACTGTAATCCTTAACCTAACATTAACATTGCACATATCATTATCAAATAACTTCCTAGATTTAATCATACAAAAATAAAAGCAAGGAAAAAAAGTCCCCATTTTAAAACTATTAGGCACTAACAGACCAAAGTCAGCTGTTGCCTATCAACATCTTCAGCAAGCAGTGCACCCCTGGCTTTACCAGCACTGGATCGTCAAAAGGCAGCTAATGTCTGACTGTAGCCAAATCCGCACATCTATTTAAGTCCATGCATCTACCATTATACAAGCACAGTTTAAAAAGTGTTTAGGGCAACATAAGTCTCACCCAATTGTTAAAGCAGAATAAGCTCCAAACTTTTATAATGTTTTTACCCTCAAAGTCCCTGTTTTAGAGCTGGGTATTAGCAGTTTATGGTGATCTAAGGCCATAGGTTGTCATCTTAGGCTGTGTTCACACACGGGGTTATTTTGATACGGTTTTTTCAAAACAACTTGTATCAAAATAACTTAATTTGAATTAACAGTTTGTTAATTCGAATTAAGGAAAAAAGCTCAAAGCGAAATAGCAGGTTCAGGCAACAGTTATTTTGAAACAAGTCACCGTTGTTTTGAAACAACATGTTTGCACGGCATTGTTTCGTCCCCGCATGGGGTTTAGCTTGTTTCGAAACAACCGTGTGTCGTGTGAACAGCCTAAATTTTATTTCAAAACAACCTCTGTTGTTTTGAAATAAGAGGGCTGTGTGAACACAGCCTTTAAGAGCTTAAGCTGATTCAAGTCTTTAGGTCAGTGCTTTTCAACCTGTGGCTTCCTGGCTCTTGCAGTCCAATCAGCACACAACTGTCTGATGTAACATCCTCAAGGGCTACACACGTAGTAAATATATTGTGTGCATGCGACTGACATGAAACATAGAGACCTGCATATGCAGCCCACAATGGTAAATTTGGTGAGATGGGAACCACTGTTTTAGATTGTTTTAAGATCCTCTAAGGACTTGGATCATTTTAACAAAAGCAGTATAAACCTACAATTTTGGCTGGTGGGCAACTTGAGGTTGCTGCTTGGCAGGTGGGCTAGGGGTTGGGAGAACGCTGGTTAAGGGGTGCCATCTGAGGACTCTGAACCGTTTTAGGAAAGTGCACCTCTAAAATGCTTCATATACCTGTCTGAATAAAACAGAAGAAAAATTCTCTAGAACATTCACTCAAGACCTCCTTCCTTGAAAAAAAAAAATCCCTGTAACACGGTGGATAGAACAAACAAGGAGTTCTGTGGCACTTAAAGCCTATCAAATTTATTTATTGCATAAACTTCTTGTTCATTTTGCTAAACTAAACTAACATGGCTGCCCCTTTGGCTCATGTGCTTGACAGAGTGGTGCAGTAAAGAGGCTTTATTGGCCCTCATTTAGGATGACCAAATAAACTGTTAAGGTAATAGGTCACAAAAACAGTTTGTGATCAGGAAATTAAAGACTGTATAATAACACATACCCTAAAGGAGGCTGAATTAAAGTTACACAGACAACCTTAATTCTGGTGTTGCTCAACAACTGAGTGCTTCTGCAATCTTTATATAAAGTTATTTGAACGCATTTTTGTGTGTAATTATAAATAATATTTTTATATAGTCATTCTACTCCAGCATATATTGTTATATACTTTCAACTTAAAGAAAGGGTTTCAGGCAAGGTTTTTCATTTTAAAAAATATACAATAGCTCTCCCAGGTTATATCAATCAAGCAGGATTACAACCTCCTTGCGTTCACCCTGACATGATGGACTATAATGACTATGAAGGAGCTGATATGGTCTTGTGTCGGTGCATGCCCTTTGGTTTATGAGAGTCTCTCATGTACTTTTCATTAAAAGTGGTCCTGAGGATTCCTACCTTACTAACTATTTCAAATATGGGTTATATTAGCACACAATAAATATATTAGCATGATGCTAAGAGGGTGAGTTAAATAGACTAAAGAGAAAACTTGGAGTTATAGCCTGACACCTTACTTTTAACTTGCATGGTTTTGGTGCCCAGCAATTGCAGTATTCAAAATGTTAGCTGCAATTTAGGTAGCATGAATCTATTGCATGGCCTAGGCATTGAGAAATGTGCATGTCTGCTAACCAGATGAGGCTCAAATGCAGAACATGATGTGTGAAACAAAGGGACATAATACATAATAGTGGTGGAAGCTTAGGTTATCCAAGAGCTCAAAATGGAATTTAAGTTTGAGGTGGATTTTATTGGTGAGATACCCCCTGATTTGCAGGAGGTCAGACTAGAATAAGATGATCATAATAATACTTCTTAGGCATCTATGATTTTTTTATGAGGATGAAGAACTGCCTTATTGGGTCAGACCAACAGCCCATCTAGTCCAATATCCTGTCTCTGACAGTGGCCAGTTCCAGAGCTTCAAGGAAAGCATACAGATGAAGGCAGTTGGAGTGACTCACCGTCTTCCTTTCCTGATTTCTGGCCATCAGCAACTTAGGGTCACTGCAAACATGTGCCTGAATCCCTGACTATCTTGGCTAATAATCACTGGTGGACCTCTACTCCATGAATGTATATAGTTTTTATCAAAGCCAGTTTTATTTTTGTCCGTCACAACATCCCACAGCAATGAGTTCAACGGGTTAATTATGTGGGGAAAAAAAAGTACTGCCTATTGTTTGTATTACATCTGCTGTTTGTTAATGTTATTGGTGGCCCTTGGTTTTGTACTGTGGGAAAGAGGAAATAATATTCCTTTATTTGCTTTTTCTACACCATTCATTTTATAGACCTCCTTAGCTGACTCTTTTCTAAGACGAACAGACCTCATCTTTTCAATTTCCAAAGGGATAGCCGTGTAAAAAACAGAAGGAGTCGTACGGCTTTTGAAGAATAACAGATTTATTTTTCGCATGAGCTTTTGTGGGAGAAAATCCCACTTCATCAGATGCTGCAAAGATGGGTGAACTTACAGAATGGAATGAAAATAAATGCAAAGGGGTGTAAAACATAGGTCATACAGTAACAGCAAATCAGAGCAGTTGTTAGGTTCGAAACAAGAGGCTAGACTTCTACATTGATTGTTTCCACCACCGTGCCAAGGCTGAAATCGTGGACAAATGACATCCTTTACATCATAACCTCAGCCCTGTAGAACGCAATGCCATCCACAGCCTCAGAAACAACTCTGACATTATCATTAAGGAGGCTGACAAAGTCGTCATCGTGAATAAATTGGATTATGATCAGGAGGCTTATAAACAGCTCTCCAACACAACATTCTACAAACCACTTTCTTCTGACCCCACTGAGGAATACCAAAAGGAATTACGACGCCTACTCAAGAAACTCCCTAAGACAGCACAGGAACATATAAAGACAGAAACACCAGCAGAACCCTGGCCAGGGATGTTCTGTTTATTACCTAAAATCCATAAAAAAGGAAACCCTGGGCGCCCCATCATCTCAGGCATTGACACTCTTACCGCCGGCCTATCTGGCTATGTGGACTCCCTCCTCAGACCCTATGTCATCAACATCTCCAGCTATCTTCGAGATATCATGGACTTCCTGAGGAAAATACAGTCCATTGGTGAGCTTCCAGAAAACACCATTCTGGCCACTATGGATGTAGAAGCTCTTTACACCAACATCCCACACAAGGATGGATTACAAGCTATTAGAAGAACCATCCCAGATGATGCCACAGCATAGCTTGTGACTGAACTTTGTGACTTTGTGCTCACCCACAACCACTTCAGATTTGAGGATAATTTATACCTCCAAGTCAATGGCACTGCTATGGGCACCTGCATGGCCCCAAAATATGCCAACATTTTTATGGGTGACTTAGAACAACGTTTCCTCAAGTCTCATCCCAAAACACCTCTTCTTTACCTATGCTACATTGATGACATCTTCATCATCTGAACCCATGGCAGGGATGCTCTTGAAGATTTTCACAGAGATTTCAACAATTTCCACTCCACCATCAAATTGAGCATGGAACACTCCACACAGGAGATCCACTTTCTCGACACTACAGTACAAATTAGGGATGGACACATCAACACCACCCTGTACTGAAAACCTACTGATTGGTATAGTTACTTACATCCCTCGAGCTTCCATCCTGAACACACCACATGATCCATTGTCTACAGCCAAGCCCTAAGACATAACTGCATCTGCTCTGATCCCTCAGACAGAGACAGACATCTTGAGGATCTCTATCAGTACCCACCTGGGGAAGTAAGAAAACAAATTGACAGAGCTAGACGGGTACCCCAAAGTCATCTACTACAGGAGAGGCCCAAGAAAGAAAGCAACAGACCACTAGTCACCACATACAACCATCAAGTCAGACCTCTGCAACAGATTATTAAGGACCTACAGCCTATTCTAAAAGATGATGCCTCACTCTGTCAAGCATTGGGAGACAGACCCCTCCTTGCCTACAGACAACCACCCAGTCTTAAATAGATACTCACCAGCAACTACAGATCTAACAACAGAAACATTAAAGCAGGCACACACCCCTGCAACAAACCACGCTGCCAAGTCTGCCCGCATATGTGCACAACAGATACCATCATTGGTCCTAATCAAGCCTGCTATTCCATCAAAGGCTCATTTACCTGCTCATCCACTAATGTGATCTATCAAAAAAAAAAAAAAGGGGTCATGTGGCACTTAAAGACTTAAGTAACACGCCTCCTTGTTTTTTTTTGCTGGACTAGACTAACACGGATATCCCTTTGGAAATTAATGTGATCTATGCTATCACGTGCCAGAAATGCCCCAACACCTTATACATTGGACAAACAGGATGATTCCTGCGCAAAAAATAAATGAACATAGAGCTGATATCAGAAATCACAAAACAAAAAAAAAACCCCAGTTGCTGAGCACTTCCATCTTTCTAATCACTCGATAAATGATTTGTTAACGACCGCTGTGAGAGATGTGATTGGGACATCAAGACTTCAAAGAGAAACAGCTGAACTCGAATTAATATGCAAATTAAATTCTGTGAAAGCAGGATTGAATCTAGACTATGGGTTCTTTTCCCATTACAAAAGGTAATCTGACTTCAGGCTTTCCAGGGTTTGAACCTAACAAATGCTCTGATTTGCTGTTAGTATATGAGCTGATCTTATGTTTTACATTCCCTTGCATTTATTTTCATTCCATTCTGTAAGTTCACCCATCTTTGAAGCATCTGATGAAGTGGGATTTTGTCCCACAAAAGCTCATGCGAAAAATAAATCTGTTAGTCATTAAATGCCATATGACTCCTTGTTTTTTTGGGTTTTTTTTTTGTTTGTTTTTTTTTGCTCGTCTTTTCAATCTCCCCTCATATGGAAACCATTCCATACATCTGATCGTATCTGGTGCTCTGTATTTCTGAGGGAAAGCAATTTACAACAGAACAAGTGAGAGAACACTGGACTGGTGTGGGATGAAAATGGGTCTTGTTTATAAGTTCCTTGGTGAAAGGATAGTCTTTTTTTTTGTTGTTGTTTCTACAGTGCCTGCTGCAGAGGTTCTCCCAGTACTTGACTGGACTCTTTATGTGCTAGCACAGCGCAACTAACAATCGATGATAATAAAATGAAAGGAGTCTCTCATAATGGGGGAGGAGAGTTAAGAGGAAGAAGTGAAGCAGTTTTGTGCGTTCAAAATTTATTCCATGACATTAAAATTTATTCCATGATATTATTTATACATAGTACTGTAGCAAATCCAAGGGCATTGAGCTTGTCAGCATGTTGTATAGTGTGACCACTTCAAAGACAAGGAGCCCCCTGCCCTTGAGCTAAAGGAAACTTTTTAATATTGCAAGGCCTATGACACACAGTCAAGCAGATTTTATTTCGTCCAGTAGAGGGCAGTATTACACATGCACATGAGCCAGTTTATTAGCATATTTTTTTCATAAGATCATAACATATATAGCTTTGAAATCTCTAGCACTACCTCTAATGGTTGTCCCTCATTGTAGTTCAGACCCAAACGAATCCATGGCTGTCTTCCACACATCCTGCTTGTGATATCACAGTCAATATTTACAATCTGGAAACTAATATTATAAGAAACTTTACACATTTGAAAGACTTTCAGAGCATTTTGAGCTTTACCCCTCTTATTATTTTCCAATGTGACTGTCAATTTTGTCACTTGCTGCATTAAAAAAGGCATGTATCATATAAGCGGGTATTGGAGGGTAGAGGACAATGGTAGTTATGTTCTTCATTAACTTACTGCATTTTAAGGGAGACTGGATACCTCCGTGGATTGGTAATATGAGCTGCAGTGACTTTTACCCCTAAAGTGCTGGCTTAAATCCAGCCTATGCCTGGAATGATTAATAATACCCTGTAACTAATTAGTAGAATGATGGTAGTAATTGCTGTAGTAATTAATAATACTTTTCACTTACACAGCTACTTTTTATGTGAAGATCTCAGCGTGTCTTTCTAATATGGGTAAGCATTGCCAGATTTTTAAGATCACATACCAAAGGCAAACATATAAATATTTAGGTTCCTAAATTAGGGGCCATATTTTGGGCCTGATTCAAAGAGAGTGGAAGTCAAGAGGACTACCGCCAGCTAATAGATGCTTCTGAAAGTGAGGTCACCGATTCAGGCGTCCAATTTTAGACACTCAGTTTTGAAAGTATTTGGCTTGTTTACTTCCATCACACTAGTGGGGAAGTTGAAACATTGAGAAGTTAACTATTCAAATGTGGTTTCTCAGAAAGCCAGTGGTAGATAGGCATCTAAAACCCAAATCTCCTGTCAGAGGAATGATCTAACTCAGCACCTGCAAATAGGGTGAGTGGCTATCTTGACTATATAGGGACAGTCCTGATATTCAGGGCTTTGTAGACCCTTATTACCATCTCACCTGTCTCCCATTTTTGCGCACTTGTTGTCTGTTCACCTTATGTGCAAGGCTCCCTTGAGCTGAAGGTTGTTTGGTAGCCGGTGTGAAGACACTCAGGGGTCTCTGTCTTACAGCTAAAAGATGATCTTGCAGCTCAGGCAGAGGACAGGGACTCAGGACATCAGGTTTTCCATGTGACCACAGGCAAGTCAGTATTTCTCCTCTGGGACTCAGCTCATCATCTGTAAAACTAGACATTCTGAAGGCCATGTATTTTTTGATCCTGTGCTTGTAGCCGGCCTTGCATTGTGGCCCCAATCTGGCTGCTAAAGCAATGAAATACTGGGTCAGAATACTAGCCCTGTTTCCAGACGCTGCTCCCCCAAATCTCCAGGGCATGACCCCCTTTTTGGTTAACCACCTTGGCCCTGTGCTTTCTTCGCCCTCAGACAATGGGGTGGCGTCCAGCCAGCTTCCCCCGCATTTGCTCTAGCCTTGCCTGGGGGTGTAGCTATGGGCAGTATTCTCCCAAGACTTGAAATTAGGGGGAGGGTGGCAGAGTATTGGGGGTGCTCACTAAATTGGTCTAACACTGTTACTAGCCGACAATTGGGGGATGTTGGGAAATTCAGGGAAAGTATAAGGGGATGTTGGGGTGCTCACTAAATTGGTCTAACAGTGCTACTCGCTGACAGCTGGGGGGTGTTGGGCCATTCAGGGAGGATGTGGTGGAGGTGTAAGAGGATCTTGGGGTGCTCACTAAATTGGTCTGACACTGTTACTAGCTGACAGCTGGGGCGTGTTGGGAAATTCAGGGAGGGTGTGGTGGAGGTGTAAGGGGGTTGCTCACTAAATTGGTCTAACAGTGTTACTCACTGACAGCTGGGGGGGTGTTGGGCCATTCAAGGAGGGTGTGGTGGAGGTGTAAGAAGATCTTGGGGTCCTCACTAAATTGGTCTAACACTGTTACTAGCTGACAGCTGGGGCGTGTTGGGAAATTCAGGGAGGGTGTGGTGGAGGTGTAAGGGGGTTGCTCACTAAATTGGTCTAACAGTGTTACTCAGACAGCTGGGGGGGGTGTTGGGCCATTCAAGGAGGGTGTGATGGAGGTGTAAGAGGATCTTGGGGTGCTCACTAAATTGGTCTAACAGTGTTACTCGCTGACAGCTGGAGGGGTGCTGGGCCATTCAGGGAGGGTGTGGTGGAGGTGTAGGCAGATGTTGGGGTGCTCCCTAAACTGGTTTAACCCTTAGCTGACCAATGGGGGGAGTGTTGGGAAGTTCAGGGGGGACAGGGGAAACCCCTGGCTGTGGGTGGGCTTGGCTGGGCCGCCGCCCTCCCCCCCGTGCTGTGATCCCGCCCCCCCCTCCCTTGGGACCCAAGGCTGGCGCTCCCCAGCCCGCCGCTGCCACCCCGCCCCAGGCCAGGCGCGGCGCTGTCGTGCCGGGGCGCGGGCGCCGCGCGCGCGTTTGCTGCAATGCGAATTATCGTTGGGTGTGTGGCGCGCGCGCGGGGCCGGCCGTTGCTAGCCCCGCCCATCGCCCTAACAACGGCCGCGCTTCGGCCGTTGCGCGCGCGCGCCGGGGCGGCCCCTCACGGGCCGGCGGGATAACCCCCCCGGAAGTCGGTCGGTCGGTCGGTCTGTCAGTCTGTCAGGGAGCCGGCGGCGGGCGCCGCGCGCTGAGCATGGCCCGGGAGACCGGCGAGGGCAGCGGCTCGTGGAAGAAGCCCGCCGAGGACATCAAGAAGATCTTCGAGTTCAAGGAGACGCTGGGGACGTAAGTGTGTGTGTGCACACGCGCGTGCAAAGGCTGCTGCCTCCCGCCTCTGGGCATGCCTGGGCGCGTGTGTCTGAGGGCACGGGCACCCGCTGGTGCAGCGCGTGTGAGCCGGCTGTGGCTTGTCTGCCTGCCTGCTTTCCTCCAGCGCCTTGCTGGGCACCGCAGCCTGCAAAACCAGCCCCGGGTTTCATCTGGGGTGTTGCCACTTCACCTCTGGCTGGGCGATGTTTTTCCAGCCACTTCGCAGCACCTGCTGGGCACCACAGCGGCCGAAAGACAGCCCTGCCTTTAGGGTAAAGGACTGCCCGGTCAGGTGTGCTGGTCCGTTCAGCACCTGGCTGGGCACCGAAGCGTCCAAAAACAGCCCCGTGTTTGGGTTGAGTTATTCCTAGTCTGTGTGGGCTGGGCTATCCAGCATCTTGCTGGGCACTGAAGTGTCCCCGTGCGTGGTTTGAGTTACTGCTAGTCCATGCAGCGCATTGGTGGGCACTGAAGCGTCCAAAACCAGCCCTGTGTTTGGTTTGGGTTATTGCCGCTTCACGCATCAGCATGCGTTGTTGTTCCAGCCAGGTTGCAGCACCTTGCTGGGCACCAAAGCGTCCAAAAACAGCCCTGTGTTTCGTTTGTGTTGTTGCCACTTCACGTATTTGTGAGCCTTCTTGTTCCAGCCAGTTTGCAGCACCTTGCTGGGCACCAAAGCATCCAAAAGACAGCCCTGTGTTTGGGTTGAGTTACTGCTAGTCCATGTGTGCTAGTCAGTCCAGCGCCTTGGTGGGCACTGGAGCGTCCAAAAACAGCCCCGTGTTTCATTTGTGTTATTGCCACTTCACGTATTTGTGTGCCTTGTTGTTCCAGCCAGTTTGCGGCACCTTGCTGGGCACCAAAGCATCCAAAAACAGCCCTGTGTTTGGTTTGTGTTATTGCCACTTCATGTATCAGTGTGCACTGTTCTTCCAGCCAGTTTCCAGCACCTTGCTGGGCACCGAAGCATGCAAAAGACATCCCCATGTTTGGGTTGAGTTACTGCTAGTCCATGCATGCTGGTCCGTCCAGTACCTTGCTGGGCATCAAAGCACTCCAAAACAGCCCCGTGTTTGATTTGAGTTATTGCCAGTCTGTGTATGCATGTGTGCTGTTCAGTCCAGCATCTTGGTGGGCACTGAAGCGTCCAAAAGACAGCCCCATGTTTGGTTTGTGTTACTGCCAGTCTGTGTGTGTCTGTGCATGCTCTTCCATCCAGCACTGTGGTGGGCACCAAAGCGCGGAAAAGACAGCCCTGTGTTTGCTTTGAGTTACTGCCAGTTCATATGTCTGTGTGCACATGCTGTTCCACTCAGCACCTTGCTGGACAAAAAGCATCCAAAAGGCAGCCCCACTCATGCATCTCACTCTTTTGTGCTTTGCATTGTGTGGCGCAAGATCGAGGCTGAATCAGCAATTGAAATAACAATGTCATTGTATGTAGAGAATTAGAAAATGGATGTGTGTCTTGTATTGATCCCCTGGTCGGTTGACCCCCTATTCAGACTAATGTTTGTTCTATCAAAAATATTAACAAATGTAAATTAAAATATGCATAAGCTGAGAAAGAAAGGCTGCTGTTTTAGTAGGGCATTGGTAAATGTAGTCTGTCTTTCATGCTTTGCATGGCAGAGTCTATTCATAGAAGAAAGATCAGAAATAATCTGAGTGGGTTGGATGCATTTCATCTAGTAGGTTACCATAGCTGAACTGTTGTTTTTGGTTTCACTGTTATGTTTTATTTAGTGTCTGTTCATAAAGGTTACTAAAATGTTACACTTTTTTTTGAAGATTCATAATAAACATGTACAGATGGTGGAAAAAAGGAACAGAATGTACAAAAATAGTCTTGGTTCAGTAAGGAGGTGTATGTATTTGTTTTAAAAAGTTTGTTTAAAACACATGGGTGCGGATGGCCATGAGTTCCAGGAAAAGTTAGTATATGCTGGGTTTGTGTTTGTGGACTGTAGGCTTTTCTGGCATCTGGCTTGGTCATGTTCTGCGTGTGCTTAGTAGCTGTAAAAAGAGCAGCATTACGTACAACTTTAGGATGACTGTAACTACAGTAAGGGATATTAAATCTAGGTTGTACTTTACATACTAAGCACTGTGTGTGCCGCTTACAAAATGTAGTTAGACTAGTCAAATATAATATTTCAGTTTCTTTCTGCTTCCAATGGAGGGCTCTCTGTAAACATTAGTATATTTCTGGCTCACTCACACACTGCTTTCCTGTGAACAAACTGTAAGACTCAGCGTAGCTCAACATTAAATGTCTTGTCTAAGTCATACATCAGGATTATAATATACATTGTAGTATTTAGTAAAACACATAGTTTAGGTAATTGAACTAATGTTTCATAGCTCTTTCAAAATGCAAAGTTCAGTATAAGCGCTAAATGTTATTGTAGTTTATTCTCATCCTTCTTGTTTAGCTCTTGTATGTCACAATATTGTGTAATAAGAGACATGTCTTTACTTATCTGAGGTATGTAATTCTTCACCTGAATCAAAGGGTGTTGGAAAAAGTAAATAAAGCTAGAAGCCTCTTCCTTGTGGTTTCCACTAAAAATAGGCTTGATGTAATAGATTTTTTTATTTTTTTAAATCTTTTTGGTGGATAATGTCAATATTTATTTTAAAGCAATTTTTATCTAAATTTTCTGAATGGTGGGGTAGTTGTGCAAGGTGGTCAGATAATCGTTTGGCAGTAGATGTTAAGAATAATATTAACTTTGAAACTTTTAAAACACAAATCAACATTACATGTCAAAGTATACAAAGTAAACACCTTTAATTCAAATTCTAAAATTCTCAAGCAGCATTTTTCTTTATTTGCCTATTTATAAATTTTGATTATTAATTGAGAATTTTTTGTCAATTTCTGTGTATCGTGAAATCAAAACTTGGCAACATCTATTGATTTAAAAATTGAATCCTTCCAAGCCTAGATTCTATGAAGAACTCTGCGTTGGGTGAGTTGTGCCACTGAAGAGTATGTGAAGTGCCTCCACGCCTGGGGACTGATCTATACTGTGTCCGTTGCAGTCAATGGAAACACCTTGAGGTGGCTCTATGCATTTTATCCAATGGTTCAAACATACTGGTGTGGTTTATTTCCATCTAAGTTCATTAAATATCGCCACTGAGTACTTCAAAGTTTTTTAGATTTGACTTTGTTTAATAGTTAATCTGCCAAGTCCTGCAAAACAAACAAAAAAACAAATTAGAAATAATTTCCATATATTATGGAAACCAGATCAAAATCAAAGGGAGCTGGCCCAAGGAATAGCCAGGATAACTGAAAATACTTCTACGTTTAAAACCTGATATTTGTGAACCAGTTCCTTTATCGGTCCTGGAGAGAGCATGCCCTAGTTGTAATATGCAGTCCTATTAATCAGGAGAGCTGAGTTGTAGTCTTGTGGTTTTGGTAGGCTTTCCAGTGCTGAGCACCTGCTCTTCTTATTACTTAGGTGGGACTTGTCAGTGCTCAGATCTGACAAACTAGGGCATTGCAGTGCAAATTACAAAGCCCTGATCCTCAAAAGTATTTTAGGTGAGGCTCCTGGTTGCTGTTAAAATCAATGGAAGATGAGAACCTAAATAACTGAGTGTGCTGGGTCCAGGGCCCCAAAGGCACTCTTGTTAAAATCAGTGGGCAGGCTCTCAATGTTTGGGAATTTACCTTAGGTCCTGAAGGTTCAAGTGATGGAGTCCTTTGTGGCATGATGTAAAACAAGCTGAAGCCTGGTTTGGTCTCTTCTGCGATAAAATTCTGAAACAGGTTGGACAATGACTATGTAAGTCAAATCCCACAATATAGTGGCTTTTCCAATGCAGATGGACCTTGAACTTCTGAGACTCGGTTTCCCCATCTGCAATGTGTGTAATAATACTTATCTGTCTCAGAGCTGAGGAACTTTTAGGCACTCACATGAAAGGTCCTTAAATAGATGAAGGTGCACATTCTTTGTACTTCTCTATCAGTTTTCATCTAAGAATGTCAAAGTGCTAAAAGCACTTATATAATAGAAGAACAGCCCTTTTCCTGTGTTCTCAGTGTCTCTCTATGTGGCTGTGATGAAATCAGCTGAGGTAAGGAGAGCACAGAAATTGCCAATCCGGACAGAAAGTGAAAGAAAAATTGTTTTTCAAATGTTTTGTGCTGAAATGCATTCATTTGTAAATGTTATCTACCCGTATGTTCCATTAATAATTCAGTCTCTTATGCTGTGGTGTTTTTCTTAAGGAGCTGGTTATAGTATAAAACTGGCTGAGATTATCCAATTTTGCAAAAGATTTTCCTCTGATGCTGCTGCCAGCTTAATATTGACTAGAATCACAAATGTAGCCCTGGTCAATTTCACATTAGGACTAGGACTACAAGGGAAAAAGCTTCTGTCCAACAGCAAAATCCCAGTAAATCTCCGCTCTTTGGTGATCCTGAGAGTAGGAAGAAGAGGAGGTGGTCAGGGAAGGACACAAGAGACGGACATATAGAGATGGAGATAGACATATGGGGTGAGAAAGGGGGAAAGAGATGTAAACAGAGAAGAAAAAAGGGGAAGGAAACAAATGGGACTAGAGAAGGCAAAAAAAGAAAAACTGAAGCGGAAGCTACTCGGAAAGGAGAAGTGAGATCATTAAGACATGGGAAAGGAGGAGTGAAAGTGAGACCAAGAGAGTAGTGATAAAAAATATCTCCTGGAGCCTAGTCCTGTGGTCGTTACTCAAGCAAAATTCCTGTTGACTTCAAGAATCAGGCCCTTTTGTTTCGTACCACCATCACTTTGCACTGGAAATTATGGGCCTCGTTTACCCATGTGTTACTCCAGTTTCAAACCATCCAGAGGGATAAAAATAGAATAACACTGTGGTGAACCAGACTCTCTGTAGGTACGTTTGCTAATGCCTTTTTAGCTCTCTTTATTCCCATTTTTGAAGTTACCTGACTGTTGCATTTAGAGAAATAACTGAGTCCAGTTAAACTCAACACAGAAGGAAATATTTGCACTAAAACCGAACAAAAACTTAAATACTGGGACAGATCCTTGGCTGATGTGCATTATCATGACTCCATTGAAGTCAGTACTGCTGCATCAGTTTACATTAGATGAGGTGTTGGCCCACTGTCTATCTTTCTAAAGTTCAACAAATTGACCTGTTGCAGCTCTGGTTAGGTAGGTTCGGGTGAATGGGTGGTCCTGGCTCTCTGATCAGAAATCTTTCTTATGGCCTAACATGAGAGAATTTTGCACCTCCTGAATGCATTTGTATTCCCTCTGTCATGATGAATCATGAAACATTAAACCTTTAATTGTGGGTGTCCCCTATATTAAATAGTTTTCACTCCTGTTGTAATTTAATACTGTGGAGCTTCAACAGCATCTCAAAACTTAAAGGAAAACGTTTTCTCCTGGTTCCCTATCCTAGAAAAGATCGAGCAACTGTTTGTTTGTTGTAGTGCCATTGGCCCCTTAAAGAGGGAATGGTACTCAGTGCACTTGTGACCTTTGAGCTACCCTTTGGGTGTAAGGGAAGGCATCTGTGCCTTATAAAGAGGGAAACAGAATGAGGAAGCTGGGGGAGCTGTTGTGGCCACTGCTGCTGCAGTTGGTGGTGCTGCTGCAAGTTTTCCTGAAGGAAGACGTTTGGCAGGGGAGTTCAGTGGCTGAAAGTCAAGGAGCACCGACTCAAGAAGAAAGGCTCAATTCCTGGCCTATGAGACCACAGGCCTGGGAATGGATGTGCTCAGGGTAAGTTGAAGGGAGAGAATGAGCCTGGGAGGGCTGCAAATTGTGTCTGGTAGAGAGGTTTGCAAGCAGAGACACCTCAGGGAGAAGGGATGTGCCCTGGAGGAGACTGGGCGGAAGAGGTGGAAGAGTTTGCTTTGGGTTTGACTTAGGTTTATTATGTTTATGGTAATAAACCCCAGATCTCAGTAAGGGAGTTTGTTATTGGACATAATCATCTGTGGATTATTCCTGGGAATCTGTGAAAGGGAAATTGAGGCAGGATGCTGAAGAGCCATGCTTGGCTAGCAGTGGGTGCTACAGGGCAGGCATGTTCATTGACAGTTCCATGCTGCTGCTGACATGACAAGCTATTTCTGTTCCTCTGTTCTCACTGTCCAGTGGAGTGAAATGGAAAAAATACTGGGTTTTCTCATCTTTTTTTTTCCCCCCTAAGTTTGATATTCCTTTCTGCTTAACTGCATTAAGAGGACATACCTGGATACTACGGTATACATATCTTCACATGGATAAAATACAGCTTACAGCCAGGCTGTTGAAGCCAGCAAAGAAAAGCTTAACAAGCATTAATGACTATGACTGGAAGTTAGTCAGGCAAATCCAAATTAGGAATAAAGCACTTAAAAAAAACAAAACAAAAAACAAAGTGAGGGCCCTTAACTATGAGAACATGTTTTGAAAGGAAGTGTTGGGTTCTCCATCTCTTGAAGACTTAAAATCAAGACTGTGATAAGCTTTCTGAGAAGATATGCTTTAGTCAAACCAAAGTTATTGGACTCAGTACAGGAATAACTAGGAGTGATTCTATGGCCTGTGGAATGTGATGGGTCAGGATGATTTAAACTATGTGCATTATTGTGCCATTGGGAACTTGCATGTGGGACTTGGTTCGGTTGTCAAGAGCATGAGATGTACAACAGCTTTCCTGGCAACTCTGGGCTGAGCACTCAAAGCCAAGGTTCACGTATTAACATTTCTTTACATTTTGTGAAGCTACTGAAACATTTGAATGGACACATCCAGGATCAAGTAAAGTATTGGGAAGAATAAGATAAGGTGATACTTATGTTTTTAATGTTGGGTCTCTCTGATTGCTATCTTGCAGCCTGACTTTAGAAGCCAGAATTTATTAGAGTTAGAAATGAATTGTTGTTGTCACTTGCAAAATGGATTATAAGCTCTCGGATAGTATAGAACACTAGGTCTAGTATTAATGATAATAGGGAATTGCAGTTGGGGGTGGGGGGAGGCAAGATGTTAATCAGAATTAAGGTCTGATGTTTAGTAAATCAGCAAGGCTAGGAAAAGACAGTGGTCCAGTGGCTGAAAGAAGGAATTCTTCCCGGCTCTCCAGTGATATATAGCATTACTTTTCTAGTCACAATGTTTCATCTGATTCCAGATTTTAAAATGGCCACTGGTCCACTCTACCGGGTAAAAGTACCACCCACATATCATGCAGGTCAGGCTGCTTTGCGCCTCTTAAACATCCCAGGGCAGGTCTGAAAATATTGCTGAGTCAAAGACCTTCAAGAAGGTAGGTGGTTGGGGGATAGCTAGTTGAGAGATATGTTCCCTGGTATGCCCCAATTTACTTCACAAACATTACTTACCACTATTTCCCTTTCAGCTCCTCCCTCCTCATCTAGCACCAGCTTTCTCACACTGGAAAGAGAATCTTTCTAAAGCAGTGGTTCCAAACCTTTTCTTTGCTGTGGCATGCCTTGATACCATCAAATTTTTCAAGGCACACCACCATTAAAAAAGTCATGAATATTCAAATTAGCTCAAAATAACATGAATATTTATGAACCATGGCACAATCGTTCGGAAATGCAGCTACGTGGGGTAGTAGGGGTAGCAGAGCAGGGATGGCAAGACGGGAGGTTGGGAGTTATTTGGAGTGGCAGGAGCAAGTGTGGGGAGCAGAGCAAGGTAGGGGCAGGGCTGGCGCAACCTGGTAAGTCTGGTAAGCATTGCAGGGGAGCACTGGCACCTGCTCTGCTTGCAGGGGATACCAGAAATGGTAGCACCATGCCTGGGCAGGGGTGGCAAAAGAGGACAAGGGTAGCCATGTGGGGAGCAGCACAAGGGTGGCAGGAGAGGAGAGGGGACGGGAGAATGAGAGTGGCTTTGCAGGGGGGCGGGGTGAACCTAGGGAGTGGGAAGGTAGGGCAGGGGAGCATGGTGCAGCACCCACTTCCCCCTTTCTTCACAGTGGCTCCCTGCCATCCAGGGCAAATCCTCACCCCACTGCTGCTCCCTCCCACCCCACTGGGTCCCGTCTTCCCCTCACCCAGCCGCCTTCTGCTTGTGATGGACCCTCCCATCACTGCAGGGGCCAGAACTATCCCTCCAGCCCCCAGCTACAATCGCCCCCAGCTACAGCCACCCCACAACCCCAGCTACACATCCTCTGCTACACATTCACTCCCACCCACCTCTGCTACATACATACCTCCTGCCCCCAGCAGCCCCCCTCAGAGCCCTTACCTTGGCTGTTTGCAGGCTGGCTGACAGGTTGGGAGCTGTTTCCTTGCCACAAACTACTTTGTGGGACCCCCTAAAGGGCTCACTATTTGCCCCCACCGCTACCCTCCCCATGGCCCCAGTCCCTCCCTGAAGCCCTAACCATCCCACACGACCCCCCAGGACTCCTTTTTTGTTTTGCTGAACTGAACTAACATGAGTATCCCTCTGGAACTCACAAATTATTCTTGGGTATGATATTTTTAAAGATCTTCCCATCTTGTAAGTTGATCATCATCGTTCACTTAACATAAATGAGGTAATGCTGAACTACAAAGTTAAAATGAACATTTGAAAATTTTTTAAAAAAGTATGAGCATTAATTAATAAATAAAAAGTGGTAACATTAATGATGTCTCAAAAATAACAAATACCATATTTAAAATTTTGGCAGTCAAATCTTACAAATTTTTCATATAGGGTTGGGTTTATGTGCACTAAACATTTGATACAAATAATAAAGAAAAATAGGTAGAAAAAGGTTCCTAGTGTGTAGCTATAAATGAAAAACACCAAATTTCCGTGAAATTCTCTGAAGTACTCAAGTTTATAAGACTCTTGCCCCCCCAATATTAAATAGTAAGTACAGAAGAAGCTGAAAAATTACTTACCAAAAAAAAAAGGTATAGCACAGACATCACACGCAACTGTAATGATTGTCTAAAGGCAGCACTGTGTTTATATGTAGCAAGCTATATGGACCTACCTGGTAAACTGATTTAACCAAATTCAAAAGGGATAGCCGTGTTAGACTAGTCCAAGCCAAACTAAAAATTGTCACAAAGTCAATGGAAAATGCAAAAGAACAGGTAAAAAAGAAAAGGAAAAGGCAATATTTCACAAAATTAAAAACAGGAAGAATGAATGGCCACACTGAGGAATTAAAAGGTTAGCCCAAGGGAAAAGTTCCTGCTATTGTGCTGGCTATTGCTTGCTCCTGCTTTTTTGGTATGTCAATGTGAAGGTGATGAGCAGATAATGGTGAAATCTGCAGTCCAGACACAGCACAGATACTAATGCTTTGTTCTTCAAAGTGTCTGCTGAAGTGGGATTTTTCTCCCACAAAAGCTCATGCGATAAATAAATTTGTTAGTCTGTAAAAGTGCCTTTGGACTCCTTGTTGTTTCTGCTGAACTAAACTAACACGGCTACACCTTTGAATCCATCTCTGTAGTGTTGAGCACCTCACAATAATGTATTTATTCTTGTAACTTCTCTGTGACATAGAGAAGTCTTGTCCTTCCCTTTTTAAAGTGGTCTGTATTAACCACTGGTGGGGTAGGGGAGGTTACTGCAGTACTGCAGCTTTTATGTAGATTAATAGTAAGCACTTAAGGGGGTTTTGTTCTGTGCTTGTAGAGCAGCTAGCCCAGTGGGGTTCTGAACCATGAGTGAGGCTCCCAGGTGCTATTGTAATATTAATAATTCATTAGTTTGCAGTTCACCACTGTGAATCACCTTGTGCACCAGGGCAAAGGGAGTATAAAATACTGTCATTCTTACTTGTGTGCTGCACAGGTATAAACGAATGTGTAAAGTGTATAGCAGCAGTTCCAGGGTTACAAAGGCCTATTCTATACACTAGGAAATTAAGTTGCTATAGCTGCATCACTTGGTGTTTTGAACAATCCAACCCCCCGATAGACAGTATAAAATTGCTGGGAGAATTCTCCTGTTGACCTGGCTACTGCCTCTCGTGGAGGTGGAGTACCCATGTTGATGGGGAAAACTTGTAGTGTAGGTAGTATCTTCATTGAAGCACTACAGTGGTGTAACAGCAGTGATACAGCTGCATCGCTCTGGTGTTTTGGTGTTGACAGGCCCTAGCTTGGCTAAGGTTATACAAGAAATCTGTGGTAGAGGATGGAGCTCAACCTGGATTTGCCAAGTTGTGCATTAGTGCCTGAACCACATTCTTCTTCTCTTCATCTCATTGCTATTGGTGTGACATCCTTCTCCTCTACATCTCATGAGAAGTGGAGCAGCCCTCCTATCTCCTTCACCACCCACCTTTTTTTCAAATATCATCTGAAAATGACTTTTTTTCCCCCTCTTTGGTGTTTTTTACCTCTACTTCTGACCTAGATACTTTGTTATTGCCAACACAGAGTATTTTCACGTTGCTACATGCTGAATACAATTTTGAGTTATTTAATCCTGTAAAGCATCAAAGAGAAGAGTTTGTACCAAATAAAGTTCACTGTTTTGGTGTGTATGATAATAATGAAAGCTTATAATAAAGTTCTCAGTTTATTGCCAGTAATGACATTCACTTAACTGGTGAGTCACAGTTTACATTCATGATTACTTAATAGGACCTAATTTTCCAGTCATTTCGGGTAGTATGAAAACAAGGTTAAACTAAAAAGATATTATTAGTAAGCAGGTTAATGAATCAAATGAGGAATGGAAGAGTTTCTACAGGCAGGAATCTGGCACTTCATCAGTCTGCAAGTGGCTTTGCACATCACTAGTGCAGTATAAATAATAACAATAATAATAATTTGCATACATGGCTGCAAACATGTCTGAATGACAAATCAAATAGCTTCACAATCAAAATATTTCTATTTTGGTCATTTGCAGAAATAATTGTGATTCATTTTTAAAAAATTTAAATAACCTAGCTACTGATGTTTATCTGGTTCAGAAGTTTCAATTAGTTTTCAGTTAGATGTCAGTGATTTTTTTTTTTTAAAAAAAAAAAAAAAAAAACCCTAACAAACAAAACCTGCAAATAACAGATCGTTTAATAAGGAATTTCACAAGGCCCTCTTCTGGTATTTCAATGCTCACATCTTTTGTCTTGATTTTTTTTGTGCCAGAATTACTTACCAAGGAGCTTGCACAGGTTAAATTTAACTAATATCTATTTTTATTATTCAAAATTCTGGGCTTAATTGAAAAAACTAATTTGTTTTTTGTTCTTTTTTAGCACTTGCTATGCTAAGAAAGAGCAATTAAGATAAGGAGACATTCAAATTTGGCCTGACTGTAAAACATCTGAGCCCAGAGCTTCAGCGTTTCTGTTGCTTTTTTCATCAGTGGTATCATATATCATATTTAGAAACAACAACTTTAGACAAACAGTCTATGTAACCAGGGAGAATAATAAAAATTCTCCTTTTTTTTCAGGGAATGGAGGCAGAGCACATGTGGAGGCACAATTTTGGATTAAAAATATCAGGTTCTCTTAAGGAACCCATTTTAACTTACACAAATTTCCAACTTAAATAGCATGGCTTCAATCTAATTACACTTTCCAGGAAGAACAAAAGAAAAACTCATTTTAACAATAAAAACAAAGAGTTTAACATCAGTAGCAATGTCTGTAGGAGTCTTGAACACAGGCCTTTTGAATTGACACTCTACACCAGGGGTGTCCCAAACTTTTTCACCTGAGGGCTGAATCTGCTTTTACTTAATTACTAGAGGGCCAGACCCCCAATTCGCTGGCTCCCTGGTCGCCTTCCCTGACCTACCTTCCGGCTCCCTGACCTGACCCCCAGGCCCCTCTCTGCCATTCCCTGAGCTGATCCCACCCCCAGGCTCCTTGCTTGACCGTCCTGCCAGCTCTCTGATACTCCTGGCCCCCTTCCCTGCTGGCTCCCCAGGTCCCTTCCTCCTTACATGGCCAGAGCTTCAGAGGTGTCCCGAGTCACTCCCTGGCTAGGCTGCTCCTGGCCTCAGTCATGCATCTGAGCGTGCTCAGGGTGGGAGATTTTTAGAACTCCCTAGCCTGACCGCAGCTCCCAGCAGGCCAGATAACAGTGCTTTCCAGGCCAGCATCAGCCTGCCTGGAGTTTGGAGAGCCCAGGTCTACACTTTTTCCTTTCATTGGGTGACTGGCTGTGGAGACATGCCCACATGCTCAGGGGTTAAACTGATTGCCAAATTTTGGGTCAGGAAGGAATTTTCCCCCAGAGCAGATTGGTTAGGGTTCTGGGTTTTTTTGCCTTCCTCTGTAGCACGGGGCATGGCTCACCTACTGCTGAATTCTCTGTATCTTAAAGTCCTGATTTGAGGACTCAACTCAGTCAGAAGTTAGAGGCTTATTGCTGGAGTGGGTGGGTGAGGTCTTGAGGCCTGCATTGTGAGGAGGTCGGACTAGATCAGGGGTGGCCAAACTTATGGAACTCGAGAGCTACACAAGCTGATTCTTAAACCTTCAAGAGTTGCACTGAGGCATATAGCCATATACTTTTACCTACTAAATTGATTTGCTGACTTTCTGTGGGCCACACTTTTTCATTCAAAAGCCACATGTGTCTCCTGAGCCACAGTTTGGCCGTGCCTGGACTAGATGATGATGCTGGTCCTTCTGACCTTACAGTCTATGAGTCTATTTTCTAAAGGCTCTATGCCTCCCCTGCCTTCTCACTCGCTGACAAAACCTGAGGGTCCTTGAAACAGTAGCGTGATCATCAGAGGTGCAGAGGACACATGACTCCAACCAGACATAAATGGGAATGGTGGGTGCTCCATACATCTAGACAAAAACTAGTTTGTGAATTTTCATACTTGGATTTACACATCTTGTTCTTTAAACTCTGTTCCCTTGATTTCTCTGTCTATAAGGCTTGGTCTTGCACCACTGAAGTCAATGAGAGTTACAATATAGGTTTGTATGGGAGTAGCATCAGAACATAATGAACAGTGTTGTGAAAATGAATTAAAGCTTGCATATTTTTCTAAGAGCTTCAAATGTAAGTTGTTCTGTTAGGTGGGCATTCTCAGTCTTTTCCCTGTGGGGACATGGTTGGCAGTATGGCCGACTGCATCTGAAGTTGTTTAGATACAAACAGTGGAGAACAACGCATTAGAGGAGGGTGAGGTAAAATGACCTCTTGTAATAAGAAAAGAACCTGAAATACCTATGTAAGCCAAAGACAACACTGATTTTTTTACCTCACTTCCCTCTAATATGCTGTTCTCCAGTGTTTGAATTTAAACAACTTCTTTGATTTGCTGTAACAGTCTGACCAGACCCTACAACTTAGGGTATGTCTACACCAGTGTTTCCCAACAGGTGTGCCGTCAGGTCTGAGCAGGTGTGACACACAAGTTTTTGAAAACTACCCAAAGAGCTCTGGATTGGCTCATTAGCTCATGAATATTCATGAAAGCATATGGTGGTGTGCCTCAAATTAATTAAAGGAAGCAGTGTGTGCCACAGCAGAGAATTTTGGGAACCACTCACTGGTCCACACTGATGGCAGCAAAATCTCCGCTGACAGTCTGACATTTTGGGCGCGATTCAGCAGCGAGTATGAACTCGCTGCTGCGCTCTGGAAGTTGACTCTGGAGGTCCTGCACCCTAAAAGGTGTAGCTGAAAACTGACTGCAAGCCATTTGCTGTCAGCTTTCCCGAGTGTGTCCTGATGTCTTAGATGGTTGCTGGCAGATACTCAAGATATTTTCTGTGTCTTGTGTATCTGCCATCGCCTGCCACTGAAAATCCAGGTAAGTGTAGACTAGGGTTTAGATTTCCCTGCGCTTATTTTTCTCTACTTCTGCAAGTTCCCTATTTCCAAGCTACTGACGAAGTGGGACTTTTTTTTGCCTCCCCCCCCCAGCTTACGTTATAAATAGATTTGTTAATGTTTAAAAGTGCCACAAGCTTTTTTTGGTGAACTACACAGACACGGCTACCACTTTGGAACTTGTCAAAGGTAAACAAGTATTCTGGTGCTCAAAGAGTAAATTGATAAGTGCCATATACAAATGTGTATATATATGTATAAAACTGTGTGAATCACTTTAACTGAAAGGTGCCTGAAGAACAAGGAGCACTGTCTGCTGTCATTCACATCAGTGTAAATGTGGAATAATTCTACTGATGTTTAGTTGTTCTAGTTTGCTACAGATCAACACTGAAGTAGCAGAACATACTTTGGATAGTTGTACTCGTATTTCTAAAGCAGCATTAACATTTGCTCTGTCTAATGCAGTGTACTTTTAGCCAAAGCCAGGAGACCACGCTGTACCGAGAGATGTTATAGACATAAATCTGAGCCTATTAAAAGATAGAGCTAGATAAAAGGTATTAGAGAGATTCACAGTCAAGGTCATTGAATCAACTGTTATAATCAGTCCTGTCACTTCCCATTTGAAAAACAGAAAATCAAGCAACTTTAATATTCTTTACTGACGGCTCCAATAATTCTTACTCAGACAAGCAAGCAGTTGCATCCCTGACATGTATTAATAGAGAACATAAACAGAAATAAAACTGAAAATACATTAGTATGGCAGGTAAGCATAGTTGTGTTACATTGTCTGCAAGAGGGAAAAGATAAATGACAGTTTAACTTCAAAACATAATAGTCAGAGGTATGTGGTGTAGCCCCATATATGTCCTGAGTTGCCTCTGTACAAAAGCACCTTAAGTTAGATGTCTAACGCCCACTGGGCATTTAACTCCTGTAGACTCTCAACCTGCTTACTGGTAGGTGTTTTTGTTTAAGGTTCACTAGACACCTTTTTGTGTCTTTAGGAACTTAAACACTGCTATAAAACTGGCCTCTGTTGCCTCTCAGCTTTTCCCTCTTTGTTTGTGAAATGGGGATAATAATACTGAACTGTCTTACGTGGGTTTTGAGATTTAGTTTGTTAGCAAGTTCTTAAATCCTTATGTGGAAGCTACTGTGAAAGTGCCAGGTTGAAAAAACAAAACAAAGCACGTAGATAAAACCTCAGACAATGAAGTTGTCATTTTGCCACAAGGCACAGTTTCTTTGTATAATGTAATTCAGGGGTCTCAAACACGTGGCCCATGGGCTGAATGCAGCCCCCAAAGTTATTTCCTGTGGCCCACAACGACACTATTGTTACTGATATTTGCAATGTTATTATATGAAAAGATTTCAGTGGTGTGGCGCTTGGGCTAACATACTAGTGCTTATGAGGCCCTGTGCTAGTCCTCATGCGGCCCTTGTGATTTGAGTTTGAGACCCCTGATGTAATGCATACTCTAAGCCTGGTGGTTCTCAACTTTTTCCACCTAGATCTTGAATACCACCTGTAGTTTTATGTTATGACCTAAATCCCACACACTGATCTCTGGGCTCAGGATCGGGTGGTGCTACGGCACCTCTTCTTTTCTTGTGGTTGTTGATGTGGTCCAGTGGTTGTGGCAGAGTGCTGGAAGATGTGACCTTTGGATACTAATCCCAATATTGCTATGTGTGAACTGAGAGTTTTCTTTGTACTTGTGTTACTTACTAGCCTTACAAGAATGTTGTATGATTTCATTAATCAGTGTTTGGAATGTATCCAAAGATCTCTGGGTGAAAAAAGCTTTATAAGTGTTTTGTGGTGTAATTATGTTTTGATGTAGCTAGACTGGGTCAAATTCAAATGGAGTCATGCCCACTTATACCATGCCTGAATTTAGCTGGTTATTTTTAATGGTGGTAGGGCAAAACGAATCTCAGCATGTGAATACTCCCAGACACTGATTAAAATTTGCTTCTGGGATCCAAATTTTGCAGCTCAGGCCAATTTCTGTTCAACATCTGCTATATGAAGTGGTTTTGTGGTGCTATTTTGTGGTGCATTACTGGATATTTCCATTTACTGAAAGAAAAAACCTTTTCAGCTACACTAAGAATAGGAAATCAAGTTAACTATGTGCAACATCTGTTCATTCTCAGGCCCCTATTTGAAACAAATGTATGTGAAGGTTGTGTTCCGAAAGGTAGGGTAGATAATGTGGTAACAGTTCTTTTCCATCTGTAACGATTCACATTATTCTTCAGTGGTAACTCTTGCAGGGCTTGCAAGACTATTAACTTGTATAGTGTCTGGCGGAGTATACCATGCATGCAAGTCGCAAAGCAATTGTAGTATGTGTCCCCAGTTATCAAGAGTTGAGAGACAAAGAACTAGAGCCTGCCTTTCTTTCTTTCTAATTAATGTTGAACATTTTGCATCTCATTCACCTACTAGACTTCCCATATAATGAGCAGAAAATTCCATGAGGGCGAATGCCAACTTTCAACAAGTTTGAACAAGTTGCCCTTTGTTCTTTCAAATGGCTTGAGACTGCAGGTCTCACTTTTGCCATCTCTTTACTTGGTTATTTCTCTTTTGCCATCACTTCTGGTATGTTGAATAACTGCTTTCTGAGTCCTGTCCCATTTCCTGTCCATCACTTAACTGGGTGTGGTAGCTAGTCTCTTAACTTTCCATGGGTGTGCACAGCTTGGGTGGTTGTGCATGGCGCTCTTCCTACTGGGCCTGGGTCTAAAATTATTGTAAAACCATAGTGCTTGACCGCAGGCTCCCAGCTTCATTCTGGCCCGGACCCTCCACCCTAGTGAGGTCCTGAACCCAGCCTTTGGGTTAATGCATTTTATGTTAGCTTGTAATGACTGTTTGATACTGAGGGAGAAAGCTGGTGGTTTTAGTCTTACTGGCGAAGTATGAAACTTTAATAAAACAAAAATGAAACAAGCAAACAACTGGACGAGAAATGTCCCAGCTGGCATTGATTAGTACCCAGGATGGCATTCTTGGCAACAAGAGTGAGTGAGTATGAATCTTCAGCTGCCCCTGTGGTTAGTCACACTAAAGTACACTAAGAGGGCTGCATTGGGGAAGCTAGTCTGCAGTAATATGCCTGTACTAGGGATAAATAGATTTCATTTTCTGCTCATCAGTGTGTCACTTTTCACCAGCATTACAAAGTTTGTGGGGTGGGGGAAGCACTCTGAGGTCTATGAGATCAGTACTGTGTGCTGCTGCTAAGTCTCAGTTCCATGGCAACCAGCTTGTTTCAGGTCACCCGAGCCTCAAAATATGTAGGTGTTAGTTGGTCTTATTCTTTGCTTGTTCTCTTCTGTACATGAATCCCCATGTGCTTGGTTTGCATGATGTAAAATCTGCTCTGTGCCACTGTCTAAAATGTAAATTGTTTGGCCTTCACGTCTGACCTACCTAAGGTGCTTCTGCGTAAGGCTTTCTTCTGTTTTCCTTGCAGAAGGTAGGAGTTCTCTCTCTCTCTTGCCATTTTGCCTTTGCATAGTTTGTAAGGAACTATGAGTATGGTTGACCGTACATTTTACTAGGCAATTAACTATGTTGTATGTCATGGATTCTCAAACTGGGAGGCATAAACAGATTTCAGGGAGTCATGACCACCTTCCTTTTCTTTTTGGCTGGGTAGGAAGGTTTTCAATTTTTTTTCTGTAGTAATTTGAAGATTGAGAGCTATTGATATATGCCCCCACTACTTATAGATGAGACTCAATATTATAGTTTCTGAATTTCTTTGACAAAGGTGATATAAGTGCCTAGAGAGAGAACTAGTGACAGTGAACCATGTAATTGGTTATAATGAAAGAAATAGAAGAGTTCACTTAGTCATGCGTATCTTTGCAGCAAGTCATTTCTTAGTTGCACACCTAATTAATTGAGTAAAAACAAATACTACATCTGCTGACTCTGTTGATTTAAAAAACTCGGAACTGTGTCAAATGAAAGCCAGTACAATCGAAGGCATATCTCTTCAGTGAGGAATTCATTGATGAGGCATTTTAAATTTCAACTTCAAACCATTTAGGTTTTATCACTGTTTATGAAAAGATAAGATTTTTTTTTTAAATTAGTAAAGTATATGTTTTGTCACTTCCCTTGTGATTGAGTGATTTATTTATTTATTTATTTTGTTTGTTTGGTTTGGTCACATTTTCCAAAAATATTCATCTTCAGGGAGAGGCCATGAATGGAAATCTTTGTGAAAAAAGGCGTATGCTTTTCTAAAATATGACTGGTGACTGCAAAGAGGTGGTTAGAATGGAAACCAGTATATTATGCTGCCATATCCAATTCTCAGGGGTTAAAATAAGGGGGAACACACTGGAACAGCGTTCTGGGCCCCTCCTAAAAATAGCATGAGCAGCCGGAATGCAGCATTCTGGTGGCTCCACCTTAAGCCCTGCTCCTCCTTAAGACCAGCCAGCAGAGAGCTGCGGCAGGTTGGGAGTTTGTGAGTCTACCCCCTGCAAGGCAGAGCAGCTTGGGGTGGAAGCAGCTCCCAGCTGGTCAGGCAGCCTGCAAACAGCTGAGGTAAGGGTTGGGGGGGGGGTGCTGCTGGGAGTTGTGCAGGGCAGGGTGTGTGTGTCTGTGTGTGTGTGTGTGTGTGTGTGTGTGCGCACCACACGTGGGTGGGGGTGGATGTGTAGCAGAGGGTGTATAGTTGGGGTTGTGGGATGGCTATTTGGTTGGGGGGGTATAGCTGGGGTTGTAGCGACGTGATAACTGATGCTGTGGCACTCAGAAATGGTCACAAATGCCTACTTGGGCTGGGGGGCAGTAGGTTGGGTGGAGGACCTGCATAAGGGTGGGCCTGGACCAGCATGAGGGTGGACCTGGAAATTTAGGAGGGTTCCAGAGCCCCCCAAATTATACTTTAACCCCATAGTAGCTGGGACGCGAGGGTGGCCCACACTGGCAAGAGGGAGGGCTGCCAATTTAGGACAGTTCTAGGGCCTCCCAAATTATACTTTAACCTCTGCCCATTTGTGACTAATGTGGGAAATACAGACTCCTGCTGGTAAAAGACAAGATGTAGTGCATGGTGAAGAATGCAATTATATGACAAGTTCCAAAGGGCCAGCTGGGTTAGTCTGGTTCAGTAAAACAAACAAGGAGTCCTGTGGTACTTAAAGACTAAGACAGGCTTTATGCAATAAATAGATTTGTTAGTCTTAAGTGCCACAGACTCAGTTATATGACATCTGCCATGTAGGCATTTGCGAGAAGTAACTTGGTTATTTGAAGTCAAAGGCAGTATTAACTTCCCCCACAATAATTGTTTTGTCACACTTGGAAGGTAACCAAAGGATGGTTGAGTTCCTTAAAGCACCTGATTTTTGAATCCTTGCTCTGCATCATTAGCAGTAAATCACAGTGGTTGAAGATAGTCACTATTTCCCAAAAGATAATACGTGAAAAAATCACTGCAAACTCCAGCCTGACTATAGTCTGAGCCTGAAACCTCTGGCAGTCATATGTCTACCAGAGCTCTGTGTGACAATGCCTTGGGCAGTCTTGTCCTTCAGTGTCAGTTTGACATCTATTTTGTTTTGGCAGTTGAACTGGGATACATACAGCATTGGCGTTGTTGTCTTCCAGGACTTTATTTTGTGATTAGTTGGCTAACGGTCTTTTATTATTGACTTCATTGAGAAACAGATGTACAGGTTTATGCTTTGTTTTTGTAATTGCACTCTTGACATACTGTATGTGCTCTTAATTGGTTTTATTTAGTGTCATACCATCTGCTGACATCTGTTTATGTTGTGATTATTGCTGAATACTTATGTTTTAACTTGTAAAGACTAACGTCTCTGCTCTTGGTTACATAAATGTAATCTGACTAACTTTACCACATTTTCAGTGATGCAAGTGAGAGCAGAATTTGGTTTTAAGAGTAAATTGTATATAACAGCCACTTGTTAATCTGTGGCATAAATTTATTAATTGAAATGGGCATGCTTGAAGGATAACTTTGTCCCATGTCTTGGTCTCTCTAACTGTGCTAATAGTTTTGTGTCTATAAATGTGTCAGAGCTGAACTATTTCCCCCACTTTGGAGGAGAGGAGCTCTTCAAATTTATAGTTGGGTGTTGTCAGTCACAGAAGAATACACATTAATGTTTTATACCTGACTGAGCTTCTGAAGCAAAGCTTTATTCAAGGAAAACTCATGATTAGTAAATATTAAGCAGCATTTATCTGTTAGACTCATGGGCTTTTTGTCAGGCTTCAGCATAGCATTGTGCATTCTTCTGGGATTTTTGGTGACAAAAATAATGTTGGGCAGGCATTAGATGAAAAATCCACAGAGAATTGGGCTAAGAAAATGTATGCAGAGTCTCACATTGAAACAACAGTGAACTCTTCTTTTTGGTGTTGGGCAGTGTGGCTGACTTGTTAAGATGCTGTCACGTTAAGTTTAGCCTTGTGGCCTCAGCTCAGTCCTTTTTATAAGCTGGAGTCAAGACTGACTGTAGGTTTCATTAGAGCTGCCATGTCCATGCCCTGGCTGTGAAAAGAAATAGGGGATTTTATTTCCCATTGGTATCAGTCTCTTCTGTATAAGTGCAAGCACATGTCAGAATGACTTAGGGTGGGATTTTCTACAGTAGCTTAATTCTGCTCCCACTGAAGATTGTAAGAGTTTTACCATTGACTCCAGTAGGAGTAGGGTTAGGCCAGTGCTGAGAACTGTCCAAAAGCCTCCTTCTTGAGTACCATGACCCGGCCCATGGAGGGGGATGAGATTTCCCATTAAAACAATGAGACGTGTTGGTGCTAAACCTCTTACTGGACTGTGTCATCAGTTTGAAATACTAGAATCCCTGGGATTTTGAATCCCACCTGAGCAGATTTAACTTTTCATCACTACAAGGAGGTTAGACTCCATTTTATGATGTTTACTGTGGGTGGAGTCAGATGAAAACTTGACATTAGAGTGGTGTCTGCTCCACATGCACATTACAGCTCACAGTATAAACTGTGTGTAAGGTCTTGCATCTTGTCAATTTCCAAGGGGATAGCCGTATTAGTCTAGTCCAGCAAAATCCATTCTGTAAGTTCACCTGTCTTTGAAGCATCTGATGAAGTGGGATTTTCTCCCACGAAAGCTCATGCGAAAAATAAATCTGTTAATCTTAAAGTGCCACATGACTCCTTGTTTTTTGGGGGTGTGTGTGTGTGTGTGTGTGTGTGTGTGTGTGTGTGTGTGTAAGGTATCTGTTTGCCTCAGTGCCCTTCATCAAAAGGTCTTTTCTCTCCTGTGTGGTGCCTGCTGCTGGCTGTCCAGGATTGCCAACCTTAGCTATTCAAAACTCAGCAGTCAGGCCCCAAAAAATCAGGAGGTTGCCTTAAAAATCAAAGATTATATATCCTTGATTTTTATGTCTGTCTGTCTGTCTAATATGGTTCTTTGTTTTGCCTTGTGTGTTGTTTTACATTTTGAGGCTTTTCTTTACAATCAGAAGGGCTAAAAACTTTACTTTCACTTGTAAAACATAAAAAGCTGAGATTCTCTTATAATTTTATGATTCTGGGAGCTGGAGGGAGAACACCAGATGTCACAAGACTCGTGATCAAGTCGTGAGAGCTGCCAGCACTACCTGTCTCAGGGACAGTGTTACATTTCAGTAGTGCTGGAAGATCAACAGCAGTCAGTCCTAAATTTCATGTGTATGAAAAATTGCTATGGAGAATCACTGAGTTTTGGGAGCAGAAGTCATGCAGGCCAGGACCATTGGGAAGAAATATGCTTGGTGAGAGGTGGTGGTGCCTAGTGGATAGAGTGCTGGTGTGGGGTTCATGTACCAAGCTTCTGTTCTCAGCTCTGCCACTGGCTTGCTGGGTGACTTTAGGCAAGATGCTCCCTCTCTCTGTGCCTTAGTTTCCCCATTTGTATAATGAGGATGATGATGCCAATCTCTTTGAAGCACCTTGAGATCAACAGATAAGTGCTGTATCAGAGGTAGGTTAATGTAAATGATTCAAAGTCCTCATCTTTATGCCAAAATATATCCTAGTGTGTTGGGACTGAAGTCTTAATGATTCGTTAACATCTTGTGGGCTTTTGTATGTGAGACACTTGGCATCACGAAGGTCCTGTTTTGCTCCAATGGATGGGAAAACCAGGTTGGTCCCCAAAAACATGGACAAATAAGTTAAATAAAATGAAATATTTCATTTTTCTGACTGCTAAATAATCCATCTCATTGTGGGTGCAGAATCCAGACCAGGGAATGCTAGAGGGTTTTATGATATTTGTGTCAAACCTCCTGGTGTTTTACAAATGAAGTTTGCTGTAGGTGTGCAACTTCTCTGGGAAATGGTAAAGAGATTGGAATCCAGATAATGTGGTATTATTGGGGATTTCCCTTTTTCTGCTAGCTGATCTGTAGGTGGATATGGCTTGGGTGAAGCTGAGGGGCGAAGGAAAGTGAAAATATTTTTGGGTGTTGCTTCTAGGATTTCCTGTAACAATGGGGGACAAGAAGGCTTTAGTATGCAAGGGCTTCAGTTACATTAAAGAACTGTTTGATGGTAAGACAGTGTGTTCTCTGCATTCATTTGAGTACTACTACTATTACACTATCACCCAGTAGTTAATTTTAATGCTTGTTTACATTTTTTGTGCCTCTTAACAGTTACTCACTTGTTAAAGCCACTAAAATAAGTGATCATGGTGAGTCAAAGCTCACAGGTCTCTGAAACACCTTAAAAAGGCAGCAAGCCAACTAGAGGAATGTGTTTATCCTGGGGGAAAGGAGGGAATAAAATCACATTTGTAGTGTATGGTTCTTGTTCCCATTCTCCCCAGAGTTACATCACTGCTATTCTAAAATGTGTTTTGTAGGTGGAGAACATTTTAGTTTTCCTTTCCCTCTGGAGAAAGTATACAGCTTAAATTGTGAAGATATTTTTTTTCATTAAAGCTGCATGATTTACATCTCCTGGGGAAGTCTGCTATATTAGTGTTCAGCATCCATCGGAAAAATCTCCAAGTCTGAACAGTTCTATTATGCAATGTTATATGCTTGGATGGTGAAGCACTTTATCTCTGTCCTTTCTGAAGCACAGTGCTGGCTGATGGATGGCCTGTTGAATTTCTCATAAACTTGTAGGAAAAGCAAATGATGTTGAGTGTAATTCTGCAAAATTCTGAGCACCTTCTGCAACATGCCAGGAGCCCTGAAATTCCATTGTTGTGAATTGAGAGTACTCCTCGGTGGGAATAGGGGGCTCAGGCAGGTCTGAGACCTCAGAACAGCCGTATTCAGGATAGCACATAAGCATCTGCTTGCAGTTAAGCATGTGCTTAAGCACTGTCATGAACAGAGATGGATTTAAGCATGTTGCATTGTTTCTGAATCAAGGTCCCAGTATCTGGCTGTATAAATTATTATTTTAATAGGGTAAAATACTATACTGTTGCTCACCGCAGTTCAGGGACTTTTTTCTATGAGGGGTTAAACTGTTCAGATTTTTCAGAGATTTTGATGAGCCCTTTTGGACTGAAAATATGAAATGGGGAGTGTCCCAGACAGCCCAAACCCAAATGTCTACATTGCAGTTTTGTAGCCCTTCAACCTGAACTCTGCAAGCCCAAGTCAGCTGACCAAGGCCATCTTGTGCCTGTTTTGTTGCCATGTAGACATACCCTTAGTGTCCTAATTCAGCAAGCTATTTAAGCATCCATGTCAGTTCTTCCTTGTTCAGAACTTAAGCTCATGACTACTCTATGTGTGAATGATTCCCTAGGCTTCAGAGCCTGGATTCCAGCTCCAGTGGCAGCTTCAAAGTGCTGTCCACAGCGCTATCTTGAGAGCACTAGCATAAGCCCTACTAGCTCAAACTGGGGAACTTGCTTCTATAGACTGTAGACATACCCAATGAAGCCTTGTGCTTACATTTCAGCATATGCTCAAGTGTTTTCCTGAATAGGGATGGACTGCTGAATTGGGGTCTGGAGGGGTCACTAGGATCTCTGAAGAGCTGTCGTTTTTATGGGAAGAGGGCTGAAGCAGAAAAGAACCTACACCTACCAATTTCGCACTGAACAAAAATCACTTGTTGTGGGTAGTTCGAGTCCATTTCCTGTGTGGACTGGGCAGTTTTTGTCCGTGGACCACCCTTTATAGAGGTAGGGGCAAATGCAGACTGCAGTTCATATTAAAGATCTGTGGTGAGGGATTGGGAAGCCTGTGAAACTCTGCAGAAAATTGAAGGAGATATGCATTATTTACAGCACTTTGTTTCCTGCACTGTAGGACCTGCAGGATTTAGAGAAAGAGCTGTCCTTTCAGATAACTCCTTAAATAATTTTAAAAAAAAAGTAATGTAAGTGGATTCTCCAAAATTCCACTAACGCCACTGCTCGTCTCAAGCTGCAATGGGACCAGCATAGGAGGATCTCCGTAGTACCCACAAAGTCTTATTGAAGCCCTGTTGCAGGACAGGGACCGAAGAGGGCGTTAGAGAGTTCTGACAGATCAGCAATGGGCTGGATGCTTGAGGGATATGGAAATGGAACACCTAAGTTGCTGATTTGTGTTCAGTCCATTGTGGTAGCAACCAAAAGTCATTGTAACATGCGGCTAGGTAGGATCTACAGACTGTATATTGATTTAGTGGGTGGTGTCAGGCCAGTTCTCAGTAGACTTGTGTCTACAATACAGAAACTGCCATCAGAGCTGGAACGAATTGTCCTTTTTGTTCAGACTTGCCAGAAAAAACAGGAGTCCTGTGGCACCTTAAAGATTATGTACCCGTTACATCTGATGAAGTGGCTTGGTGCCCCCAAAAGCTTATGCTTGAAGAAATCTGTTAGTCTTTAAGGTGCCACAGGACTCTTGTTGTTTTTGCTGTAGACTAACATGGCACCCCCTCAGACTTACCAGAGAGACCAAGCTGCTCACCATTTCTGAAATCAGGCCCAAGGTGCTTGAAGTTGGACAGCCAATAACAGGGGCCACTTGTGAAAAATTAGGCCTGTGTGACTTGCCCATAGTCACCTAGGAAGTCTTTGACAGAGCTGAGCTTAGATGCCAGATCTCCTGCCCTGTGTTAATTACTAGTCCATGGTTAGGTCAGCAAAAGTTCTGCGTTGTTCAGTACTATTGTACTTTGAAGTGGGATGTCAGCAGTGGGGATCAAACTTGTGATCTCTGGAGTTTAAGGATGAACTAAAAGACCACCTTGCTCTTAGCTGCCACTGTAACAGTCCCATCATGCTCTAGCTAGCCTAACCATGATACTGAGGGACAGAGTGCCACACCAAAGGGAGTTATGCAGGAGTTATGTAATTTTGCTAATGGTCTTGGAGGAGCGATCTGATGGTAATAGTAAGGTACCTTCCCTTGGTTATATCTAACGTAGTTACTTTGTATTAGTGTATAAGATGTAACTGTTTTGAAGACTTACTTATAACTCAGTTGAAGGGTTACTATAGTTTGGCAGTCAGTGGAAATTCCTGCCTTCAGACTTGGGTGGAAAAAAGGCAAAAAGAGTAAAAAGAGCCTACTTGTAAAATTTTCTATTGCTGGTGGAAGGCAACATCCCCTCAGCTGGGACTGAATTCATTCCATTCACTTTCTTGCTTATTTTACCAGCTTTCTAAATATCTCTGGAAAATTAAGCTCATCTTTCTCATTCCACTGAAGGAGGGAACCCATTTTTTCCTTGCACAGATCCAGTTGGCATACATAAGACCTTGCACTGAGACTGATCACTTTCAAATAAGCATTTAAAAAAAACACCCCCCAAAAGCCCCCCAAACCTTACTCCTCTCCCTCATTTGAGCTGGCCTCCTCATAGACGTTTACACTTGATTTTGTTATGCACAGGGGAACATGTACTGTTGAACACAGACAACAGAAATTAAATATTAACTTTCCCTTTGATCAAAAATAGCTGTCATTGTTCTGCGTATCTCTGAGGTTTTTTTAATGTGAGTTTTCCATAGCAGCTTTGAAAGTCCATCCTTGTCCTTTATCTGAGTTGGTGTTTGCACAGAAAGGTAACTTGGACCCTACAGGGTCACATTAAAGCAGACTATCTGCTGCAAATTATTTCTGGATTACTATGCCATAGAGCAAGAATTCTGATAGATGAGCTAGTGATTAATCAAATGCTCAATTTGTAAACTCCCTTGGTAAAATTGATGGGGGGGGTGTTGCAGGAAACTCAAATAGGAGATCCTGGTGGAGTTTGGGTCAGTGCTTCTATCAACAGGTGGGATTGGGAGTGATGACCGAGAATGCTATCAAATCCAGAGATCTACAGGAAATGAAGGTTGCAACTCCATGGATGGAGCAACCCCTCTGTGCTGTCCGATGTGACATGCCCTCAGGTGGCTAACAGTTCCTATGTCCAGGGAGGGCACAGCAAAGAGCACATACCAATGCTGGTTTTGGCAGCATGCTGCCCCATTAGCTTTGCTCCTTTATTTGTATTGCATGGGGAATGATGCATACCACCAAAAAAAGCCTTTCCCCTTTCGTGCTGAGGCATTCCATGGACCTCTGCAGAGGACTTGGGGAAGGAGGAGGGCAGGTTGCAGAGCCCTTTCAGGCCCTTTGCCCACTTCCTCTTGGCTTCTGTTCCCCTGCAAATGGGCCCTAAATCTAAATAGTTTTCATAATGCAAACTCTTAATCCTACTTTGCCCTCTTGGGGTGGTGTAACCCTAATCTCGGAGTTCAGCACTGCAGCAGGAGTTCTTTGGTGGGGTGGAGCTATTAAAGTCTCATCTGTAACTTACCATTAAAGTCCTTTACAGGTGGCAAGTCTGGGACTGTAGAGACTGACCAGCCTTGCAGGCATCAAGGGGTTCTCAACTTTAATATTTCAGTTCTTGATTTTGTATCCATTGAAGCTAGTGGAGGTTTGGCCATTAATTTCAGTGGAAGCAAGATCACGCCAGTAGGTATCTGCTGCATTCCTTAACAAACACAAGCAATGAACCTGAACCCTGACCCTAACTTTAATGCCTGTCAGTATCTAGCCATTTCGGATTTCCTAACTCCTCTCCACACTCACCGTTTTAAGCTTTTCAGCAACAGTGACTCACAAACCAGCCATTCTGTAACAATTTGTTGACTCAACAGCACAAGGTTTTAAATACCCTCCCTTGTGTTTCCCCTCTTCCAGGAAGCACCTCTCTGAAGTGCAGTCTTGCCTGGTTTCAGGAAAGCTAGAAACATGCTGTTTTACAAATTTCAGATTATTTTAACCTGATTGGCAGCAGTGGGGATTGAATTATGATCCTTTGGAGAAGAATGCTTTGTGTAGCAGACCTGGGTCTGATGAGCAGCTGTGCCTGCGTGTTCTTAAGACAATTTAGCTCTGGTGCATAGCACAATCAGATCTGGCTCATCTGAATTTGATTTGTAAGGTTAGTTTAATTAATTTTTTAAAAAGCAGATTAAATTGATTAGTTTGCAAAATTAATTTTTCCCCATTGCAGTGTTTTTTCAACCTCTGGCCAAAGACAGAAACACATGGGTTTCATTTATTTTTTATTTTAAGTCTGATTTAATGACTCCTGAAAACTTCTTTGGGTTGAAAACCAAATAAGTGGCAGTATTTTGCTCAGAATCCCCTGCTCTTTATTTATCTGTATCTAGAATAGAGCTGAATAGTGTTTCAAAATAGCATGATCATTTCAAGCGTCTCTCTTACAAATGTGAAGCAATAATAGAAACAAAAGTATATTGAAGGGGAAGCAGCAAGGACCAGCAAATGGAGGGACACAACTGCAAGTCAGTACACTTGACTTACCGTGTGGCCTTAGTTAACTCACTCATAACCTCTCTGTGGCTCAATTTCCCTTCTTAAATTGGGGTTAGGAAAAGGATATTCACTCTTGAAAAGTTCTTTGAGATCTATGTTTGAAAAGTCCTATGCAAGTGCTACTTATTATTAATAAAATGAGGGAACTAGCAAAACAGAAGCTCAGCCCTTTATATGATTTGATCACATTTTATGTTAAGGTTCCACTTTTAAATTGTTTATAAAGATTTAATAAATAAATCATAAATTAGTTGTTATAGTTTGTTAGAAGTCAACTGAATATATTTATAACTGTCTTTAATCACTACTGATGAGTTTATAGCCGTATATTGCACATTGCTCATGCCCATTATATTCTTACAGCTATTAATAATAAACTATGTATGAACAGAACTTTAAAGTGTGACTGCTCATTCTTGGTTCTGCACTAGACTGTTTGTTGTCTTTCTCACTGAAGAAATTAGTCTGATCTTCATGCAAACAAAAATTGGACATTCTGATCTTTCCAAATCCTATCATACTAAGGCTCAATCCTGCATTTCGAACTCATCTCCTGAAACGCTCTTTCATCTCAATGGGAGTTTTGAGTGCACGAGCAATACATGTTTAAGCCTACGATCTGTTTCCACTACTCCTTTCTGTTCTTCATCTAACAAGGAATGACTAGTTAATTCTGGTACCTGTTTTCTTCTTCCTGAATGTTTAATGAGAGATTTTCAAGAATAAGGTTGGCAGGATCAAGCTCTTTATTTTTTTTCTCCAATTTGCTGTATAGGCACACATTTAATGACAAGAATAACTTTTTGATTCCAAGAAACTCCCAAGTGTTTGTCTCCTGGTTAACCATTTGATTTGTCATTTTAGCAATAGTGTGTGTGAGTGGGCAGTTATTATTTGCTGATACTGGTAGACTTTATTAGCCCCCTTTTTTACTTCTTTTCCATAATAAACAAAATAGTTGGAATAAGTGGGCCTAGTGTTTATTGGGTATTTATTTAAGTGGATTCCATATTGACAGAGTGAGGACATACCGGGACAAATTGATCTCCCTGCCTGGAGCCAGCAGTGTTACCTAGGGGATTAATTTGAATAAAGAATCTAGCATACAGTAGACCAGTTTATTATACAGTTCCTGATAACTGCTATGTTTTACCATTTAACACCCATCGAGATAGTTCTCACTTTTCTTTATGAGCTCCTCAATTTCATTTTGAGAGATGGGAGGGTGAGGTGAGTTGACCAGGAAAGAAAGGCTTGCTGTTACATTAGTCAGATGAACCTTCAGGCTCCCTTTGAGTGCATATCCGCTGCTTGGTTTACAAGTTCCTGCATTATAAGGCAGTGGTCTGCAACTGGTCAGTTGCAATTGACTCCTGAATGGCAGTTGCCATTAAAACCTATGAGTGGCATGCTATCTACTGGTGACAGGTTGGAGATCACCTGTTCTGAGGGCTGGGCTATGCTCAATTTTGTGCAAGTGCACAAGGTGGAAAGAGTGCAAATGATACAGATGTGCTCTGAAGAATTGCCACATGCTGGCCTATGATGTTGCATTCAGTCTGCCTTCTGTTCCTTTCTAATGCCCTCATCACCAGCGTTCATAGCCTTTCCTTACAATTGCCCTGCTTCTTACACAGTAATATTGAGCTGTGCTCTCAGTAACTAAAATTATCTATGCTATTAGATGTCCTTTCTCCTTCTGTGGTAGCTCTGTGGTGTACTATGCCTCCATGAGGCAGACCTGCCTCAGAATCAACTTTGAGGTTTGAAGAAGCTGGTGATGCAATCATGGGAGGAAGAGCAAGCAGTTCATGAAGGCCAAGGAAATACTGATTTTTCTACTCTATCAGCTAACTGAATATCTCCCTATCAATAGACTCGGACATCAGCAAATGGAGAGAGAGACTGTTCAGGGCAGAAACAGAAGGAAAGATCGGGAGAAGATGTAGGAGCTAGAGCCGTGATAATGACTTCATTGTATTTTCCTCCTTTTTGTGTCGCATAAAGTATGCGGTTATGTTTATCTTGAATTATCTTAATTTGAGCTCTGTTTCAGCGATCCACCTTATTTTGGAAGCTAAATATTATGGATATTGTGAGAGATCAAAGCCAGCAGATGGCCTGAGAGTAAAAGAAGGGAGATATGTGAGCCTGAGAATGCTGAAGGCTTTGTTCCCTGCGGTTAACCAGGGTTATTGCAGGTTAATTAGAGGCACCTGAGATCAATTAAGAAGTAGCCAGGTGCCTGATAAATGCCTCCCTGCTCCAAACAGAAGCTGCACAAGCTGGAGGAGGGGCAGGAGGGTGGTGGTGTGCAGAGCAGAGGAGTTTGAAGCAAAGGAGCAGAAGAATTTGTAGAAGGTAACTGGACTTGAGAAGAGAAGAAAGGTGTGTCTGAGACTCTGGTTGATTGAGAAAAGAAACCTGGGCTAAGGGGACAGCAGGCACAAGGAACTGTAAGGGCAGAGGGGGGAGATAGGCTGGGATATTGTCGGCAGCACATAGCTGCACTTCATAGGGCTCCTGGGCTGGGACCCAGAGTAGAGGGCAGGCCTGGGTCCCAAACTCCCTCTCCCCTTGCTGGAGTTTCAGCAGTACAAGTGCCCCACAGGGGCAGGACTCAGGCGTTTGGGGTCTGCCTTGACCCACTTCCACTAAAGAAAAGCATGAGACCCAGTGCCGGAAAACCAACAGTTTGCCACAATATGTTTTATTTGCAAAAGTCAGTGTAACGTTTCCTTGGCGTAATAGTGCACGGTCAGACATGGCAGCAGAGAACCTTCATGTTAAGAAATCATTCAAAGCAAGTGACCATCTTCTTGCTAATTCTTCTGGTAAGGCCTCTTTGCTGCTAAGGTAACTTTCAACTGGCTGGCTTAAGCGCACCGTACTAAATGACACACTTTTGTGGACTACATAAACCTTTAATCTTCCATTAATATCAGCCAGGGGATCTGTAGGTCGAAAACCTATTTGACTTCACTTTCATATGAGTCTCATGCTGCAGGTGCTTGCTACAGAGAATGCCAGCTGGGTTCTAAGTCAGAATGGGGCAGGAACCAAGCAAACAGCTTACAGAATAATGGCTTGTATTTAGAGTTTATTAGGAACGCTAAGAGTTACGTGAACTTCACTATTGCAAATCTTCTTGCTGCTTTAGTTCTAAATTCTGCTCTGTTACACCAGTGTAAATGTGGATTATCTCCAAAACAGGAGTAGCTAATGTCAGTTTGGCTTGTTGACTTCAATTGACTTTTTTTTTATACCACTATAAATGAGAGCAGAACTTGGCTGTTAGCCATTCAACACTGTATTGACAGAACTAGTGAAATAAGAGACAGAGAGAGCAAGAGGATGCAGTGATGGACCCAGGTGGCTTCTGTTTTGTAAAACCAAAGCCCTGACTATCTTAGATCCAAGTTCTAATTTTTTTTCCCCTTCCAAAGCTTGGGTAAATAACTTCTCCCTAATCAAAATGCCCTTAAATACAGACTTGGAGATATAAATGAAAAAGCAGGTCTGTGCTATGAGGAATCTTTTTTTTTTTGTTTTCATATTGCATGTACTGCTGTACATTTTGAGTTGATAAGATGCGCTGTACTGACAAGCGCTGTATGACAGAACACATGCTTACGCTATTCACCGTGATGAAGACCAAGTGAAAAGTAATGGGCACTGCTGTCATTTCTGTGCAAAAGGATAAACTATGACCATTGTCTCGTGGTGAAACATTCTGATTCAGTTGAAGAAGCAGTAGCTTGGGTATTCAAAATAGCGGTAGGTAATTTGAAAGAAGGTAATTTGACTTCAGGCTTCCCATGGTTTGAACCTAACAACTGCTCTGATTTGCTGTTACTGTGTGACCTGATCCTATGTTTTACACCCCCTTGCATTTATTTTCATTCCATTCTGTAAGTTAACCCATCTTCAAAGCGTCTGATGAAGTGGGATTTTCTCCCATGAAAATTCATGTGAAAAATACGTCTGTTAGTCTTAAAGTGCCACACGACTCCTTGCTTTTTTGTGCTGGACTAGACTAACACGGCTATCCCTGTGGAAATAGCAGTAACAGTGGGGTACAGTAAGACTGATTCTCCTTAATACCACCATCCCAAATGTCCTGTTACCACAGCTGAAAGATGTTATGACTGCATGTGTGAGTAGGAAATAGTATGTGTGTCTTGGTTGGGGGGGGGGAGGATAGGAGATCATTGTACCATGCAGTGAATTTCCCACTGACTCCTGTTGCTATTTATATATTAGTTTTATCAGTACAATCATATTAACTTCTTTCCCCACTGTCTTAATAAAACTAACATACTAAAATACCATACTAATACTTCCACTCTGAATCTTCTGAGGGTATAGCCACATGCTACTCTTTATATGAAAAACATAACTGTGGTAAAATGTTGTGACATTAGCAAACCAATTGCAGCTCTTACCAAGGCTTGAGGCCTCATCTGAGCACTGACAGATTCATTATTGGAAACCAGTGGGTTTCATTTGTGTGTTAGTATGGTTTAAATAGGTATTGTACTTAAAACATGATGCTTAGACTTTCTGAAATACTTGTAAGTTGCTGCATGGATTAATCTCACTTGTATCTTTATCAGATGCTATAAGGTAATATTTAAATTCTCGCTTTGCACCTATAAAAATGTTTGCTCTGAAACTGAACCCAGTCGAGAGAGTGCCTTCCGCCTATCAAGAAGGTTTATCACAACAAATGGGCTATTGTGGGATATCACAGTACAAAGACTTTAATTGCCCCTTACTCCCATGAAGAGGCTGTATGCCAAAGAACTCATACTATCAGCTTGAATTCTGGAAGAAAGATACAAAAAATTCATATTTTTTTTTCTGTTTGGATTCTCGCAGGATCAGGGCTACATGACAGAAGCAGAAATCTCTGGGGTCAACATAGGTTGACTCTGCAGGACATTCAGAGCTGACAGATTGCTACAATTCTGTCTCCTATTGAGACTATAGACTGCAGCTCCTTTTGTGTATATATGTTGTTTGGTTTAACATTGTAATAAATAATTTCTTCCTAGCTAATAAGTCTTTAGCTAATTATAGGATTGGCTACAAATTTTATGACAAATCCTTGAGGAATTTAAAGAACAAATTGATCTGGGTGAGTGACTGATCTCTTGGAACTGGAATGAACCTGAATATTTTGTGACTCCATTGTAAGACTGTCATGGTGCTTTAGGAGTAGACATTTGTTACTGGTTTGGTGAAATCTAATTATAGAACAACCAACCAGTTTCGGGTGTCTGCCCTGTTTTTGACAGCCTGTCCTGAGGTTGGCACTCACAGTTATGAGCTGCTCCAGACAGTGTGACAAATGTGTATTATCTTCACCAAGTTACATTCTGAATGCCAGACTGGAAAAAAAAAATTATGTATGTGCTTTAAGCAGATCTCACTGCAAATGTGGTGTAACCTTTGCTGAATGGGAAATTGACTTTCTGCTAGTGGTTTACTCTAGAGATGGGCTAGAACTCAACTCTTTTCTCTGAACTCCTGTTGAACTTTGGTTGTTTGGATAAAATGGAAACTCTTCCAAATCATATCCCACACAATGCAAAACAGGAACATAGGACTTGCCTGAGTGGACTGGTACACTGTCTCCAAAAGTGGCAAGCAACAGATGCTTCAGAGCAAGGTGTAAGAATCCCATAGGAGGCAGCTGTATGAGAACTTGTCCCTTCTCTTCCCAATGCATCTCATCTTGATCTCTGTTAGATATTTGCTTAAGCCTTGAAGCATGAGGTTTAATGTCCCTTCAGAATCTTTTGTTACAGCTCTGGACAGCATTGTTACGCATATAAATGTCCAGTTCATATATACAGACTCTCGTATAATTTGTATACAAATGCTAGGTAAGTGAATTATGTTTTATACCCTGGTTTTATGTAATTTTATCTGAGTATTTCTAGCTGTTAAGGATTTTTGTTATACTTCCATATGGCTGTGGTTTGCTGTTACAGTGTGACCTGATCCCATGACTTGCATTTCCCTGCATTTATTTCCTCCCATTCTGTAAGTTTCCCCCATCTTCAAAGTGTATGAGGTGGGATTTTTTTTCTCTCACAAAAGCTCATGCAATAAATAAATTTGTTAGTCTCTAAATCATAGGGTTGGAAGGGACCTCATAGGTTACCTAGTCCAACCCCTTGCTAGAGGCAGGAACATTCCCACTAAACCATCCCAGTCATGGTTTTGTCCAGCTAGGCCTTAAACACCTCCAAAGATGGAGATTTCACCACCTCCCTTGGCAGCTCATTCCAAGGCTTCACCACTCTCCTAGTAAAAAAGTTTTTTCTAATATCCAGCCTTGACCTCCCTAACTGCAACTTGAGACCATTGCTCCTCGTTCTGTCCTCTGTTATTACCGAGAACAGTCGAGCTCCATCTTCCTTAGAGCATCCCTTCAAGTAGTTGAAGGTTGCTATCAAATCCTCCCTCAATCTTCTCTTCTGCAGACTAAATAAGCCTAATGCTTTCAGTCTTTCCTCATAGGGCTTGTGCTCCAGCCCTTTAATCATTTTGATTGCCGTCCTGTGAACTCTCTCTAGCATGTCCCTGTCCTTTTTGTAGTGGGGAGCCCAAAACTGAACACAGTATTCTAGATGCAGCCTCACTGGTGCAGAATAGAGGGGAATGATCACATCCCTTGATCTGCTGGTAATACTTCTTTTGATGCAGCCCAGTATGCCATTGGCCTTTTTGGCAGCAAGAGCACACTGCTGACTCATGTCTGGCTTCCCATCCACCATGACCCCCAGGTCCTTTTCTACACTGTTGCTTGCTACTTAGCTGAATGTTTCCCAGCCTGTAGCAGTGCATGGGGTTTTTCCATCCCACGTGCAGGATTTTATACTTGTCCTTATTGAAGCTCATAAGATTTCTATTGGCCCACTGTTCCAATTTATCTAGGTCTCCCTGAATTCTGTCCTTGCCCTCCAACGTGTCTACTGTTCCCCCCAGCTTGGTGTCATCCGCAAACTTACTGAGAGTGCAGTCTATTCCATCATCCAGATCATTGATGAAAATGTTGAACAGAACCGGCCCCAGGACCGACCCCTGGGGCACACCACTCGTGACTGGCTGCCAGCTAGACATGGAACCATTGATTCCTACACGCTGAAACCGTTGATCTAGCCAGTTTTCTAACCACCTTACAGTCCACCTATCCAACCCATACTTCCTTAATTTGCTAATGAGAATACTGTGGGAAACTGTATCAAAAGCCTTGCTAAAATCAAGGTAGATAACATCAGTGGTTCTTCCTGCATCCACAAATCCAGTCATCTGATCATAGAAGGAGATGAGATTGGTCAGGCATGATTTACCCTTGGTAAATCCATGCTGACTGTTCCTGATCACTTTATTTTCCTCTAAGTGTTTGAGGATGGATTCTTTGAGAATCTGCTCCATAATTTTTCCAGGGATTGAGGTGAGGCTTACTGGTCTGTAATTCCCCGGATTCTTCTTTTTCCCTTTCTTGAAAATTGGCACTACATTTGCTTTTTTCTAATCCTCTGGCATCTCCCCCATTCTCCATGAGTTTTGAAAGGTAATGGCCAGTGGTGCTGCTCTCTCATCAGCCAATTCCCTTAGCACCCTCGGATGCAGTTCATCCGGCCCCATGGACTTGTGCGCATCCAGCTTCTTTAAGCAGTCCCTAACCTGACCTTCCATCACCAAGGGCCTGTCGTCTTCTCTCCCATCTGCCACACCCATGGTAGTGGGCTGGGAGCTGACCCTGCCTGTGAAAACTGAAGCAAAAAAAGCATTGAGCACTTCAGCTTTTCTCTCATCCTCAGTCATGAGGATGCCTGCCCCATTCATCAAGGGACCTACACCATCCCTGATTCTCTTCTTATTAACATACTTGTAGAACCCCTTCGTGTTATCCTTTACATCCCTCGCTAGCCGCAACTCCATTTGCCCTTTGGCCTTTCTGATTTTATCCCTGCAGTCCCTAGCAATATCTTTATATGCCTCCTTAGTCATCTGACCAAGCTTCCACTTCCTGTAAGCTTCCTTTTTATGTTTAAGCTCAGAGCAGAGTTCTCGGCTAAGCCATTCTGGCTGCCTCACGTTTGTTCTTTCTCCTAATTGGCGTGGCAATGCCACAGGACTCCTTGTTTTTGTTTACGCACAAATAGGTATGACATTCATTAAAAACATTACAGCTCGCACCCCATAATGTATAAAGAACCCCATATTCTCTCCATGCATGAATGCCATAGGGCTCTTTCATTTGTTCACAATAGTAGGCCTTTCTGGTTCATCTCTAGGTTATTGTTTTAATGGGTAGCTATGCACTTAAGAGGCCCCCCCCCTTATTTGTTGTTGCTTTTTAGAACTCTTCTGGTTTTGTTTCCAACAGAGCCTGAAAATAATTGAATGGCTTCTTTTATTTCTGTGTAAAATTGCCTTGTTCACACACCACTTGAGGATTAGGCTGTGAATTAAAAACAAGCAATTTAGAGAACCACAAATACCCCTTTAAACCCTCCTGTCTCACCTCCCCATGATAAATAAAAGATGATGATGATGAAAGACGTCCTAAATAAGCAAATCACTCTTGCATGGGATTAGTATGATGTTCTTTCTCCATCTTGTGCTGGCCATATCAACACATTAATTAGTTGCATGTATATAAATTGTCCAATTCGGCCTCCCTTAGTGATGAAGATTTGAATGCCCTCACATGCAGTTCACCTGGTCATCTGGATTAGAGTTTTATCTTAAACTGTGAGAAGAGTTTAGAACAAGATCATTCCTCCATTGCTCTTTTTACTATTTTTAGCTAATCTCTGTGACTGTCCTACAGCTCTGTTGACCCTAATGGAGCTTATACTAATGAACGGAGACAGTTACAGGGGATGTTAATGATTTGTCTGCCGAAGTCTGTAACTTACTTGCTATTAGTCTAGTTAGGCTGGGTTTCTTTTTCCCCTTGAGCTATCTGAGATCCTTTATCCGAACGCCCCCACCCCACCTCTTGTTTAATGGGATCTCTATGGAGATTTCTGTGTAGACTGTAGATATGCCCTATAAAATGTAATATACTTTTGTTCTTGTATTTTGCTTCTGCCTCACACTTGCCTTAGGTAGCCATTTGGCTCATTCTTGGTGTCAGTAGTTATTATGCTTTGGAGCAATGGGGAGAGAATTAGACCATCACAGGAGTATTAACATCATGTGTGGTAGGGATTACAAGCTGTATGTGTTCTAGGCCTGGTGATAAAATGTGTATGATGGAGGATGTACATCTTGATCTGGTCTCAGCTGTCACAGTAGGTGGTGCTTGAAGTGTTCATTTGATGTTACTTAATCGGATCTTGAGCCTGGTGCTTCAAGGATTGATTTTTGGCTGTTTTAATGACTTGAATGGGGGGAGGGGTTGCTCTTCAAAGCCGTCATTTCCTGCTCACATAAATGGAGGTTCATTCTTTCAGGGGCTTATGTGGCTACTTTAGACATGTAACACAGCCAGCTCCTGTCCAAAGAAATGACTACTCCAATGAGCTGAACCTAATGTAAAAGTGTCTATTCTGTTCAGGTTTCTATATTACCCTTATAACTGTAGCATCTGAGTGCTCCTGGTACTGCGTCAAATGGTGTAACAAATACTTGTCATGTGAGTGTGTTTTTTCTTTCATCTTCTGTCATCTCTCCAAGTAATTGGAGGGAAGGTGGGGCTGAAATGAAGAACACATGAGAATGAGGGATGAGGTCATCATGTGCCTGAGGTATGGGAGACCATGTTTCAAGATCTCCCTTTTGCCAGAATAGGGAAGAGTATTTGAACAAGAGTCTCCAGCTTCTCAGGCAAGTGCTCTAAACACTGAGTTATGAGAGAGTCTTTATTGGAGGCTCCCTCAGTATCTCCTGTTGCAGATATTCCACTGCGAATAATAAGGAAAGTTGGAGTGGGGGCGCCAAACCTTTGGATCTGGTGTCTCCCATATATTTCCAAAACACATCAGAAGAGAATCCTTCCCCCTCATCTCTGGGCTTGATAAAAGGCCACTGGTCCCCATGGGAGTATTTCTATTGACATTGGATTGGGCTCTTGGGGGTGCAAAATCTCCAGCAAATTCAGCTTTGTCCCTTGACATCCCTCATTCTAACTTCCCACACATTGTTAGAGTCTGCTATTTTGGCAGATCTTGCTTACTGCTTTCTGCGAGGGCTGGACACATGGTATGTGCTTAGAAGTTGTGGGAGTCATTGTTTTTCTGTTCAGCTCTGCTGCTGAAGGGGCAGCAGACCTCATGGCATCCTCTTGATAGCTGCATTCCTTGGGTGACCCCAGGTACTTGGCTGGCAGAGCCAGGTTGCATGTACACCTTTGCCTGCTAGCTAGTCATGCCTGGAGCTCATCCTGTGTGTAATAAGCTAATGAAGGATGCAAATGTAGTATCTCCTTCTACCTTACCTTATGATTCGGGTTATTTCGTAAGCAGGCTGGAGAATTGCTAACGTAGCACTTGTTTTTAAAAGGGCGGGGGGAATGATCTGGGTAATTACAGGTCTGTTAGTTTGACCTTGTTTATTATATGCAAGAGTCTTGGAACAAATTTTGAAAGAGAAAGAAGTTAAGACATACAGGTAAAAAGTAATTGGGATAAAACACCAACATGGTTTAACAACAGGATAGATTGTGCCAGCCTGAGCTTAGCTTTTTGAGAAGATTACTGATAGTTTAGACAAAGGAAGTGCAATAGATCTAATCTACCTAGATTTCTGTGAGACGTTTTGACACAGTTCCACAAGAACTGAGTTAAGTTGGAGAAAACAGGGATTAATATGAGACCTGAAAGGTGGTTAAGGAACTGGTTAAAGGGGAAGCTATGGCGGGCCATACTGAATGGTGAATGGTCATGCTGGAGGAAGGTTACCGGTGGTTCCAAGACGGATCCCTGTGGGACTCCAATTTTATTTAGTGTTTTCATCCATCTTTGGCAGAAAAAAAAGTGGGGGAGGGGTGTGCTAATAAAATCTGCAGATGATTCAGAGTTGCCAAAATGGAAAAAAGCCTGTAATGCCATACAAGAAGTTCTTCAAGCAGCTGCTCTCATGCATTCCATTATTGGTGTGCATGCACCAGCATACATGGTCACTGGAAAGCTTTTTGCCTGTAGCCTACTTTACAGGGATAATGGTGGTGCCCCCTGGAGTGGCACCCCTGAAACCCCAGTATAATAGCCACCAGGGCCGTCCCTAGGTGGGTGAGGGGCTCTAGGCAAATCACCCACTGCAAGGCCCCACTCATCACCCCCTGGGCACTGGGGGCGGGGTCAGCCGGCCCAGGGGAGGGGCAGGCTCCTGTGCTAGCTGTCCAATGCCAGGGACTGGGCAAGCTGGCCAAAAGCAGCAGAACAGGAGTGCAGAGTCTGGTTTCTCAGTAGCCCTTAAGCCAGTGCTTCTGACCCCTCTGCCATGCGGCGACCCTCCACTGAAAAACAGCGGCCACCGCTAGAAAATTGAACAGTGACCATGGCTGCGAGTGGGGGGGGGGCAGTCCCTCATGGCTTTCATCCTTTCTCTTGAGGCTTCTATTGCATTTCTGAAATCTACACATCTAATTTGAGATCACCGACATGGAACATGCAGAGCGTGATTGCACATGCCATACTCCTGTCTCAAATCACAATGTATGTCGAGTATCTAAAATGGTGTGTAGTAGCCTGGTGTGTGTGTGTGTGTGTGTGGGAGCCCCTTGCAAATGGGGGGAGGCAACTGGGTGGAGAAATGAGATAGAAGTACTGAGACAGAGGAAGGAGAAGAAGCTAATGCCAGTTGGAAAGAAAGGTCCTGAAAGATCCTGTCTGCTGCTGAGCCTGTCCAAGTCCCTCCAGGTGGAGCCCTGCGTGGATACAAATAAGTGGATCCGTATCTGATCTGCATCCGCAGGAAATGGTCCGTGGATATCCTTGTTCCATCTGCGGATGCAGATATAATGCGGATATCCGCATATTTGCAGGGCTCTAGCTCTGTGCAGATAAAAATATGTGGATCTGTATGCGATCTGCATCTGCAAGAAATGGTCCACGGATATCCGTGCTGTAACCGCGGATGTGGAAGTAAGGTGGATATCTGCAGATTTGCAGGGCTCTACCTCCAGGTCCTGTTCCCTTCTCCACTGTCAATTCCCAGGAAGTGAAGCAGCCCCTCTGGGTTAGGGTTACCAGATACGAAAGCATGGAAAGGAGGACATTGCAGGACGCTTGGAAAAAATGTAGAACCTGTCCTATGAACCAGGCTGCCACTTTTGGCCAGCTTGCCCAGTCCCTAGCATGGGTAGGGGGGCAGTGGTGCAGCCCCATGGGGCCCTGGGCGGCTATCCCTCTCTTCCTACCCTAAGGATGGCCCTGATAGCCACCACTGGCCCACTCTCCCTCCAGTTCCTTCTTTCTGTCATTTGTGAGGGCCTCTGGAACGTTCTTGCATTCCCAAGTGCCTTACCTAATCTTAGCCTACTTAGCCTTGTTTTAGATCCAGTTTCTTGTTGTCAGGGTAGTTAGAGAATAGTTAAGTGTCAAGTACTGCCTTTAAGGGCTTCTTTGTTATCTTCACCCTTCTGTTGAGCCCCTCTCCCCACCACACCATGGTTCAAGCTATGCATGGCATGTGGTGAGGCCTTTTTAGTAAGCAGCTCCCATGATAAGTGCCTAAAGTGCTTGGGGGAAGCACACAGGCTTAAGAAATGCAAAATTTTCAAGTCCTTTAAACCAAGAATGAAAAAAGGCAGGGATATCAGACTGAAGGCTGTTTCTGATGGAGGCAGTATGGTCGCAAGTCCTCAGCATCAAGGAGGAAAAGTATTGTCATCTGCATCCCCACTGGTACTGCATCAGCGACATCGATACTGATCATCCATCATCATCATCATCTAGGCCCCCTAGCGAACGGGCTCACAAAAGACCTAGACATTGCCAGACATCGGGGAGTGACTCTTCCACTGTGACTTCAGGCTTGGCTTCTCCAGTCTCGCATAGGAGAGTCAAGTCAAACCACAAGGCTTCTATGGCTGGGGCAGACTCTTTGCCGTCCACTCCCTAACCCCTTGGGGCTGTCCTTCCAGTTGGCCATACTGGGGCCCTTGGGTCTGTCCATTGGGCACAGTGCTTCCCTCCCTCAGGTCCAGCTCCCAAGGGGGCATTAGGCCAGCAATGACCCAGAAATCAGGGTCAGTGGAAGATTCAGCCCCTGGAGAAGGTCCCTTAGTAGCCCCAGTACAACCTCATCTGTACTCCTCCTCATCCTTGGATTAGGCTGTGATCCAAGGGGCTTCTTCCTCCCTGGATGACTTTAAGGCTCACCAGAACCTCCTAAGGAGGATGGCCTCTAACTTAGGCCTGGAGGTGCAGGAGAAGGAGGACAGTGCAGAATCCTTATCTGATATGTTGGTAGCCCCAGCCCCCACTGGATTTGTGCTCCCCATCCACAAAGGAGTCTTGAAAATTGTAAAATGGCTTTGAGAAACACCCTCATGAATCACCCCCACATCAAAGGGTGCAGAAAAAAAGTATTATATACCCACTGTCGCGTTTAAATATCTGTACACTCATCGTACTCCATCGTCTTTAGTGGTGGAGCCTATCAACCAAAAATAATGTCAGGGCCAACTGGCCTCAACTCTGAAGAACAAGGAGGCAAAGACACTGCAAAGGCTTTCTTTGGTAGAAAGACTTATTCTACGGCCACTATGCAATTTAGAATAACAAATCATCCAGCCCTCCTCATGAGAGAAAATTTTAATTTTTATCTTGCTTGTTTTGCTGAGTGCCTGGATTTCAACATGTTGTCGGATGAAGACTTAGTGGTGGCAAGAGCGACTCTTCAGACTTTGTGGGATGCTGTGGACTCAGTGGGAAGGGTCATTGTCTCTGTGATTTGCCTACAGAGAACAGCGTGGCTTCAGGTCGTTGGCCTTTCTCGCCTGGTCCAGCAGTCCATACAAGACCTTCCGTTTGAGGGCCTGTCACTATTCTCTGATCAAACGGATGTCAAATTGCACGGGCTAAAGAACTCCAGGGCAACCCTCCACTCCTTGGGCTTATACTCATCTCGTGGTTCCAGTTGTCCTTTCCAGCTTTGGGGATCTTAACCTCTCCAGCAAACCAGACATCTCACCAGTCCCAGACCTGCTAGACAGAGAGACAGGGAAAGGTCAAGAGGCCCAAGGGACAGACTCTCAGGCTCTGTGAGTAGGTCCAATTGCAATAGCAACCGCTGATCCAGCAACCAGAGGAGGCGTTTTTGATGTGTTGCTTGAGGGCAGTTTAGTAAATCAGATAACCCAGGATCTCTCCCCCATATTTCTAAACAGGCTTTCAGTGTTCTTTACCCAGTGACCATGAATCACTTTGGACTGATGGGTTTTGGATGCAGTTTGTTATGGTTATGCCCTTTCCAGTCCCTCTTTAAGTACCCTTCTCATGATCAACTTCTGGACCAGGAAGTAGAGAACCTGCTAATGCTTAGAGCAATAGAATGGGTACCAGAGGCTGAGGAGCAAACGGGCTTTTATTTCTGATATTTCTTAATCCCCAAGGCAAAGGGAGGCTTAAGACCCATTCTAGACTTATGCTTCCTGAACAAATTTCTAAAGAAATTAAAATTCCGTATGGTGACCCTCAACCATATAATCCCATCTTTGGATCCTGGGGACTGGTTCACTGCCCTCAGTTTAAAGGATGTGTACTTCCATGTGTCAATAAGATCAAATTATAAACGCTATCTCCACCTTGTAAGAGGATCTCAGCATCTACAATTCATGGCCCTTCCCTTTTGGTCTAGCTTTGGCGCCAAGAGTTTTTGCAAAGTGTATGGCTGTTGTGGCAGCCCACCTAAAATGGAGAGAAGTCCACAGCTTCCCCTACCTGGATGATTGGTTAATTAGAGGCTGTTCCAGGCAACCATCCTCCTCAGCTGGGATCTCTGTAATTGTCTTGGCCTGTTAATAAACAAACAGAAGTCCCAGTTAAGTCTTCTATAAAGAATAGAATTCGTTGGGGCAGCTGTGGACTCCTCTCAGTTCCCGGGCCTTTTCTCCCCAGGCCACATTCTCCACGATGTCAGACATTATCTCCAATCTGGAACTGTGCCCAACTGCCACTGTCAGATGTTGCCTCCAACAGTTTGGGCACATGGCAGCATCCACCCATGTGGTGAGGCTGGCCCGCCTGCATTTCAGACCACTGCAGGCTTGGCTGGGATTGATCTTCTGGCCTCAAAGCCACTCTCTGATCAGAGTGGTGATGATTCTGCTGGGTGTTCTCCAGAGAACTGCGCTGGTGGCAGAGCCCACAGTCTGTACTTGAGGGAGTTCCATTTGGGTCAACCTCCCCATTGGTTACTCTAATTTTGGATGTGTCTGACCAGGGCTGGCGTGCCCACCTCAGCCTCAACCTCAGTACCCAGGGGAGGTGGTTGGAGAAGGAAGGAAAAATTCCTCCATATCAATATCAAGGAGCTGAAAGGTGTGAGGTTGGCCTGCCAAGTTTTCCTCCAGGAGCTGGAAGGCAGATTGGTGCAGATACTAACAGACAATTTGGCGGCCATGTATTATATACACCACTAAGGGGGTGCCCATTCACCAGCCCTGCCCCATGAGGCCACCCAGCTCTGCGACCTAGCGGCAGAGCACAATTTCTGCTTTTTTGCCTCTCTCATGTGGGGAGTGAGGAACAGCAAGGCAGATCGTCTCATCAGGGAGGTCAATTCCCAGCACAACTGGTCCTTCCATCCGGTTGTGCACAGTTCAGTTTTCCACAGGCTGTCCCCAACTGGACCTGTTCACAAGGTGGGAAAAGTGCAAGTGTCATCAGTTCTGTTTGGTGAGGGGTGCAGAGAAGGGTTCAGTAACGGATGCATTCCTAATATCATGGTCGGGTCCCCTTCTTTATGCCTTCCAGCCAATCCCTCTCTTTCACAGAGTCCTGTTGAAAACCAAGATGGACAGAGCCCACGTCATCTTAATCGCCCTGAACTAGCCACGTCATCACTTGTTCAACTTGCTGCTTGATCTGTTGATGGGCCCTCTATGGGAACTCCCTCTCAGGCAGGATTTCCTGACCAAGGACAAGGGACTTCTACTGCATCCACACTTGGATTTGCTATGCTTAACCGTCTGGAAGCTCCATGTCTAACCCTGGAGGAACAGTCCTGTTCAGCTCAGGTCCAACATATCCTAATAGGCAGTAGGGAAATATCCACTCAAACCACGTATAAAGCAAAATGGAAATGCTTTCTTTATGGGCCAGGCCCAGAGGCTAAACTCCTAGATTATCCCCATCCAGATGATCTTGGAATATCTACTGCACTTAAGAGTGAAGGCCTGGCCCTCGCATCCCTTCGAGTGCATTTAGCAGCCACCCTTGCCTTTCATAATTTTGATGGAAGGTCGGTCCCCCCTCCCCCTGGATGACTGGAAGTTTCTGGAGGGGCATTGAAAAGGTCTTTTCTCAAGTCCATGAGCCAACCCCTCAGTGGGACTTGAACCTAGTTCTGCATCGATTTACTGGCCTGCCCTTTGAGCCATTTAGCTTTGTGCCTCCCTTGACATTGTCTTGGAAGCTTTCCTTCCTGGTGGCAATTACATCAGCCAGGAGTGTGTCAGAGTTAAGGGTGCTATCATCCAACCCCCCCACCCCATACAGTTTTTTGCAAAGACAAGGTCCAGCTGAGACTCCACCAATCCTTCCTGCTTAAGGTTGTCTCCTCATTTCACATTAATCAGGATGTTTTCTCCCTGTTTTCTTTCCTAAGCTTCACATCTTAGTGAGTCAGTGGAGGTGTCATATTCTGGATGTTAGGAGGGTGGTCACATTCTAATGTTGAAAGAACAAGGCCTGTCAGAAAGTCCACTGAACTTTTTGTGGCCATTGCAGACCACATGAAAGGCATGCTGGTTTTGTCTTGGACAATATCCTCGTGGATCTCCTCCTGCATTAAGGCTTGTTATCAGGAGGCAAAGGTCCTATTGCCCAGAGCAATACCAGCACGGTCAACCAGGGTGCAGGTGTGATCAGTGGCATTCCTTGCTCAGGTGGCGATCCAAGAGCTATGTAGAGCAGTCACGTGGTCCTCTGGTCACATGTTTTATGTTTCACTACATCATTGTACAACAGATAAGGGATGATGCTGCCTTTGGCACCTTCCATGGTAAGGCTTGTAATTCACCGGTAATGGAATGCATGTGAGCATCTGCTCGAAGAAGAAAAGAGCGGTTACTTGCCAGTAACAACCATTCTTTGAGATGTACTACTCACATCCATTCAACACCCGCTCCATGTCCCCGCTTTTGGAGTTAGTGGAAAGAAGGGACTGGAGGGAGAGCAGGCTAGTGGTGTCTATTATACTGGGGCTTTTGGGCGGCACTGCTATCCCTGAGGAGTAGGCTAGAGGCAAAAAGGTTTCCAGTGGCTGTGCACTCTGGTGCATGCACACCAATAATGGAATGGACACAAGCATCGCATCTTGAAGAATGGCTGTTACTGGTAAGTAAAAGCTTTTTTTCTGGCTGATTTATAGACTAGAGTAGGGGTGGCCAAACTTATGGAACTCAAGAGCCATAGAAGTTGATTATTAAACCTTCGAGAGCCGCACTGAGGTGTATAGCCGTATACTTTTACCTGCTAATTTGATTTGCTGACGTTTTTCTGTGAGCCACACTTTTTCAGTCAAGAGCAACATGTGGCTCCTGAGCCACAGTTTGGCCATGCTTGGACTAGAGTATTAGAAGTAGGATGAAATTTAATAGTGCAAATTGCAAGGTCATGCATCTAGTGACTAACTTAAGAATTTTTTTCTGTAAGCCAGGGACAAATTAGTGGGAAGCAACAGAGGAGAAGAAAGACCTGGGTATACTGGTTGATCACAGGATGACTGAGTCACCAATGTGATGTGCTCATGAGAAAGGCTAGTGCTAGTCAAGGAAGTATCAGGCAATGTACTTCCAGTAGAGATAGAGAAGTATTACACAAGGCAGTGGTGAGGTGACTTCAAACTGTAACAAGTGCAGAGAAGGATGATTAGAAGAATGGAGAATCTACCTTACAGGAGAAGACTCAAGAAGCTTCACTTGTTTGGTGTAACCAAATCTACACTGGAGGAATAAATACCAAGGAGCTAGAGGAGTTATTAAGTTAAGTACTAATACTGGCAGAAGAACAAATGGATATAAACAGACCATCAGTATGTTTAAACTTGAAATTAGGTAAAGGTTTCTAGCCATCAGAGGATGAAGTTCTGGAATAGCCTTCCAAGGGAACGGAGGAGGGGGAAAAAAAATCTGTGTAACTCAAGGTGTTTAAATAATAATTTAAGGGCTTCAGTAATCCAGGCGGAGGTTAGAGGTCTCTTACACAATGTGTGTGTGTGTGTGTGTTTGGGGAGGTGAGGTTTTGTGGCGTGCGATGTGCAAGAGGTCAGCCCCTAGTTGATTGCAATGACCCTCTCTCTTACTTTAAGTCCATGATACTCTACAACTCTTACTTGAGGAGACTACCTTCTGGCATGGACCCCTGCATGACATTATTGCATGTATTTCTGAGCTGGCCGCTCCAGTGTTTCAGACCCTAGACCTGACTCCCTCCAACTGTTCATTGAGGGTTTTAAATTCTGGCTTGCCAACATGTAGTGCATGTGGGTCAGTATCTGCATCACAGGTAAATGAACTCTATGGTAGGTGCTCTTTGTGAGCTTTCTGTCTCATCACAAGGGCTCTGCTGTTTTGAATGCATTTCTAGTTGTGCTTTTTCAGGACACAGCACCACATATAGTGTTCTGAAGTGTATAGCCAGCATCAAAGCCAGGAAACCTTTTCATCTCTGGTTATGAGGGGGAGGGGTGGGGAGAGACCTGTGTGAAGAGCATGACTTTTCAAGGTGGATGGTGAGAAACTCTGACTTCCTGCCTCTGAGCTGTTTCTGTTCCTTTGTGCTCCTATTGTTTTTTGAAAGAGGTGAATCTGTGTCCTTCCCCTGATTACATAATGTAGCCTATTTGGGATGGGGCAGGCTGCATGAGCTCTGATAACCCATCTATATCTTCCCTAATCCAAGGAAATGTTGCTACCCCATCGAAACAAATAAGTGATAATACTTATGTATACAGAGCCTTTTGTATCAAAGGCTCTTTTCCCTTTGTAATTACTACAGGGAGGAGGCAGGTGGCTCTCTGGCTAAAGCCCTGGAGTGAGAGAGAGGTGATTTGTCTATGGTTGGTGGCAGACCATACTTCAAACTCACTTTGTAACTTTGAGCAAATCACTTGGGAGGGGATTTTCACAAGTGATCTGATTTCGGGGTTGTGGAATAGTTCCAATCTTTAATCTCTTGGGCACGGCTCCACAGAGGTATTTGGGCACCTAACTTCCATTGACTGTCTTTAAATAGTCTGAATCACTTTGGGGGACTGTGGCCCAGATCCACAATCTGAACAATGAAATTGGTACTCATCTCATCAAGGTGACTGAAGATTCATCCACTTGTGTGGGAAGCCATATGATATCCTTATACGAAAGAGACTATAGGAAGGCAAAATACACTATAAAGATATGGCTAATACCTCTGCTTAACATGCAGAAGGTCCTGGGTTCAATTCCCAGGGGGTTGGACTCGATCTCATGAGGTCCCTTCCAGCCCTATGATTTGATTTGATTTGACTTGGAAATTTGATTCCAACCACTTTGGAACATGGGGTTATTCTGGAACTGAATGTTGTGGTTGGAGCCCATCTCAAATGACATTTTGTACAGGAATTACTTCACTTGCTACTGAAATGCAACCACCTTTGGGGCACATAGTGTAGAGCAGTTTATGGAAGGGGGTGACAAACATCATTTCCCAATAAACATGCAGTGAGAATTTGGGAAGTCAGGACCTAATTAGTCAATTAGAATTTCACTGAGACATCAGGGCCCAAATTCCTAGCTGGTGTAAATCAGCATAGCTCTGTTGTCTTCAGTAGAACTGCATGGATCTACAACAGCTAAGGAGGTGACGTGTGTCTTTGAGTTTATCAAGAATTAAAGCATCTGATGAAGTGGGGTCTTCTCTCACTAAAGCTCAAGCAATAAATATATTTGTTAGTCTTTACGTGCCACAGAACTCCTTATAAGAATTAAATATGCATTGATGTGTTTGAAAATGTGTATTTAAAATGAAATGTTGCACTAAACTTCAGAAGAAAAGTATTTTCTTTTTTCCTGCTTGTTTTAAAAGTAAAACACAACTCCGGTTTTTGTGAAACATTTCAGTGTCATAAATCTGTGCTTTTGTTTTTCACAACAGAGATGCAGCATCAGTTGTTTTTCTTAAGTGGTACAATTTGCAAAGGGAGACAGATTAGATGTAAAATAAAGACCCAGGGTAGTGTTTACTTAGATTTCACTTTACTAAGCATGTCCCTTGTTGAATTGCAAACACAGATTGGGTAGCCCTTGATCTAAAGGGTGGTTGTCAGAGATTAGCTCTTGGAGGATTTATTTATTTTGGATATAAAATGAGTACGATTTCTCTGCTGGATGAAGAATCTCCAAGGGCCTTTAGCTTGTTGGTCTGAAACATATTTGAGTTTTCTTTTATGTTAAAGCTTTGGCTACAGAGACTGTAGAGTCATACTAGACGCCCTTGCCTAGCCTTCCAAATGTCTGATTTCAGGTTTTTTACACTGAGTTACAAAATTTAAATAACAGTTGAGCCTGCTGTGTTACAGATTGGGCCCTGACCAACAGAAGTGTCTGGTGCTGTTTTTCTTAGGACTGGGTTGGATGTTGTTCACTGCTAGGGATTTTAGGTTTGGACCCAGGGTGAGTGGAGGAGGGATTCTTCTGCTTGCTGTAGATCCCTGTGTTTTACTGTGTGAATATGCCAGGTTTGCGAAAGCTCTCAGCCAGACATAGAAAATTGATTTGGTGCATACACTGGGGCAGGGGTTGGCCAGCCTCCATGCTAGCCCTGTCCCCCCACCCCCATCCTGGAGCTGCCAGCAAGGTGCTGGGGGTGGGGCCAACAAGGTGCCAGAGGGAGGGGCTGGCAAGGGATAGGAGCCACATGCTCCTTTTTTCTGGTGACCCTGCAACCCAGCTGGGGACAGGAGGCGTGTGGTGAGGCCAACAGTGGGAGCAGTCATGATGCTGCAGGACCAGGAGCTTTGCGTGCTGCTGCGCATAGGCCTGTATGCCAGGTTTGACCCGTGTCCTGTGAGTTGCCAACCTCTGCGCTAGGGGCTAGATTCCCAAGACTTAGGCACCTAATTCCACGAGATGGTTTGTGGTCGTGTATCTTGAATAGAAGGAAGTGCCTGGATTTAAGGTACATCTATACGGCTGTTGGGAGGGTGCTTCCAGGCTTGGGTAGGCAGGCAATGTGATGTGGTGCCACGTCCCTTTGGCTCTGCTGGATGTGCCACAACTGCAGCCTCAGTATAAAAGGGAGCAGCCTAGGTTAGTACAACTTGTACAGGTGTTCCCAATTGTGCAATCAGTTCAGCCAGGGAAAGCAAATGAAATGAGCCATCATATTGTCTCCATTGCTGGCCAGAAGGTGAGGCACAGCCACTGTTCACTCCCCAAGAAGTGGGAGGTTGTACAGGAGGAGTTGGAAATGTTTCTGACCCTGGGGTAGTTGAGGAATCCAGAATAAGTGGCAAAATAGTATAATCTTAGTTCCTGAGCCTGATAAAGCTGTCCAGGTTTTGTATCATCTTCAGGAAGGTGAATGTCTTCTTGCAGTTCGATGTGTACTGTTGCCCTGGGTGGATGACTCCTGAGCAGCTAGGTGGTGCAGAGTCCACCTTTGTGTTAGGCTTAGCCAAGGGGTACTGGTAGATACCGTGACTTGGGCCTCCTGCAAGAACATGGCCTTCCTTGCACCATTTGGCTTGTTCCCTGGGCTGTCCTTAGGGGAGATTGGAGGGGCTATTGCCCTGGGCCCCTCGCTGTCCTGCCATGCAGAGCAGTGTGGGGCCTGAACCAATGCCCCCCATGGACACACTGTCCCCTGGCCCCTCCTCACTGCTTTCGGCACAGAGCTGAAGAAAGCATGGGGTGGGGGCAGACCAGAAAGATGGAACTGGCCTCTGCTCTGGGATGGCCTGCCTTGCCCCACCGCCAGGATGGGGAACATCTGGCCCAGGGGCAGAGCGGGCCAACCCAGAGATTGGGCTCCATTCTCTCGCCCCTCCCTTGGGCTGGCTGTTCTACCTTAGGGGTGGGAATGGCCAGCCCCAAAGCGGGGCAGGAGAGCAGAACCCAGCCTCCGGACTGGCCCCCTCTATCTCTGGGGGAGAGTGGTGGGCTCAGGGGAAGTGCTGGAGTGTGGGGCCAGCCTGCCCTGCCTCTCCTAGTGGGGGGGGGCCTTCAGGTTGATTGGCCCCCACCCTCGCACCCCCCAGGGATAGTCCTGCTTGTACTAGTTCACTATGATACCTCTCAGTCTACATAGGTCTGTGGCCGCCTTCCAATGGCTCATGAAGAAGACATTGCAACCCCATAACCAATGTGCTGCCATGTGCATTAAAAATATGTTTTACAGCATCAGTTGGGAGGAACACCTCCAGCACCTCACCAACGTACTGCAGGCCCTGGGAGACATAGGCCTAGCTGCGATTTCAACCAAGTGCACCTGGGCCAGCATGAGGTGAGGTATCAGTGCTGTGTGGTAGGCAGGGGAAGGCTATGCCCTTTGGTAGACAATGTGCAGAACCTACAAGACTACTAAACCACCACAAAAGAGAGAAGTATGGCAGTTCTTTGTGTTGGTCAGCTGTTATTGCTGCTTCATATCCAACTTTGCCGTGTTTACTGGCTAGCTGGTAGCCCTGATGAAGAACTCTCAACTGTGGAAAGTCTAGTTGTCAGAGAGCCATGAGGCAGCCTTCCAAGCCCTGCAACAGCAGTTGACCTAAGACCAGAGTCTGTTTTTAGCTCAAATCCACAAAGCTCTTTGTCCAACGAACAGATGCCTTGGAGGTGGGACTGGGAACAATATCAGCTCAAGAATTAGGTGGGGAGAGATGGCTCATCCTGTATCTGAGCTGCTGCTACTTCTTCTGTGGGAGGTGCTACTCCCTCCATGAGAGAAGGGGAGGCCCAGGCTGTCAAGTGGGTGGTTGATGCCCTATGGTGTTATCTGTTAGGAAACCCCTTTCACTTGTTGACTGACCATGTGTGCCTTTGGCAGATTAACAACATGAAGGAGACCAGTGCCTGAATCATGCAATGGTACCTCTCCCTCCAGCCGTATACATCTCATACTGTGTCAGTCTTGGAAGGCCCATGGAAATGCAGACTTCTGGTTAGGAGGAAAAGGAGAGGAATAAGCACCATTGCCAATCACTATCTTAAAGGGGAGGATGTGTGATAGGGTGTTCCAGTTCCACTGGTTCAGTAAGGATTAATTCAGTTTTGTGGACCAAAGAGGCCATGTCCTCTCAACTCTGCTGGGCATGCTCTAGCTGGAGCCCGGGTATCAAAAGGAGCAGCTCAGCTCAGACAGAGCTCAGTGCTGAGGAGGGAGGACGCACCTTGCTGGATCCTACTCAGGAAATGCTGGAATCTGGGCCACAGAGGTCAGAGAAACCGAAGCCCAGCTGTCTGGGGGAGGCTAAGGGGTAACTGAATTGCTGGGAGTCTTGCAACCCACTGACCCACAAGCCCAATGGAGTTATGGACCAAGACAGCGGAGAACTGGGTAGGAAGTGACCCAGGGGACTTAGACTTTGATCTGGGTGTGGTCCTTGTGGAACTGAAAACCTAGGCAGCATGTTTCAGCTGAATCCCCTGCTGATCAGTTGGCAAACATATTTGTCACTATTATATCCCTGGCTTGGGACCCAGTGAAACAGGGAGAGCCCAGCTCCCTTTATCCTGGCTGTCACCTGCCCTGGGTGATGGTGCACTTCTTTCTTTGGCCACCAGGCCCCACCACCCTGCACAGGAGGGCTGCCTTATCAGCTCTGGTCATTAGGCCCCATGCCCCACTACAGATAGCACACTAAAATAGCGGTGTAGCCAGGTTACCACTGGCACTAGCATGTGCTAGCTGCCTGAGTACCAAAATATCTGGACCCTGTGGGTAGGACCTCAGGTAGTTTTGAGTCTTTAAGGTTCATATTTTCAAGCTTTTCCCTGTAGCTATGATAGTTAGGGACTTATTTTATATTTGAAAATGAAACCCCATGTAATCACATGACTCCAGGATCTGGGTCTTTGAGGAAAAATGCCAAATACTGCAAGAGTTGGAAGTATTGAGCACATCCCCAAACCACAGAATAAAGAATATCTTGGTAATAAAATCATATACCTGAAACCAGATGAGAGAATGCATTTTATATTGTTCTACATGAATTAATGATTTCAACAAAATTATTTTTCTTATTAATTTCTGGTTAGTGATAGCAGTGATACAACAGTTAAGGAATGTCTTCTTCAAGCTTTCTCTTTCTGAGCTTGGGCTACATTGGAAACCTGGAGTTTTTGTTTGTGCCTCATTTGTCTCTAGTGTTTGTCATTTGCTCTAGCCAGAAGATTGCAGGAAGGCAGTTGTTACTGATCTCTGAGGGGTTTGGATTTTTTTCTTCAACTCCTTTTATACCAAAGGGAGTTACTTATATGTACTGAGGAGATTAGTTAATGAGTTGCAGTGCAAAATCCAGCTGGGCTTGTCTCTCTCATGACTATAATAATACCATGTGCTTTTGTGATTTCAGAGGCCCAGATCCTCAAGAGTATTTAGGCTTGTAATGTCACTGCAATCAATGGGAGTTAGTCCCCTAAATACCCTTTGAGTGTCTGGGCTGAAATGCTTTACAGACATTAATTAATTAAGCCTCACAACCCCCAGTGGGGAATGTAAATATTACCCTTGCTTCACAAATGGGAAACCTGAGGCACTGATCATTTGAGAGGTGGAGAACTTAAGGAAGTGGGAAATGGAAACAACTTGTCCACAATTATGGTAGGGGAGGCTAGCAAGGGATAGCATAAGTGTCAGGATGAGTCACTGAGTACAGCCCTGTTTTGTCCAGTATAGTTACCGCTTGTTGTGCAGTAACTCTGCCAATCATTGCACAACTGTACTCTAACTGAAGCCTGTTTTAGGTAGGTCTTTGGATTTGTTGTTTTTGCTCTGAGTGTTATGTGTTTGGAACGATGTCTAGGAATTATTCATGCCAGATGCCACCACAGTACAGCACATCTAGAGTTGGTTAGAGCTGCAAACCAACCACGTGTCATCAATGTTACTTTAACCTGAACTCATGTAGCTATTTGAGGGGTTTGTGTCAGAGGCACAGAAAACCTGGAAAGCAGAGATGGAAAAGTCCTATGAGATCATCTCTTCTGCCATCAGCCAAGGGAAGGATTGTTCCCTATGTAATATTCTCCATTGCCTTGTCCAAAGTAACCACAAATGACTCTCAAAATATGCTTCCCATTGGTTCCATGGCCATGCTGCATCCCGCAGTCTGACAGTCTGCATTCATTTGCTCCTGATATTTAACCTAGGCTTACTTTTTGCTCCGTGCCATCCTCTTGCTCTTATCTCTGTCCTGCTGAACAGTTCCTTACCCTGATCAGTACTCCCAGCCTTCGAAGAGTAGCAGCAGTGGTGAAGTGGAATCCTGCCAATGGAATACAAAACACTCAGCCTTCCTGTAACATATGAAAATTAGGAAGAATGAGGGCTAGACTATCTGTCCTTGTGTAGGCACATGGAGGATAAGGTGAAATTATCATGAATCTCCTTTCTTCTCACTCCACCCCATTTGTGGTGAGCCCTTTCCCTAAGCAGAGGGCACAGTCATAGCTGCTGCAGTCATGGGGATGCACCCTTGCACCAACTTCTGGGGCACAAACCACTCAAAGGGTGCAGGGCATTCTGAATAGGAGATGAACCATAGCTATGCCTCCTTGTAATGATGGTATGTTCTCCCCTGAGGGGTTAAAATGGCTCACATCTGGGTGAAGGTGACAGGATGCAGTACACCTGAGTGAGGCGTAGGTTGGATAATTCAACCTGAAGCCCCCCTAAGCAGGAAGAGAAGGGGCTTGTATAAAGCCAGATTGAGTCTTGGAAGTTGCTCTGCTTTGAGAACATAGGTGCTCTGTATAATAGGCATGGGGAGGTTGTTTCCCAAACAGCTATTCCTGCTTGGCTCTTTCCTCGCCCACCACTTCACTTATGCCTCTTTGCCCTCTTCCCTGAGAGGTACAAGTAGTGGGCAGCTCGGGGTGAAGAGGAATGAAACCAAATGGGAGCAGGGCCTGGAGTGGAATGTGGGGGGACGCTGGAGGAAGAAGCTGAGTGAGAGTGAATGGGGCCTTGGGGTAGGGAGTTGAGCAGGAGTAGACCTGGTGCAAAGCTGTACTCCAAACACCACTACCCCCATTCCTCAGCCTCTTGAAAGGCGGGAATCACATGCTGCCCATAGCGGAGAGAAAGGAGATGGAAGAAACCCCGGGGGAAAGAGCAGCAAGAGTGAGACCACAGTCACCTTACCTGCTGATTGGAGAGTCTCTAAGATGGACCTTTATGTAGCAGGTGGGCTTGGGTTCCCCTGATAGCCATGGTTAAGGAGTGGGAAGGGATGGCTTGGCTAGGGTGATTCTCTTTAAAGACCACCAGAGATGCTTTGTAGAGATGCTTTTGATGCACCGAAAGAGGGGAAATTATGATGATCTGCTTGGAGAGGCCAAGCCACAAAGATGAAGCACTATTGCTGGTGGGGCACCAGGGTGGTTGCTAAGTGAGAAGTAGGGACATAAGGGCTGAGAAACAGCAGGAAGAGAGTCAAATACAGGGATTTCCCTAACACCTCCACCCTACATCCTGCCCTTGAAAATCCACTCCTCCATTTGTCAGTAACAGTGTTATGCCAATTTAGTGAGCACCCCAACAATCACCCTACACTCCCCCTAATTTCAAGTCCTGGAGAAGCTGTTGGTCAAACCTGTGGTAAACTAATCCCCTGATAAACCAGAAGAAGGGGCCATGATAGCAAGTGGAGCAAACTCCATCACACCCTTTATGCTGCCTATGCTGAGGAGCCAGCTGGCCATTCTGGGGTGCAGACTCCATCATTGTGAGTGTGCCATGGAGCTCCTATGCGTGCTGACGTGTGCCAGGAGACTGTGCGTCTTGGAGTATAAGCCTCTCCAGAAGCCTTTCTTCCCTAAATCAGGCTGCAAGTTAATCAGGTGCTCAGTCCCTGAGATGTCTGAGAGAAGAGAAGCATGTATGTCTTGAGAAGCAAACTGCGGCACGTCAAGGGCATGGCCCTTTGATTTGCTTCCAGGTTGGCGTTCAGCTGATTTGTTGAAGCAAGAGGCTAAGCAAAAGGGATAGTGATCCAGACTGATGGCCTGGTTCTATTTCCAATGAATTAAATGGCAAAATTCCCCTGGTCTACAGTGGGAGCAGGCTCTAAGCCTTAAGTGTAATGTGCACCTGTTGAATGAGAAGCAGATAAAGAGTTTTCTAATTTGACTGAGTGTTCCTGTTCCTACATATTAAAGTGTCTTTAACCCATGCAGGACAGCAGGCTTAAAATGGAGAAGGTATGTGTAATCATGCCAAAGGAGTTGTCAAGATTTAATAACAGCTGAGTATCTTAGTCAGGGCTTACATCATGGGTCTCAACCAGGTGGCCTGTGGACTGCATGCAGCCTCTAAAGCTATTTCCTGCAGCCTGCAACAACACTATTGTTGTATGAAAAGGTTTCAGTGGTGTGGGCTTTGGGATAATGTATTAGTCCTCATGCAGCCCTCAACTAGTCCTCGTGGCCCTCATAGTGTTTTGAGTTTGAGACCTCTGGCTTACATGGTTCTTTTCATCCAAGTACTCTATAAGTATGAATTAATGTAAGCCTCCTGATGGCCCTGTGCTGTGCATAAGCAGTATCTCCTTTGCACCTCTGTGATAACTGAAGAACTGGGAAGCTAGGGATTACATTTTCAAGTGTCCATTTGTTTTTGAGTGCCTCAGTTTTTTGGTGCACAACCTGAGACAGCAAGGTGTTGCAAACCAGGCACACCACATTGGAATGGGGCCTTTGCCGCACCCTCGGGCGACCTGTTTATGCACCTCTTTAAAGTCAGGTATGAAATTCACTCCTGTGAATTCCCAGCCACTTTTCAGCCATGACACACCTTGGTACCTTTACTTATTTTGAGACACACCACCATATAGTCTCCAAATGAACTCATGAATATTCATGAGCCAATCCAGACCCCTTATAGTAGTGCCTGGTGCATTGAGCAGACTCCTCAGTGCAGGGGCAAATTTTACCAAACAAGTGCTAGTTGCAACTAAGTGGCTGCTTTCTGTTCAAGCTAGGGTAAGATGGTGCTTGCACAGGTGGTTCTTATGTTTCGTAAACTTTTCTGCAATTCTTGCCTCTGTTACTGAGGGCTGCATAGTTTCAGCAAAAAGAAAAAAGAAAAGCCAAACAAATCCAAAATACAATTTTAAAATACCTAAACATCAACAAACAATAGTCCTTTTCTAATCATTAACACACAATACTTGACAATTGAATTTTTAACACAAAGTTGAATTGTTTAGGAAAAAAATGTTTTTTATTAGAAACATAAAGAGGAATAATTTCTCACTGCAGGGTTCTGACCCTGTATGCCAGGTTCCATATTGCAGCCAGTTTGTACATCTGTTCTAAACCTACCACACTGGAAGTGTAAATGGAAACCCTGAGACTCTTTGGTCTGGCAGTCCTACAGGATGCCGCTACAGATTTTTCACCAGTTCTTAACAGGAGCCATTTCTTGCTTGAGAGTGTTCCTATAAGTGATAATTACAGTGAAATTAACTCTAGAGCAAAGGGTCTGTATAGAGCTCTAGGCACTGGGGGAGCCAGATTCTGAGGCTTGTGAACTTTTTCATCCTGCTAGCAATAAACATTGATAATAAAACCTGAGCTTCTGAGCCCAGGTCTGGTGAGACTAATAACCCTGATACATTAACATGGGGAATCTGCTTCCTTCTCTGGGTTTTGGAGAGGGACATACAGTTTCAAAATGAAACCACACAAAATGTAGCAGTATCAGCCAAATCTTCAGGTTAATTCAAGCCTGAATTTCAGAGGTTTGTGAACTTCCAGTAGATGACAGATGGCAGTTTGCCCTGAGATCAGACCCCATGTGAATTGAAACCCTTGAGGTTTTGCACAGCTTTGGTCCATTCCCCCCAGCCCGCCACTCCTTTCCAGCAGGGTACATGCACAACCTCACTCAGTTGGGAGCAGGGACCCACATTTGGTCCTGACAAACAAGGGTCTAACTTTAGCTCTGTACTTTTGTACAGGTGCTCTGGGGAAGGCCTGCAAGAGTGAGTGCCTTGTAGAGTGGGGAGAAGGGAAGATCTTTGGAGAAGTCAGCCTCTCTTCTCCACACTGTATGTATTCTAGAGTGCTGCTTCCTGAGCCTGGAAGAGTCTTCTGTGTCCCTTCAGCAAGCCCCAAGTGTTCCCCTTCCAGTAAATCTGTAAAGCCCCCTTGCACTAGAAATACTTCTTCCCTCTCCTATGCCTCTTTAATCTCTCCACACCCGTCCTTTCCTACACTCGATTTCCCTTGTTCACCAGATTTGTAAACTCCTTGGGGCAAGGGGTAGGTAGGTCTGTGAAACACCTTGTAAATGTATTGTGCCTTGCATGTGATATTTCTCCCCACAATTGTCATATTGACTCTGAGGTTCCCAAATTATGAGAGGAACATTTGGGTGGGGTGGCAGCACACCAGGGCTGGGGGCAGGAAGGAAGTCCCGCCAAGCCTTGCTCTGCCCGATCTGGACTCCTGTTTTGCCCTGAGCCTCAGCCCAATTTTAAGCTTCTGGTCTCCAGGCTGCAGTTCTGGCCCTGACTCATAGCTCCGGTTCCCGACTGTGGCTCCCAGAGTGGCATGGGTCATGACCCAAAAGGCTTGGGGACCACTGTAGTAAAGAGTGGTAGCTCCAAAATTATAACCACTGGTTAAGTTTCATCTGTCAGTCCCCAGTGTCTGCCTGAGTCTTTTTAGTAAAACAAGGACCCTTCCATTTACATATCAATATAAGTCTCAGTGCCATCAGAGTCTGTGACCCTACAGTAATAAGTTCTCCCAGAGCATCGCGTACAAAAGCAAGCCTGCTCTTCTGAGTCATAGAAGAAACAATGCCATAGCGTAATGGTTACATTTTTGCTCTGCCTTTGCATCATCTTTTTTTTCACTTACTTAGCACTGCCTCGGTCTTTTGCCACGTGCGTCTAGCTGCAAATTTTGCTATTTGAGCATCAGCTTCTTTGCTTTGCACTTCTTTGGCAGCTCCCTGAGGCATGGTCCATTTGTCTTATTATTCTATCAAGAGGGCAAAGGATAGGGTAGCAGTGGTTCTGGGGATTTGGAGACTGAGTCTTTCACATTCACATCATTAAGAGTGATGTGGAACAAAAGCCATTGTGACCTCATGTCCTTTGTGAAACAATTTGGAAGTCCTGGCTAAGTTCTTAGTAGAAATTTCAAAAGGGATAGCCGTGTTAGTCTAGTCCAGTAAAAAAACAACAAGGAGTTGTGTGGCACTTTGAGACTAACAGATTTATTTTTTTGCATACGCTTTCATGGGAGAAGATCCAACTTCCTCAGATGCTTCGAAGGTAAGTTCACCCATCTTCGAAGCATCTGAGGAAGTGAGATCTTCTCCCATGAAAGCTCCTGCAAAAAATAAATGTTAGTCTTAAAGTGCTACACAACTCCTTGTTGTTTTCTTAGTAGAAAGCTTTCAACGTTGCGAACAAAGCACTGTCCATACTGTAGTTTCTATTTCATGTGTCTGATGAAGTGGGACTTCACCCATGAACTTTCATAGGATAAATTTATTAGTCTTTAAAAGTGCGGTAGGACTTCTTCACGGTTAGAATTAATGTTTTTGTCAGCAGAAAGCTATGTGAGATAAGTTTACACTGCTGCTAGTCATGATGCATCTTGTCTGTCGATAAACAGAAGACTTCATTTTGCAATGCTGCCATTCTGGCACCTTTCAGTAGTGGTGAAATTCACTTGTTAACTTTTTTTTTTTTTTTTTTTTTGGCAGCAGGAAGGTCAATCAAAGGACAGTTTCTGAAGCAAGACTCTGAGTATGGCATGGTCATTTTGCAGAATGCTAATGATCTTAGTCCCAAAGGGGTACCTGTGTTAGTCTAGTTCAGCAAAACAAACAAGCAGTCCTGTGGCACTTTTAAAGACTAAATAAATTTGTTAATTTTTAAAAGTTCCATAGGAATCGAGTGTGTGTCTACACTGGAGGCTCTGTTAAGTTGACTTAACAAGGTCAACTTTAAGTTGACTTAAAGTTGACCTTGTTAAGTCAACAGAGCATCCACACTGAAAACTCCTGTTGACTGCCTGTGTCTACACTGTCAGGTGCTAGACCAATCCTTCCTGGTGGCCAGGAGCTCTGGGAGGGGGCCTGGAGGCCAATTAGGTTGACTTAAGGGCTATTCCCCATCTACGTTGGCTTAAGTCAACTTAATAAGGTCAATTAAGCATTAAGTTGACCTTAAGAGGTGGTATTATTAAGTCGACTTAAAGAAGTGCTTAAATCAACTTAATAAAAGGCCAGTGTGGCCGCAGGGGTCTGTAGGTCAACTTAAGCTTCCTTAAGTTGACCTTAGGCTCCAGTATAGATAAACTCCTAACTAGGGGTACATCATTCGAGGCTGAATCCTATTGGACTTGCTCTTGCAAAATTCAGTAATATTGACAACAGTGGACCTCTTGCATGAGTAAAGTGAGCAGGTTTTAGCCACTGCTGCTTCCCCAACTGATATTAAGTTCATCTAACACTCACAGAGCAAGCATTAGTTTCCATTCCAAAATTCAGACATAATGAAGAGGCAGAATGTCTACTTCAAGTCTCAATCTCAGTGTGATCTCAACTATTGAGCTGCTCTGGTACCATAGTTGCAGGCTAGAGGGGAGAGGGTTTGAAGTACTTGAATCAAAAATATATTTTAGTTAATTATTTATTGTTACAGTAGTCCCTGCCCTCCATTGTGCTGCACGCTGTACACATAATGGGAGACAGTCCCTGGCTCAAAGAGCTTCCAGTTTAAGACCAAGGGGTGGATGGGAAAAGATAAGAACAGCAGAGAACTGTTTTTTTGTTTTGATTTTGTTTTTTACCTCAAATTAAAACCTGTTTTGAATTGATTTGGGGGAACATCTCCTAAATCCCCACCATTATTCTCCCTTTCTTTTGAATTTCAGTGAGCTGTTTTCTGTCAGCAAGTGCTCTTTTCAGCGTAATATAGTATTATTGAAGAAAGACCAAACACTCCCATTGTGGCTCTGAGTTTCAAACACATGGTTTTCTTTGGAAACCTACCAAGAACATTTCTTGTCTATGCAGACTTGTTCCCTCACTGTGGATTTCACACCCAGTAAAATAGCCTGAAAGAACTGAACAAGACTGAACGCTCTAGTGTTAGTTGGGTGAGACTGTTGCTTGATGGAAAGAATTCTGGGAGACTAGCAACTGTGGTAGGAGTTTGGGGAAATCTCTTGATTCCATGACCAGATTGAGGCCATCTTCCCCTCCCACCCGCCCAGTCCTTTAGATACTTAGCATCAATAATTCCTTTTGGTAGTAAGTCCCACTCATGTAAAGCAGGTCAGAATTTGGCCCTTAATCATAGAAGAATAGGGTTGGAAGGAATCTCAGAAAGGTCATCTTTTCCAGTCCCCTGCTTAAAAAGGCCCAACCCCAAGTAAATCATCCCACCCAGGCAATGTTCCCTCTAATTACTTGTAGACTGTGTGTACAAACCATTTCTTTGTGAGCACCAATATTAGCACTATTGAATTTTTTTGGTGCACACTTTATTTTGTTGTGTGTGCAGGTTTCATGACCTGTGTGCGCACGCAGACGCGCACAGCTTAGAGTGAATAGTGCACCCAGGGCTTTGTCCAGCTGGGCCTTAAAAAAAACTCCTAAGGATGGAAACCCTGGCCAGGGATCCAAGGCCCCATTTGTGGCTGCAGACTGATTCCCAGCCTAATTTCTGACCCCAGGCAATGAATGGGCTGCAGCTCTGGTCCGCAGGTCAGACCCTACCTTTATCACAGATCCCAAATGCAGTTCTCGCTCTGCTCCCAGGAAGGCACTGACTGCAGGGAGGGAGAGCAGGACTGTACCCCAAAAATGTGGAGACTGCTGTTCTAAGCAGTGTGTTACACTTCCACTGTAATCCTTTGGTGCTCTTTTGTACCCTGGCAGTTTTTCACACAGAGTTTATATTGATGGTGCCATGAGTTTGCATTATTAAGGAAACAGTTATTCCTGTCCTCTGTGCTGTAAATGTGCAGAGGAAAGGGGAAGTGAGAGCCCTGATTTGATATTTTTTTTTTTTCTTTTTTCCTGATGTAAAACCCGATAACTGGTCAGGTGTTGTGATGAGGTTGACAGCTGCCCCTGCCACTAAACCACAGCAAGGCATGGAGTGGTGCTACTCCTGGGCCAGGTAGGCAATACCCCTTAGCCATTGTACAAGGTGTGGTCCAGGTGGAGGGCCTTTTAAAAAGGGCCTTCTTCGTTCAGTGACAGGGGGAAGGAGTTACAGGGCCCCTTTCCTCCCCTTGGTGTTCTATCACAACAGAGTGAAGGGCAAGCAAGGGAGGGGGCTGAGGCTGGGAGGGCCCCGTCCGGGACTGGCAGACTGAAAAGAACTGTGAAGCCATTGCCTGATCACTAAACTAACTGGCCACTAGATTGACCAATTCCAGTTGCCAACAAGATGGTATTGTTGCCTCAGAGGAGAGGTGGCATTTGCAGCACAGGTGTGCCTGCCTAAACCCATGTGGCTGGTGCCTGGGACTCATAAATGATTAACACCACAGCAGCTTTTAGGTGACAATATATTATCTCACCATGTGAGTGTAGGGAGCCAAGCAAACATGAGTGTTTTTTCATCAAAGTTGGTATTAAATCAAGCTGTCTATACTCTACACGTGTTCAGGTAATGAAATTATCTAGCCTTCTTCAGCTCCATTTTTTTAAAAATTGGGGATATGTGTGAGTGGATGTTGGGCCATTGGGTGTGTGTGTCTGTCTACACAGAATTGACTTGCTAATCAAAGATGGAGGGTCAGCATGTGGTTAAGATGGAGCTGTGGGACCCAGCAGTCTTGAGAACTTTCCCTGGATTTGTCAGAGATCCCCTGTGTGCCATTCTCTAAGCCACATGTCTGCTCTATGCCTCAGTTTCTCCATCTGTGGAATAACAGGTTATTACAGAATATAATGAATTGGTGACTAACGGGTTTGGAGAACTTCAGGTGGAAGCATAGTTATAACAGGCCTTTTCCAGAGAGCTTCTGGTTCTAGTTAGAAAACTTTTGTGGTGTGGCTGTTTTCTGTTTATGTCAGAAAGATCTGGAGCTATTTTAGCTTCTGGACTGCTTGGGCTTCAGTGATGCAAGCCCAAGTACCTGACAGTTCAAGCCCTTGCCCTTTTGAACAAGAGGCTAAAAGTCTTCGGGTCTTCTGCCGTCCTTTTGTTATAATCACTAAGACTAAGTGTATAATAAGATGCTGTTCAATATGAGGAAGGCTGGCTGAATCAGACTCTTATGTGAGATTTCTTTTGTCTGTCTCTTAACCACATTGACAGACAAAACAATTCCTCTTTCCAGGAGGAAAGGGCTTCCTTTCAAAGTAGCGTCTCCCATTTTTCCAGTTTGAAGCTTTTTACAGTAAAAGAAAATAAGCTCCTGAACACTTAGTTATGGAAATTTCATCAGTGTTAGCACTGCTGAATAAACCTATTATTCTGTGTCAAGGTTGCAGTTCCTCACAAGGAATATATGTCTATGGTGACTAATTTTCCTTGTTCTTAATCTAAATTCCCTATAGGATAAATGGACTAGGAATAAAGGTGGTAGCTTATAAAAGTAAAGGTTAAAATAAAGAACGTATCCATATGTTGTACTATGGTGGCATTCAGAAATGTGCCAATTTTGACTAAAATAAACCAGGTTCCCTCAGCAGGTGCAATAGTCCATGTACTTACAATACAGTATACTTTGAATGCCTGAAATAAAGAGAGAGCATGACCCAGTGATCATGCTAGTAGCAGAGACTTAGGTGACCTGGGTTCATTTCCCAGCTGTATTAGATTTCCCTTCTGACTACAATCTCTTTGGGGCCTTCATTCTCTATCTGTAGAAAGGGGTAATAGCATTTTTTACTTGTCAGGGGCATTGTGAAGTTAAAAAAACATTAAAGATTATGAGGCTGAGATATTAGGGTGATGTGCAGAAAGGAATACACACCATCTACAGAAATATTGAGGCCATCTCATGGACTCTGAGGGGAGAATGCTGGGAGAGGAAAGTGGCTGGTGGAAGCATGTGACTTTGAGAAGCTTGGCAGAGGAAAAGATGGGCTGGTGGAGGTGAAACCGCTCAGAAACAGGTTTGCAGTGTTAGAAAATGAAGGAGCACAGCAACTGGGTACTGAAGGTAGGAGCATCAGAAAGAAGGAAAGTGTGCTAGTTCCTGTACAAAGAGGGGATGAACTGATGGAGATAACACCAAATAAGAGCCTTTGGATGATTCAGGAGCAGGTGCAGAGGACTGCAAAGAAAAATTGTAGAACTGATGACTTCTCTGGCCAGAAAGAAGTGGGGAGAGGCTAGAGAATGGCACTGTTTCCAGGGAAAGGCAAGTCTATGTAATTGGTGACTCCTTGCTGAGCAGGACAGACAGGCCTGTAACCAGAGCTGATCCCAAGAACAGAAGGGTGTGCTGCTTGCTGAGCCTTAAGATACAGGTTGTTGGTCTGAGGCTGAAGAGAATCCTAATGGCAGTGGGAAAGAATCCTCTGATTGTTCTTCATGTGGGTGCAAATGGTATAGGTAGGTTCTCGCTGGAACAGATCAAAGGAGACTGTGCCAGGCTGGGGAGGACTCTCAAGGAAATGGAGGCTCAGGGATCATCAGTGGGATTCTGCCTTTCCCTAGAGGAGGACAACAAAGATATGAGAAGATCCTGATGATAAACAGATGGCTCAGGCGGTGGTGCTATAAGGAGGGCTTTGGGATGTATGGTCACTGGGAGGCATTCATGGACAGAAGACTGTTCTCTTGGGATGGACCACACCTGAACAGGGAGGAAAACAGATTTCTGGGAGGGAAGTTAGCACAACTGATTGAGGGCTATAAATTAGGGAGTCAGGGGAGATAGTTGGGAGATGCCTGGATAATCTTCATGCCTGGTATTAGCACTGAGAGGAAGGAAAACGAAATAAGAAAGGACACACAGGTGGGGAGCAGAATGGAGGTTAGAAGGAGGGGTGGTGTAAATGCTGGTCTAATGAGCAATATTGGCTGTAGAACGACAGTGCCAAATCGGGCAAGGAACGTGAATGAAGCCAAGCAGTAAGAAGTAAAATATTTATATACTTAATGCAAGGAGCCTGGGTAATAAAATAAATGAACTGGAGCTACTGGTAGAGGAAGTAAAACCAGATATTATAGGGATAACAGAAACATGGTGGAATAGTGGTCACAACTGGTGTACCAGTACTGAAGACTATATGCTTTTTAGGAAAGACAGATATAATGGCAAAGGTGGGGGAGTGGCATTGTATATCAGTGAGAAGGTAGACTGTAAGGAAATTCAAAGTGATAGAATTAACAAGACAGACTCTGTCTGGGTAAAAATCACATTGGGGAAGAAGATTATTAGAGCTTCTCCTGCGATAGTGCTTGGGGTGTGTTACAGACTGCCCGGATTCGATTTAGATGTGGATAGGGACCTCTTTAAGGAAGTAAATACTACAGGAGACTGTGTGATTATGGGAGATGTTAGCTTCTCAGATATAGACTGGCGGACATGTGCTAGTAGTAATAGAAGGGCCCAGTTTTTCTTGAACGTGATAGCTGATGAATTCCTTCACCAAACTGTTACTCAGCCAACAAGAGGGAATGTCATATTAGATTTGGTATTGGTGAGTAATGAGGACCTCATAGAGGAACTGGTTGTAAGAGACAATCTAGGTTCAAGTGATCACAAGCTAATTCAGTTCAAACAATGGAAGGATAAACAAAAATAAAACTCTGATGATGGTCTTTGACTTTAAAAGGGCTAACTTTAGAAAACTAAGGGTATTAGTTAGGGAGGTGGACTGTACTACAGAACTCATGGATGTAAAGGCGGAAGAGACCTGGAATCGCTTCAGGTCAAAGTTGCAGAAATTATGTGAAGCTTGCTTTCCAAGGGAAGGGAAAAAATCATTAGCAAGAGCTGTAGACCAAGCTGGATGAATAGGCATCTTGGACAGGTGATTAGGAGGAAGCACAGAGCCTACAAGGAGTGGAAGATGGAAAGGATCAGCAGGGAAAGCTGCTGCTTGGAGGTCAAGCCATGCAGAGATAAAGTGATAAAGGCGAAAAGTCAAGCAGAGCTGGACCTTGCAAAGGGTATTAACACCAACAGTAAAAGGTTTGTTAGCCATATAAATAGGAAGGAAACAAGGAAAAAGTGGGTCTATTAAACACCAAGGATGGGGTGGAGGTCAAGGAGAACCTAGGTGTGGCTGAATGTCCAATAAGTACTTTTTGATGAGATTGGGGATAGAGGTGGGGTGGTTAATGGGAATGAGGACATGAAAGTAGAAATTACTACAGCCAAAATAGAAGCCAGACTCAAGCTGCTTGATGGAGCTAAACAGGGGGATGGGGCAGATATTCAAGGAACTGGCACATGAAGCTGCCAGATCATTAGCAAGGATTTATAATGAATCTCTAAACTCTGGGGTCGTACTGCATGTCTGGAAAATTGCTGATAAAGTTCTGATTTTCAAGAAAGGGAATAAAAGTGAGCTGAATAACTACAGACCTGTTAGTTTGACCTCACTAGCATTCAAGGTCTTGGGGAAAAACATTTGAAAGAGAAAGTACTTAAGGATATTGAGGTTAATGGTAACTGGGATAAGATACAAAAAGGTTTTACAAACCAACCTGATCTCTGTTTTTGAGAAGATGATAGATTTTTTTTTTTTTTTTGGATAAAGGGAATCCTGTAGATCTAATTTACAGCAAGGCATTTGATTCAGTTCCACATAGGGAATTATTAGTTAAATTGTAAAAGATGGGGATTAATATGATGATAGTAACGTGGATAAGGAATGGTTAAAGGGGGAGGCTACAGCGTGTCATACTGAAAGGTGAACTGTCAGTTGGAGGGAGGTTACTACTGGAATTCCTTAGGGATAGGTCTTGGGAGTGATCTTATTTAACCTTTTTGTTACTGACCTTGGCACAAAAAGTGAGAATGTGCTAATTAAGTTTGCAGATGACATCAAGTTGGGAGGTATTGCCGATACAGAGAAGGATTGGGATATCATACAGAAAGATCTGGATGACTTTGTAAACTGGAGTATTAGGAATAGGATGAAATTTAATAACAGGAAGAGAAAGATCATGCAATTGGGGACAAATAACAAAAAATCTTCCTATAAGTTGGGACACATCAGTTAGAAGTGACAGAGGAGGAGAAGGACCTGTGAATACTGGTTGATTTCAGGATGAATGAGAGTCGCCAACGTGATGTGGCTGTGAAAAAAGTTAATGCAGTCCTAGGATGCATCAGAGAGGTATTTCTAGTAGAGATAGAGAAGTGTTAGTGCTGTTATACAAGATGCTGGTGAAACCCCATCTGGAATAAAGCATATAGTTCTGCTCCCCCATGCTTAAGAAAGACAAATTCAAACTGGGGTGGTGCAGAGAAGGGCCACAGAGATGATCTGCAGAATGGAAAACGTGTTTTATGAGCAGAGACTTAAGGAGCTTGACTTGTTAAGCCTAACCAAAAAAAAAGGCTGAGGGTGAGGTATGATTGCTCTGTATAAATAAATCAGAGGGATAAATACCAGGAAGGAAGAGGAATTATTTGAGTACAGCACCAATGTGGGCACATGAACAAATGGATACAAACTGTCCATCAGGAAATTCAGTCTTGAAATTAGATGCAGGTTTCTAACCATCAGATGAGTAAATTTCTCCCCTTCCAAGGGGAGCTGTGGGGGCAAAAAACAAAACTGCTTTTAAAACAGAGCTTGACAAATGTGTGGAGGGGATGTTATGATGAGGTGGTCTAATTGGCAGTTGACTGATCTTTGACTACTGGTGGTGGATATGCCAGTGGCCGAAGAAAGGAGGGTAGGTGGGGTAGGTTCTGAGTTACTACAGAGAATTCTTTTTGGTGACTGGCTTTTCAGATTTCCCACATGCTCAGGGTTTAACTGATCACCATAGTTTGGGTCAGGAAGGAATTTTCTTCTAGAGCAGATTGGCTAGGGTGCTGGGGGGTTTTCGTCTTCCTGTGTAGCATGGGGCATGACTTGCATGCTGGTGAATTCTTTGTATCTTGAAGTCTTTAAATCGTGATTTGGGGACTTTAGTAACTGTCATAGATTAAAGGTTTATTGCAGGAGTAGGAGGGTGAGATTTTGAGGCCTGGATTGTGCAGGAGGTCAGACTAGATGATCAAATTCATCCCTTCTAACCTATGAGTCTATAAATATTTAGCTATCTGAGACAACTGGCAAGTTCTTTAGGAGCACCATGATGTAGCATGCTGGTTCTTGGAATGAGTCATGTTCCAGTGTAAAAGAACAGTGCAGAACTGTGGAGCACTCCTGCCTACATGCTCTGCTCCACAGGTGTGTGTGAGGCTCTGAAGGAGCTTGTTATGGCTGTCTAATCCTGTGGCCATTTTATGCCAGACTGGCCGCCAGTGTAAGCTAGAGCAGTGGTTCCCAACCTTTTTAAGGCTAGGGACCACTTTTTAACAAAAACACCCCCCCCCCCCGATTATGCAGTCTGGCCCAGGCAGGCAGACTCTGACCCATGCCACTCTGACAGTGCTGCTGGAACAGCTGGTGAGCAGAGCTGCCATCACTATGACCTGTGTTGCTGGGGAGTTGAGCCACAGCAGCTGTGGCCCCCTGCCCTTGCCTCTGCCAGGGAGCCACCGCAGCCCCGTCCTCCCTGCTGAGATCTGGCCATAGGTGAGGAGAGGCAGCCCTGGTGGGGAGCATCGGGGCTGCAGCTGGATTCTGGCCCCAGTAGGGAGAGGCTCCGTGGACCCCTGCAACATGTCTGCAGAGCCCTTGGGGTCCCTGGATCCCAGGTTGGGAACCACTGAGCTAGAGCAATCCCTAGGCTGCTCTAGTTTATGCCACTGGTGTAAGATACTTTAGAGGCTTTATGCTAGTGAAGATCACTCTAGCATAGCAAAGCTTCATACTCCCAAGCTCAGTATGCTCCTTGTACCAGAATAGGGGAGAAGCTGGTGCAGAAGCTGACATCACTGGTTTAGTATGAACAAAAAGTTCCTCTCTAGCAGGGGAAGTTCATAGTGTCCCAGCTAGAATCCAGCTCCTATGTGCTACCTGAATGGCACAACTAGGCTCTAGTATCAAGCAGAATGTGGATGAGCCAATGTGTCCTTTGCAAGTAAACAACATCCATTCTGTACTGGTTCCATTAATGACTTGGGAAAATAATAGGCAATGGAAAAGGAATATTTATTGATAGTGATAAGCCTAGTCAGTTAAAGAGCAATGAGAAAGGAATGCAGTGCTTGGAAGCGATATCAATGAAATATTAGTACTGTGTGCTTCCATGCGAGTCTCACCAGAAGCCCAAGAAAGAAAACAACAGAACACCACTGGTCATCACCTACAATCCCAAGTTAGACCTCTACAACATATCAGTAAGGACCTATAGCCTGTTCTAAAAGATGACCCCTCACTCTCTGAAGCTTTGGGAGACAGACCTCTCCTCACCTACAGGCAGCCCCCTAGCCTTAAACAGATACTCACCAGCAACCACAGGCCTAACAACAGAAACACTAACAAACCACGCTGCCAACTTTGCCTACATATCTGCACAAAAGACACCATCATAGGACCGAATCGATCCGGCTACTCCATCCACCAAGGGCTCATTCACCTGCTCATCCACCAGTGTGATTTATGCCAGCATGTGCCAGAAATGCCCATGCACCTTATATGTTGGACAAACAGGATAATCTCTGAAAAAAGAATAAATGGGCACAAAACTGACATCAGAAATCACAACAGTCAAAAACCAGTAGCTGAGCACTTCAGTTTTCCTAATCACTCTGTTGACTGTTTAACAGCTGCGCTTAAGCAGATGGGCAACACATCAAGACTTAAAAGAGAAATCGCAGAACTGGAACTGATATGCAGATCTAATTGTGTGAAAGCATGATTAGATTGTGACTATGGATTCTTTTCCCATTATAACCAGTGATCTGACCTCACCTTCCTCTATGTGTTGTTTCCCAGTGTTTGAATCTTAACAACTGCTTTGATTTGCTGTTACGATGAGACCTGATCGCATGACTTACACTTCCCTGCATTTATTTTCCTCCCATTCTGTAAGTTTCTCCCATCTTCGAAGTGTCTGACAATGTGGGATTTTCTCCCACAGAAGCTCATGTGATAAAGAAATTTGTTAGTCTTTAAGTGCCACAGGATTTCTTGCTTGTTTTCCGGGGAATGAAGGGCTCACCAAACATCTGTGAGATAGGTAATGATTATTATCCTTATTCTACAGATGGGGAAATTTACACACAAGGCGGCCAAATTTTACAGACTTTGTGTACTTATATCTAGGCTCAAAAGTCTATGTTTGCAAACCTAAATTCTGGAAATCAGAATTCATTTATGGGTATAAATATGGATTTAGGTGCTTACCTGTAAGTGCACAAGTTTGAAAACTTTAGCCTAAATGTCACACAGCATGAGCGGCACACTCAGGATCAGTTGGTTTTTCATCGAGTAGTGTCCTATGCTGCTCCATCTCAGGTGCGCTTGCATCCCTGCACTGAATACCCGGAGTTGTCTTAGCGGTGGTCCCAGGGCGGTGCTTGTGCAGAAGGGGGATTTTGCGGTGGCTTGATGAGGTTTTGGCACAAGCGTGCCCTGCTCCCCTGTGTTTATTTTTAACTGTCTCTGACCGAACAATGGCGTCTCTTGCTCTGTCTCCTCAGAAGTTGAAAATCCTTCCTGTTGAGAAAAATTCCTATTTTAGTCATAGATTTTCCTCAGTGGTTTCTTGTTACTAGTTATTTGACTTAAAAAAAAAAAAAAAAAAAAGGCTGACAGTTTTTTTCTTCTCCTGCTTCCTCACACCTATTTAAAAAAAAAAAAAAGGGAAGAGAGAGAAAAGGACAGAGTAAAAAGAAGATGACGTAGAAGAACAAAAATATAAAGAAAGAAGAGAAAACAGAGATCATCCCGAAGAGCCAGCACAATCATGCCATCTTCGCCTACCTTTAAGATATGTTCCAGACATAACGAGGCACTGCCTGCCTCGGACAGCCACACACAATGTGTCAGATGCCTGGGTAAAACCCACATTCCTGAAAAATGTACAGATTTCTCTAACTTAAGCTCCAGAGCTCAATAATATAGAGAGCTCAGGTTAAGAATACACCTAATGGAAAAATCACTTTACCTGTCCTCCAACTCAGGTCTTGATCAGCTGGCAGAGCAATCAAAAGGCCAAGACAAACAAATGTCCATGGCCCAGGAGAGCTCGACCCCTAAGAGGTCTTTCCCCAAAGAGAAAATCTCCCAAATTAAACACCCCAGAGGCTTCAGCTTCCTTGGGTAATGCTCATACTGATAACCCTTGGGCTCCCAACACAACCCAAGACAATGGTAAATTACACTCTGCTAAATGCTTGGCAATCATGGAGTGCTCAATACAATTAAACAAGATCAGCAACCTCCACAACAGTCATCGGCAGTGCCCACTGGCTTGGCACAAAACCCAGTGCCTCAGAAAGAGGCGGCACCACGGAATGATTCACACGACAGCATGGCACCGCAAAACTCTTTGGAACCAACAGCTCAGACTATTGCTCCTACAGCTAAGGTTCAACCAATTAATACATCGGCCCCGGAACATGTTCAGGCTCCTGGCGTTAACTCAGATAATATCCTATTGCATTCACAAGAATGGTATGCTACTAAGTCTTCCCCACCGAAAAGGATTCAAAAGCAACATCACATATCATCCTCTGTGTATATAGTGATTATGGATCCAGATCACCCAGCATCTGCTTTTCAGCCCGCTGTTCTTATTGTTGACATAGTATGCACTCAAGTTTACTTTTCTCCTCCGCTTATTCATCACCAACAGGGGCTCAGAATTATCGCACATCATATACACCTGATTACCACCACCACCACCACAGAAATCACTCTCACTATACACCATCCTACTGTCACTCAAATCATCATCATCATAAGTCAAGGCATTACAAATACCCACAAATCTCTTCTGGCAGTCCTCACAATAGGCATGATAATATACAAACTATCAATGATAGATCCCCTGAGGGCAGTTACTTAAGTGTATCAGAGCACTCCAAAAGAGATTACTCAATAACTGCTATAAGATCCCATGATTCACAATTGCACTTACAGGACTCTTCACTAGCTCAGTGCGACGCAGTTGTCCCCTGTATTTCTAATCCACCAGATGATCTAAAGCAATTTAATGAAGTATTCAAGAGGGTAGCTCAAGATCTTGAGATACCTCTAGAAGAAGTTTCTGAATCACAGCACAAATTGCGAAATATCCTTCACATAGCAGCCTCATCAAAGATAGCCATCCTGATGATGGATGAAGCAATCATGGAACCTGCCAATATCATTTGTCAAACTTCAGCTTCTGTCCCACCTATTAATAAACACATGGATCGAAAATATTATATTCCATCTACAGGGATGGAGTTTCTGTTTACACACCCATCTCCTAACTCCTTGGTGACTGAAGCAGCAAATCAGAGAAGTAAACAACCTAATTTCAGTTCTCCACCATCTGATAAAAAAAAAAACTGGAAAAAAGTAGATATCATAGGTAGAAAAGTGTACTCTTCTACACTGGTAATGAGAGTAGCCGACTATTCAGGTCTCCCATCCAACTATAATCACTCTAGATTTGTAGGAAAGGATGCGGGGGTCATGGTGGATGGGAAACTGGATGAGAGTCAACAGTGTGCTCTTGCTGCCAAAAAGGCCAATGGGATACTGGGCTACATCAGTAGAAGTGTTGCCAGCAGATTGAGGGATGTGATTATTCCCCTCTCTTCAGCACTGGTGAGGCCGCATCTGGAATACCGTGTCCAGTTTTGGGCACCCCACTACAAAAAGGATGTGGACAAATTAGAAAGAGTCCAGTGGAGGGCAACAAATATGATCAAAGGGCTAGAGCACAAGACTTACAAAGAGAGACTGAAGGAATTAGGCTTATTGAGCCTGCAGAAGAGAGAGGGGGGATTTGATAGCAACCTTCAACTACTTGAAAGGATCCTCCAGGGAGGAGAGAGCTTGGCTGTTTTCAGTAGTAACAGAGGACAAAACAAGGAGCAATGGTTTCAAGTTGCAGCTGGGGAGGTTGACATTGGATATTAGGAAAAACTTTCTTACTAGGAGGGTGGTGAAGCATTGGAATAGGCTACCTAGGGAAGTGGTGGAATCTCCATCTTCGGATATATTTAAGGCTCAGTTAGACAAAACCCTGGCTGGGATAATTTAGTGGGAGTGGTCCTGCTTTTTTTGGCAGGGGGTTGGACTAGATGACCTCAGGAGGTCCCTTTATAACCCTATGATTCTATTTAAAAAATTATTGAAACTTGCCTCCGATATGGCAAAAAACAGAAGAGAATAGTTTAAATTGCTACTTACCAAAGGCCAGTTGGTACCTTGTACAGCTTTTCAAGCTTCTGTGAAGGTAGCAGATACCACTGCTAGAATGACAGCCACAGCTGTAGTACTGTGATGGGCATCTTGGCTCCATACCACAGCTCTTCTATTTTGTTTTGCAGATCTTTGGGAAAACCTACCTTTTGATAAGTGACAATTATTTTCCAACAAAACAGATGAGGTACTCCACTGCATTAAGGATTCTAGAACAACCTTGCGTACACACTGAGCATCTATGCGCCTTCTTTTAAAAAGAAACAATTTTGTTTCCAAGCTCACAACCGTAGGTACGAAACCCAGTACCAGCCCACGTACCACACAAAGACATACGACCAACAACAAAGGGGCAAGCAGAGACCTTAAAAACTCAACTAAGCATCACATGCTATGTCCAACCCACAACTCCCACCTGCCAAATCACAATTGTGAGAGGTTGGTTGAGGGTCTGAACCCCCCCCCCCCGAAACATGCAGTACTGATTTAAATGTTGAATTTCATCTGCAAAACTTTTACAACACCTGGTCCACAGTTACTTTTGGACAAGAGGGTTCTTGAAATTATCAGATATGGATACTCAGTTCCTTTCACTTCCACTGCCCCCACTACCACCTTCCCCATCCCTCTTTAGGAGCTCCACTCATGTACAGATATTGAAGGAGGAAATACAACAAGCCTTTCAAATAGGGGCCATAGAACCTGTCTCGCATTGTTTTAAGATATCAGGATTTTATTCCCAGTACTTTACGGGACAGAGAAAAACAGGTGGTTGAAGGCCAATATTAGATCTAAGACCACTAAACAAATATGTGAGATGACAGAAATTTAAAATGGTAACATTAAATACCATCATTCCTATGCTGCAACCGGGGGATTGGTTTTCAGCCTTCAACCGTAAAGATGCATATTTTCACATAACAATTCATCCTTCCCATAGGTATTTTCTAAGGATTACGGTCAAGGATCATCATTATCAGTACATTTTGCTGAACAAAACTGTTTTGGTTCCACCAACCATCAAAACATCGCAGGACTGGTGGTGAATTTCAAACAATCTACTTCAAGGGGTCCTATTCTCATGGCCTCAACCCTCGATAATAACAACAATGGAAGCCTCACTAACGGGATAGGGAGCGAATCTTGATGTACATGCTCTCCAGGGCAAATGTTCAGGGCTAGAGTCAGCACTACACACAAACATTTTGGAGCTCAGGGCTGTCAGGTATGCATGCAAACACTTTCTGCCAATAATTCAAGGAAAGCCTGTGCAAATCAGGACAGACAACATAGCTGGTATGTATTATATAAACAGACAAGGAGGGGCAAGGTCACCGTACTTATGTGCAGAGGCTGTGAAACTGTGGAATTAGTACGTTCCCAGTACCATATTAATATCAGCTGTTTACTTCCAGAAACTCAAAACACCACTGCGGATGCCCTAAGCATGGTGTTCCCCATACTGCAAGAGTGGCAGTTAAATGATGAAGTCCTCCGAAACTTTTTCAAAAATGAGGCTTTCCATCAATAGACCTCTTTGCCACTGTACACAACAAGAAATGTCCACTGTTCTGCTCCAGAAGAGGGAACAATCCACAGTCCCTCGGAGATGCCTTTCTCATAGATTGGTCAAAGTCTTTCCTGTACACATCTCTCATGCACATGGTAATTCAGAAACTGAAAATAGACCATGATACTGATAGTGCCAGCCTGGCCGAGGCAAGCATGGTTCTCACAACTCATCGATCTATCAACACGCAAACCAATACAGTTGGCCCTCCTGAAGAACCTGTTGTACCAACGCAATGTAACATCTCACCACCCAGAGATTCACAAACTTCACCTCACAGTGTGGGATCTAATTGGTACGACTTAGACTTAGATTGTTCAAAACCAGTACAGTTTATTCTACTAAATAGCAGAAAGCCGGCAACAAGAAGATCATACACTCATAAATGGACTAGATTTTATTTATGGTGCTCAACCAACAAAATTACTCCAAATCAGGCTACAATACCACAAATTTTAGACTATCTTTTATTCTTGAAAAGCTCTTCATTCTCAGATAGGTCTATTAGAGTGCATTTGTCAGCAATTTCTGCTTTTCATGATCTCTTACCTGATTTGACTGTTTTTAACCACCCAACAGTAAAGTGCTTTTTAATAGGGTTACAGAAATTCTACTCACTTATAAGACCTGCAGCAATTCCGTGGAACCTTAATCTAGTCCTCCATATGTTGAAAAGGGAACCATTTGAGCTGATGGTGACCGGCTCACTCCACCATTTATCTATGAAGGTGTCATTCTTAGTGGCAGTTATGTCCTCAAGAAGAGTGGGCAAAATAAATGCCCTTGGATACAATCCTCCCTATTTAACATTCCATAAGGATAAGGTCACTTTGCATCCAGATCTGAAGTTGCTACCAGAAAAGATTTCTAATTTCCACATAAACCAGCCAATACATCTTCCCATATTCTTTCCAAAACCTCACAATAATCACCATGAAGCAACTCTTCATACTTTGGATGTGAAAGGATCACTAGCATTTTACCTAGACAGAACAAGACAGTTTAGAAAGTCCAAGAAGTTCATATAATTTGCAGAACATTTAAAAGGGTCATTGGTAGGAATGTATCCACACATGCTACAACCTCAACAACCATCAGATTCCCTGCAGAATTTGTTCTCATTCAACGAAGGCCATGGCATCTACTACAGCTTTCCTTAAAAATGTACGTATTACAGATATTTGTAAAGTGGCTGCGTGGTCATTGCATCACACCTTCACAACACATTATGCATTGGACATTGCCTCAGCCAGTGATGCCAACATGGGAAGACATACTTTCAACCATTCAGGAAAATCCTCCATCAATGAGAACAACTGCTAGACAGTCACCTGAGGTGGAGCAGCACAGGACATTACTCGATGAAGAATAGCTGGTTGCTCACCTGTAGTAACCAATGTTCTTCGAGATGTGTCCCCTGTGCTGCTCTACCACCCTCCCTCCTCCCCTCTTTTTTCCATGCTCTCTTTTCTAGGTTACTTATGTATGTTAAAGAGGACCTGAGGGGAGTGGGGCGTGCTCACGCTGCAGCTGTTTTGAAGCCACCGTGAGACCCCCCCCCCACGCAAGCGCCGCCCCTGGACTATAACTAAGAAGACACTATGTATTTGGTTCATGGACGCAAGTGCATCTGAGATGGAGCAGCACAGGACACACACATCTCGAAGAACATTGGTTACTACAGGTGAGCAACCAGCTATTCCCAAGGCCTGAGGATTAACCATGACATCATTCTTTGTTGCACTGAATTATTACTTAGTAATTGTATTGCTAGAAGCCCAGTCATGGGCCAGGACCCCATAAAGGTAAGCACTGCACATGTGCAGAACAAAAAGATGGTCCCTACCCAAAAGAGCTAACAACACAAGTACAAAATAAGAGACAGCAGATGCAGAGTCTTATGGGGGAAAAGAAGGATACAAGGAAGTTGTTGACTCTGCTTTTGTAGGATACCTCAGAATGAAAATTCATTAATTACAGAACGGTTATCTTATTGCTGAATTGAATGTATAATTTTTGCTAGTAGATGATTGTGTATTTAAAAATCTTAACCATGCTCGTTGGAATGACTGATCATCTACTGAAAATTGAAAGCACCCAAATTATTGAGAAATATCTTTTGGACATCATCTCTCTTTCTAAAAGCACATGTCTGAGTGTCTTAGGAAGTTCGTTATTGCAGCAAAGATTTTGGCCATTTGAAATATTTTTCAGTGTTCACATTGATGTATTCTTGCTGTAATTTTTTTTTCTCTTTTGGGTCTCTCAACAGATGAAAGATTTATAGAGTTTTTTAAACTGGAATGATTTTCAGGAGGAGATTGATTTCCTTGAAGCCTCGGGTTCAGTTTATTTTTTTTGTTACTCATGACATAATGGGAAATATGGGAAGAAGCAATAGCATGGAATGTAGACTGCATTTTAGAAACTGTGGGTCAACAAGGAGCATTGCTTGTCTATTCAAGAACCGTAACCATCTAATGGAGATCAGAACTTAAGGAGTGAGCTGACTGCCAATGATGCATCAAGGGAAATGAATAGGTATATTTGTAGCCATCTATAAACTTGTGTGCTCTTGTTGCTTAATGATTAAGAGCTAGATGTTTATTAATTTCCTAGGACTGTCAGTACTCTACCCTGTGGGATGTGTGCATTTGTGTTTATAAAGGCATAGAAGTAGCAAAACTCTTAAGCTTTATATTTGGAAAATGTGTTATGAAAGTTGTAATATAGCATGCTCCCAGAAAGGTGAAATTCACCTCATGCAAAGGGCAGTTCAAGGCCAGTGCATCCTTAGGCTCGAGGGGGAATTAAGAGATGAATAATCTTTGTGATGGTACTTTGCATTGGGTTGATATTCAATTAGCAGTGCCGAACAATGTGTAGTTGTTCTTCCTGTGAAGGTGGTTGCAAAAAATATATATATTGACTGGATTACAGGAGATACTTAGGAGGACCTATGTACAGGAGCAGCTGTAGGCATTTTGCAGCCAAATACTAAAAATATTTTTGGCATCTCTCTATCAATGGCTAAACAAAAACAAACAAAAACAACCCAGTCCCTTCACAACAATGGCTAGTCCACAGCTGTCTAAAAGTTGGTTCCCAGGGTGACTGTCCTATTCTCCCACCCTTGGAAATGACTCTGCCTAAGGATTTGTGATGACAGCCTTTGTTGCTGATTCAACCAGGTAACAGACAAAAGCTACTATGTGAGCGGCTGCAGCCCTCATTAATGAACTAAGGCTTTGTATTTAGGGGTTGCAGAATTGTAGGACTCGAAGGGACCTCTAGAGATTATCTAATCCAGTCCCCTACACTTGTGGCAGGACTAAATTCTAGACTATCCCTGGTAGGTGTCTGTACAACCTGCTTTTAAAAGTCTCCAGTGATGGATCTTCTACAAACTCACTAGGCAATTTATTCCAGTGCTTAATGACTCTGACAGTAAGTTTTTCCTCATGACCATTCTAAACCATCCTTGTAACAACCCGTCTTCTCTGGGTCTGCACAGAGAAGGCCCGTCAACACATACTCACAGGTGGGTTATATGTGCATGGTCTGCAAACTGGAGAGCCAGTTAAATTGATGTAACACAGACAGATGCAATGTAGTGCAGCCTGCACAGAATATTTGTTTTCAACATTTTATCATTGCAGACCCCTACAAAATTTGAAATGGAGGTGTGGACTGCTTAGGAAATCTTAAACATAGTCTGCTGACTCCCAGGAGACTGCGGACCACAGATCGAAAACCTCTGGCATAGAACCCACCTAATCTGGAGCTTAATCCACCTATCCCTGCTAGTGAGTCTGTGGCCATTGAATCTGGTGGTAGCTGGATCCAGCCTGTCTGTTGGTGTTCCATGTGTGCTTGTTCCTCTTTCTCCCCCCCTGTGTCACAAATGCACTTACAGTTACCTGACCTGCTGACTGGAAGACAGTGACTGAGAAAGCCCTTTGTCCTTTCATCTTTGGTAAGCTTACTTGGCAATGTGCCTTCATCTGCTGTAAAGCCTAAATAAACTCTTACTTAAAAGAAGCGTTCCTAGGAGTCAGTCAGGTTGTGTGAAAAAAACAAACAAAGCAACAAAACCCCTTCCAAATAAAAACTGAGTGTTAACTGTCTTCATGACCTTTAGTGCCTCTGGTGTTACTCTGAGCTTTTCCAAGCTGCTGCAGTGTGAAAACTTTGGCTTGTTTTACCCTCAGCTAAATCTGCTCAGAGTGGCCTTGCAGGGTGGCAAGGTACTTCTTTCTCTGAGCAGATGGGATGTTGTGACAGCTCAAGTGGATGCTATTATGAGTAACCAGCCCAACCAACAACCAAAACAAACAATTAGTCACAATAATAAGAGGAACAAATTAAGAGCCCAGTCCTGCAGACTTTAACCTTGTAAGAAGTCACATCTCTACCTGTGCACAAATCAGATCCTCATGCATGCTTTTGAAGTCACAGATAAGAGTCACTGAATATGGGCTCAAGGCCCAGGCCCAATTCTTTCATTCCTATCATTGTAATCAGTTGGAGCAAATTTCCTTTGTTTGTTTTTGTTTGTTTGTTTGTTTGTTTGTTTTTTTATTTAAGAAAAGTCAAATTTTGTAAGAGAACGCACTTTGCATTTTTCCGATTTTCTATGCAGTTGTGCACCACCGAGATAATAGACTACTGAGTCTCCTTTCTCCATTCAGCACTATAATCAATATGTCCAGAAAAATAGATCTGTAAAGAACAGAGGGAATTAGATATGAATCAGTCATTTGGAAAGAGTAACAAGCAGTTGTGCATTTACTCCCGTGTTTCCTTATTACCATCAAGACAAGTCACATTCCATAGCTGACAGAACGTTTTCAGATTAGTGCTGAATTTTTCAGTGTTTGAGAAGAAAGACCTATGTGTGGTGGTATAATTATACAATGCGCAGCTAAACTGTTTCAAGTTCCTCTCTTTTATTATAACAGTACCAACCACTATTTTTAAAGGATCAGTCACAATCAATACCTCTGGTTTGTCTGTTGGTTCATTGTACTAAAATGCTTGTTATCTACAAGCAATTACCTGATTCTAAACATGTCTTTGGTGGGGGTAGAGAAGAGAAATCCAGCTGAAGATAGCATTCCTTAGAATTTGTGCTGCAGCTGAAGATGTATTTAATTCTGTAGAGCAACTTCAGCTTTAATAACATCCTCCTGATACAATGACTCCTGACGTAGCCTAATGCGTCACATTCATTTCCATTTAAAGGGACACTGCAGCTGTTCCAAATCCACCTAGACACTTGATACACAGGTTGTTCTTTTCAGTGCCCTCCGTTATGAGCTAGTACTTTTGAATTTACTTGCTTTTATTTTTGTTATACTGCATGTAATCACCATCACTTAGAATTAGTTTTTGACAGACTTTCACATCCCTTCAAGCAATGGGAGAAGAAAAAGAAAAGCAGTTCTCCTTAGAAGTAGGTGAAATGGCTCTACAGCAGAAAGCTGCTCTACAGGAAGGTTCCCCCAAATGCTGGACTGGTGTCTAAGGCTCAGCTGTAACACAAAAAGCAATCAAGCTTTTATAGAAAAGGCTTGCTTATTGTGAAGCTCTTTATAGTTGGTCATATTTTTAACGTCCTTCCTGATGTAACTTTTATCATCTGAAACTCTCAATTTACATTAAAAAAAAAAAAAAAAAAAACTTTCTAGCACTTGTGGATGGAGATAATGTGAACCATTAAAGGTTAAAAACAAAAAGGCAAGTATAGCTCAATAGAATCTTGTTCCAGCACTAGGGCCCCTACGTGCTGTGGTAATGCAAATAATCAACACTAAATATTAACGAGAGCTCAGGATTTAGTACTGATAACATCTTAGAGATGCTTGGAGCTGGCAATGCAGGCTCTGTTAAACCTGCTTGTGAACCAGTCTCCCCTCTGAAGCCTTTCATCCTCCCGTGGTGGCTAGAGGATACCTCTGTTTTATTCGCTGGCTTGTCTTGATAGGCCTCCACTCCCAAGAGCTGCATCACTTACTCCACCCTGTACGTATTACGCTCTCAGATGAGGAGGCTGTTCTTCAAGGTGCAGCATATATTTTGCAAGAATCACATGAGTAGAGCACACAGACCTCTCAGTTCTGATGCAACCACATTCTGCTCACTGAAGCAGTGGTCACTCAAGAGTGCACTCCCCGTTGAAGAGCCAGGGCACTGAGAGATAGAGACCTTGCATTATATCTGGTGGTGTGGTAAGCAGACAAGTAACAACCCAAATTGGATGATCTTTACACTAGCCACTAGTATGTATATTATGACTTCAGAGTTCTCCATATTCTTGTGTAAGGATTACTCATGGGCAAATTCCCTGCCTGTTGGTATTGAGCTGCACCCTCTGCATTCTGTCTCGTGGCTATTAAACCATGCCATTGCAATGTTCCCTGGAGACAGAAATGAGTTCAGGACCTCTCAGTGAAACATGGGGCATCTCACAGATTTCAGTGGGTGTGCAAGAACAGAATTTGTTCCTATGTTGGAAAGCCAATCAGGTATAAATACTACTTTCAAATAATGTTATGTGCTTAAGACAAACTTCTAAAGAAATGCTAAGGATACTTGAGCATCAAGGCATGGATAGGGTCTGATTTTAAAAAAAACAAAACAAAAAAACCCCAAACCAAAAAACCCAGCACCCACTAGCACACACTGGAAATTGATCAGCTCATTTTAGGTGCCTAATCCTAAAGGAACTCCAGAATATTTAACTTGCAGGAATCTTATCTGTCTCTTTCTATTTGTTTGTCATTCTTTCTTGCTATTTCACAGCAAGTACAAAAAGACGTGCAGCCAGGGTTTAAAAAACCCAACACTCGTATAGTAATGATGCCTATCATTTGCATTTCTACAGCTTCCATTTATTATCTAAAGATCCTGAAACACTTTGCCAGCATTTATCAGTTAAACCTCAGAATGTTCATCTGAGGTTGAAAAAGGTATACATGGAGACCACATAATCTGCCACTGAAATCAATCACCTTTGGAGTAGAGCACAGCAGGTGTTTAAAATCTCACAGCAGCTTTGCACAAGGCCGGCACTCCACAGTTTGCAGGGGGAGCTCAAAATAATACACAACCAAGTGGTATGTTGGCAGACATAGCTAGATGAGCATCATTTGCATGCACCACTTGTGCAATCTAAACATGTTACCAAATGCAAGCTGTCACATTGTCTGAGGCCTGGTACACGCAGACCAGATTGAATTGTATATGCCGAAGCTTGGGAATGATCAGTTTGGTTTGGACCAGAGAGATCTCAGATCACTAGGGGAGGCCTTGACAAATGAGCCACACAACTAGGTGTAAGCCACTAAACTGGCGTGCCTAGATGTGCGGCACGTTAGAGGCCTCCCTGCTGCCGAAATGCTGCTGCTGCCACTTTCTGTGGCAATGCAGAAAAACAGATTCCACCTGCTGAAAAGCTGTAGCAGTGGCAGTGATGCAGAGTTCAGAAAAACTGCCACTGCAAACACTTGTATCGGCTGTGTGGGGCACAGAAAAAAGCTGCATGCTGCCAAAGGCACTGGTGGCTTGGGGGGGGGGGCATTCTGTCTCCTATATTACCTTGGTGAAGCTGGGTGCCAGGGTATAATTCCCAAGCACCAATGTGACCTGATGCTCTAGTTTTATTGAGTCTTGCATTAGGGGAGAATGCTTTATGTCAGGTCAAGGGATTGGAGATCTTGGGTTTCATTCCCAGCAAACCTTCTGACTCTTTGTGACACCCTATGTAAGTCACTTAATCCACTTGCACTTCAGTCAACCTAACAGCCAAAGCTGGACCTCACCAAAAACCAAGCGCTTCCTCTGATCTGAGTTTCATTAGTTAAATGCATGAATAAACCAACAACTAGTAAGTGTGGTTTATCAAGCAGTATGTGCATGAAGGGGAGTAAAACCCATGAGTCTTACACTCTTCTGAGTTATGCACAGTAGTGAATTATAGTATGTAGACATATTTCCTATGGATAGAAAAGGCTAATTAGTGACAGTCTAGTTCAGGCCTTCTCAACCCCTTCACTGTTCTGACACAGCTAGAAGGGCTCCCAGCTGTGTGCAACACACCATGCCGCTGTTGCTCTCCCGTCACTGAAGCTCCAGAGGCAGGTCAAGCCGCAGTAGCCCCCATTGCTGAAGAAATCTCCCAGTGATCTAGTTAATCCAATTTAGTTGGTGCTGCTTTGCTGCCACGGACTGGACTTGGTGGCCACTTGAGGTCCCTTACAACCCTGCATTTCTCTGATTTCTATAAAAATGATATATTCAAGGCAGTGATAGTACAAAGACAGCTGAGGATGTTTGGAGTCTTGCCAGGGGTACAAAATGAGCTTCCAAGCATGACGCAACAGTTTTCAATACAGCTGCTTTATCGGACCTCTGCCCAGCTTAGTGTATGCTGGAGCTTTCAATGGGCATAGAAAATAGTTCGTCTTCATTAGGGTCTGTTCTTCCATCTGTACATGCACAAGAATACAAATATATGTTGTACTTCTCCACTGTATGAGGCTCATAAATGAGGGAAGGGGAAAAGACAGACTCATTGACTTTAAGGCCGGATGGGACCATCATAGTGGCTAGCACCTCTGCTTAATCTGCAGAAGGTCCTGGGTTCAAGCCCCAGGGGGTTGGACTCGATGATCTCATGAGGTCCCTTCCAACCCTATGATTTGATTGATTGATTGATCATGATCATTTAGTCTGATCTGCATGTTGCAGGCCACAGAACTTCGTCCACCTACTTATGAAATAGGCTCATCACCTCTAGCTGAGTTACTGAAGTCCTCAAATCCTGATCTAAAGTTACAGAGACTCCACCATTTACACTAGTTTAAACCACCAAGTGACCCATGCCTCACATTCCATAGGAAAGTGAAAAAATCTCAGGGTCTCTGCCAATCTGGCCTGAGGGAAAATTTCTTCCTGGCCCCAAATATGACAGTCAGTTGAACTCTGAGCATATTGGCAAGACCCTGAAGCTGGACACCTGGCAAAGAATTGTGTTATTGACTCAGAACCCTCCCCACTTGGTGTCCCATCTCCAGCTATTGTGGATATTTGCTACAAGCAGTCTCAGATTAGCTACATGTCATTTTAGGAAACCTCATCATACCCTCCCCTTTATAAACTTTTTGAGCTCAATTTTGTAGCCCATTATGGTTTTGCCTTCACTGTTCCCTTTGGAAGGCTGTTCCAGAATGTCACTCCTCTGATGGTTAGGAACCTTAGTCTAATTTCAAGCTTAAACTCGTTGATGGCCAGTTTATGTACATTTGTTCTCATGTCAGTGCTTGCGCTTAAGTTAAATAACTACTCTCTCCCTGGTATTTATCTTGCTGTATTGACCGTGGATGGACGAAAAGTGAAGAAGACTAACAACAAAGGGAGGGCTTGTCCCTGCCCTCCACCTCTGCACTCTCCTGATGTCCCTGCTCTTGGTTTGGGTTACGTTCCCTCTTTGTCCACATCTTCAAGAGAGAATTGCTCATGCAATAGCCCCCACTCTGCCTTGTGTTTACAACTGGCTGTGTTATGCTTTCTTCCCAACATCAGTCTACAGGTAACCCAGTTTCAAACTGTAAGGTAAGTGGACTTTAGGAATGAATCACTTCTTCTGGACTTCCTGCACATAGGAGCACTGAGCTAACTAAAACTTCATTTGTGTGGCTAGAGAGGATGGTTTACTGGACTGCCTAGGAAGGAGTACTGTGGAAAAAGATCATAGTGGGCCACAAGCTAAATATGAGTCAACAGTGTAACGGTGTTGCAGAAAAAGCAAACACTATTCTGGGATGTGTTAACAGGAGTATTGTAAGAAAGACATGAGAAGTAATTCTTCTACTCTACTCAGCCCTGATTAGGCCTCAGCTGGAGAATTGTGTCCAGTTCCAGGTGCCTCATTTCAGGAAAGATGTGGACAAATTGGAGAAAGTTCAGAGAAGAGCAACATGAATGATGAGAGGTCTGGAACTCTTGACTTATGGGGGAGGATTAAAAGAGCTATGTTTGGTTAGTCAAGAAAAGAGGCGGCTGAGTGGGGACATAACAGTTTTCAAGTACTTAAAAATTGTGATGAGGAGGAAGGAGAAAAATTATTCTTCTTAGCTGCCAATGATAGGACAAGAAGCAATGGGTTTAAATTATAGCAAGGGAGGTTTAGGTTGGACATTAGGAAAGAATTCCTTACTGTCAGGTTGATTAACCACTGGAATAAGTTGCCTAGGCAGGTTGTGGAATCTCCACCATTGGAAGTTTTTAAGAGCAGGCTGGACAAGCACCTGTCAGGGATAGTTTAAGAGGGTACTTGGTCCTGCCATGAGTGCAGGGGACTGGATTCAGTGACCTCTCATAGTCCCTTCCAATTTCTATGATTTTCCATTCCCATGCTCCCTGCGGTAGTTTTGATCCCTGGTGTAACTTATAGCAGGCCTTAGGCTAAGTTACACAGGCTGCAATGCTGCCCTAGGGACTATTCCACTGGCCAAGGATATCTGCCTAACATGTCCCTTACTTGGAGGGTTGTGGCTAACATAAAGATGTCTCAGGCATCTAAGGGATTGCCTTTTGCTAGTGGAATCTCTGGATGCCTATCACAAAGCAGCTGCCCTGAGACTCTGAAATCTTATGTTCAAATTCCCTGTAGAGTTTGTTCAACCTTTTATCTGTCCCAGGCAGATCTCAATAATGCTTATGCTAAGTGAGCTTGGAATGTGGTTGTGTGGTTGGATGCCACTTGTCCACTCTAGTGGCACTGTATGTGTGTGGTCTTGGAACTACTGGATCCTTTAGGATGATGTGGACTAATCCATGCATAGCACTTCAGAAATTGTTCCTTGGAATACGTTGTCATTTCTGTGTATTCAGTCTTTACAATGTGCCTGATGTTGTGCAAGACTCAGAAAACAGGATACCTGTCCCTAGCATTCTGCATCATGGTATTTAGAATAAAAGGAAGAATGCTCACACTTTATATTTCATGCTCAAACTCATACTTTATACTTTGTATTACCATAATGAAGCTTTTGCTGTATGATGTAATTACACCATTAACCATATTTTAATTTCAACCACAACAAATCATTGTTAGAACCTAAAATTCCATTGTTTAATGCCATTATGTAACGCTTTGTCATTGCAAAAGGAAAAGGTGTGCTGTGGATGCTTGCCACATGTAACTCTTGTTTCGAATTTCAATACTGTAGCTGGTGAGGATGTCTTAGTATATTGGTGTGTGGGTAGCATGGGTTTCACCACTAGCATCCTCATGTAGGGCGCTTTCAGAAAGCAAGAGGCATTATGTGCAGGAGAAGATCCACTGGACTTGAAGGGATCACTCTTGTTTAGTAAGTATTTATGGGATCAGGGTCATCAGTTGAAATTCAGCCCAAGTTAGCAGAGATTGATAGTGGTTTGGTGAACTATGTATAGCCGTGGCTATTTTGAGGCTCCCAAAGGAGGAAGGACCTAAAGGTGCCTAAAATATGAGCAGCTGGTAGGGGCTGGATCCGGAATCTAAGTGATATGCTAGGTTAACTTAGAGACACAACACCTGGGCTGGCTAGAGAGAGCTGCCTTAGCAGCCAGAAGAGACAGTGCCCCTTTGTTACTCTAGGAAGGAGAGGTGGTGCACAGGACAGGACCCCTGGGTCTCAAGATGGGTGAAGGCTGCCTAGAAGGGAGGAATAAATAGACGGTGCCATGCTTTGGGACCCAGATTGCTCCAGCAGGGTGTGTAAACATAGAATGTTTCCTAAGTATGTATGCAGTTCCCACAGAACAGGTGTCCGGTCCATCAGAATTGGCACCACAACTGGCATGCTTGCCAGAGAAACCAATGACTGAGTACGTAATGAAGTGGAGCCATTGATGGAGTTGGTGAAAGAGTCTGGCTGAAGTGCCAGCAGCACCCATATATCCTTGTAATGTCAAATGCAAACAGCACAAGCCATTTCCCAGCTTTGAGTGTATCTGCTCACCCAGTGCAGTGAAGGGGGCACACAGGTGTCTTGTCAGAGAGAACAAACCTCTGCATGCTTCAGCGTGGTGCCTTGCCTCCTATTCAGGGCATAGGCACATTGTCAGAACAAGATGGGACTTCGCCCACAAAAGCTCGTGTGAAAAGTAAATTTGATAGTATTTAAAAGTGCCGCAGGACTCCTTGTTTGATGTGCTGTTGTATCTGTCCTGTGGACAGACGGTTTCAACCACTGGAGCTCTCTTTCCAGCTATTACCACTAAAACCAAAATCCACCCATGCAATGGATATTTTTAAAGCTTACTTTTAATTTTTTGTGTGAAAGAAAACAAAATGTTATCTACTTTAAAAGTGCTTTTTGTTTAAAAAACAAACAAACCAAAAAAAACCTTGCTTATAAAGGGCACAGGACTCAGGAGTTGTGCAAGCTGCTCACTTCCCTTGAGTTTCTAAATAAATGCATGTCGAGAGACATGTTTTCTTTCCTGTTTCTTCTGTTTTCAAAATCCCGGAAACTCTAAATGAACTCTGACTCTAAATGTGCATCCTTGAGATGTGCAGCTGCCAAAATTGAAGCCAGACTGTAAAACTGGTCTTGTGTCTTGAAAAGTATTTATCCTGATGACGTTCCCTCCTCCCCTTTCCTGTTTGGTTGTATTAATTTTTTTAAGTGACTTGAGTACCAGACCAAGGTGTCTGCCTGACAGAGAGGCTTTGTTTCCCATGCTATCCACTGAACAATCAGGGCAGTGCAAGCTCCCCTTTTACCCCCCACACAAGTCTGACTCACCTGGATTTTCCGGAGCCATCTCTACGAGTGATGGCAGAGTTCTGGTTTTTATGCTTTTTTCAATCTGAGACTGATAATATGGATGTTAGTTACTGTCCCTTTTGATGGTATTTTCAAATGGGCACATTCGGCTCTCCATGACATGCAAACCCTGCTGAAGACAAAGGAGTTACAAACATGTGGGGGCAAATTTTGAATCTCATAACTGAGTTACCAGCGAGACTCCAGTCTGGGTAGTAGCAAAATTGGCAAGAACACTTCATAATGACTACTTCACTCATGGCATTCTCAACCTCTGCTTTCAGTATGGTTACTAGAAGGAACAGTGGGGAGAATGTCTGATGAGATACTAACAATCTGATGATTACTAAGTTTTTCACTTCTATGCAGAACTAACTTGTTCTGCTTCTAGGTGATGTAATTCTTCGTGCCAGTACAAGGTAGTCATCTGCTTGCCTTAGATGTGAGCAAAGTAAATCCTTGTCTGTGTGGTATCACTGATTATTATTAAAGTGCAAATATTGCCTGCTACTAATATTAAAGGACTACATGACACACCTTTGACAGGATACAGTTGTTCTGGAATCATAGCAACACACTTCTGGACTTCTAAAGAACCGCATACGTTTGTAAAAGTACTCAGTTTTTAAATGGCTGCTTTCTTCAGTATTATTTTATTTATTTGTTTTCTCCCACGGAAAACTGTTACTTTTCTCTCTGCCCTGTAACATATGTAAAGTACAAGCTGATCATCGGGGGGGGGGGGGGGCTATAGAAATATTTCAGTACGATGTTTAGGCTAACGTCACTTTGCTTGCCTTAGTGGTTTTTCTTGATATGTGTTTTGTTTATTTTAACCTCTTTTTTTCTCTCTGTTTCTCAAATTGTCAACAAAATAGTTATTTTACCTAAGGCTTGAACTGAATCTTAGGTCTGTTAGAGGGAACATTTACTCCAGTTTTACTGGAGTGAAAATCTGAACTCTGCTTTGTGTAGAAAGAGCCAAGGGTAGACACAATTACTTTGCCACCCTACCTACAAAAAACCTCAGCCATGGTTAGGCTGCTGGTGTGCTGAGACCACTGTCTGCCATGCAGTATTGCCTCATTATTTCCTTGTGCTGCTCAATTATAAATACTTTGGGGGTAGGAACTGCCTTTTTTGTGCTGTGTTTGTACAGTACCTAGCACAGTAAGTTTCAGTACATGAGTGTTCCTCCTAGGTACTATAGTAATAGTAGCTTTTGCTTTAGGTAAATGATTGAGAGTACAGAGAAGACTAGTCTTCCCCAAATGACGCCAGCAGAAAGGCAGGAGAGGAAATGTGTTCTGCTGCCAGCACTTCCATTCCTTGGTTGCTCCAGAAAGCTGGTCTGAGTTTATTGTGCTGGAGCAACAACCCTGCTTGGCCGGATGAAGGTATCAAACAAACTCCTTATAGCAAATCCAGCTTGTGGGGGGGTGTGGTGAGTTGGTTGCCAAACTGGCAAATGGTCTGTCCTTGCTTTGGATAGGTGTTTGAGGCATGCTACTGTAGCTCTGTTTACAATTTGAGGACATCCCTGAAGCATTTTGAAATTTTCACTGGAATCCCCTGTATTTTGGCTCTGTTGAGAACCAGTTTTCAGGCGTTCACAGGAAGGAAGGTTGGCTTTGTGGCTAAGACATTGGGTGAGGTTTTGGCATCTTGGCTTTGATTCAGGGGTCTGTCACAGATTTACTGTGTGATGTGGGGCAGGCCATTTAATTTGTCAGTACCTCAGGAGTGCAGTGAGGTTAAATTAATTCCTGCATGAGAGGTACTTGGGTCATGGGCTATAGCTGAAGGTAGGTAGATGCACACTAGAGAATTAAGGAGTGACATGGTTTTACATGTAGTGAGCTCTGTTATGGAAAGTATTAAAAATAATGAAAGGAGAGAAAAAAATTCCATTGTCTTTGTGAAAAGGAATTTCAGATGGGTCCTCTGGCCAGATCTGTCTTTCCAGTGGTTAGAGCACAGCACTGAAAATCAAGAGCCCTGGCTGATGCTCCAAACACAATGAATGGGGAGAGACAGGTGCCTCAGAATGGGATTCACAAAAACCAGTGTGCCAAGCAGTTCTCCTCCCAAGTAGCCAGCTGGAGGTGCCAAACTGAGGGGTGCGTGCTAAGCCTTGTCCTGCCCCCTCACAGAAGCAGGTGCCTACATCCAAGCTAAAGGGAGACACATCCTCTCTTGGTGTTTGGTGGCTGTGTCGTTTAAGTAAGAAATTGGTTGGGGGGAGAAGGCAATGACTTCCCACATGATATGTAGCCAAGTGGCTAGGGTACTCACCTGAGAAGTGAGAGTCCCCTATTGAGTCTCCCCTCCACATGAGGGGAAAAAGAAACTTGAAGGGGAATCTGCCAGTGCCCCCTTGGAGGAGAATACTGTAACGACAGAGCTATGGGATATTCTGAACTGGGCTTCCTCACTCTCTCCTGTTGAAATGGTTCCACTGCAGATGAAGGATTTTTAAAAGTTGCTGCAAAAAGGGGACTGGCTTTTGTGTCTCCCACTTGTCAGGTGAACATGCTAGCCACCGGAATACAGAATATTTCTTATGCTTGCTAAGTCTCTGACCCACTGATTCTTGCAGTAATTGGTCACCATAGAAAAAGCAACAGGAGAGACTGAGGAAGCCCTACATCAGAACTTCCCATAGCCAAAGGCCTTCATTTATAGTTTTTATTTCATTTAAAAATTCCTGGGAATTTATCAGTGTTTTCAGCAAAGTAAAAAAAAAAAAAAAAAAAAAAAAAAAGGATGACAGTCAGTGCAAACAATATTAATAGTGTGATTTGTGTGCTGATGAAACATGGGTTAGGCTTGAGCCTGAGTTCTATCTCTGGGCTTACAGCTGCAGTCTAGACATGCCCCAGGATGTTAGGGGAGCTTTATTTGTATTGGAAGTACCAGATTTGCAGGGGAACGTAGATTTGCTGGTGTTTTAAAAAATCCCTCATTTTCCATGCTTTTATTATTGCAGTTTATACCTAGGAATGGAGCCACATGCCCTGAGGAAGTGCCAAACAATACACACGCAGCAGCCATCTGCTTAGCAACCCAGGTCTCTGCGAACATGTCACCTCAGTGCTCCGCTCTCAGCACAGACTCCCTGTTGAATACTGAGCCCAGATCAAGGTCTATGTTTTGAAAGCCTGGTTTTCAAAATCTTCCATTGGATTTGGCCCCTTTTACTTGAGGCCATGACCTCCCACAGTAGTTGTATTTCATGAGGATGATAAAAATGTCAACCTAAGTCAACACGGGTGCATTGGTAGACCTGTACAGAGAAGGATAATTTCTTTTGTGGAAGAGCTCAATATTTTGAAATTTGGATTTTGTTTCAATTCAGCATGATAACCAAAAATTTTGAGCAAGGGAATAGAGCACCTGCTTTGTGATGTCAGCCTTGTGGGCTGCCCATAGCTACAGACTCTGGAAGACAAGGCTCCTTGATTGCAAGGCAGTCTGGCAGGCAGGCTGCCAAGGACCTAGGCTGGCAGGAAACTAGGCAGGTTTTTGGAAAGATGGGTTCTGCTGGATCCTTGCCTATGTTCTGTCAGAATTTTGTCAAAATCACTGCTACTTCAGTGAATTGGCAAATTCCAATAAAAATATGCTTTATTGGAATTCTTCCGACCAGCTCTACTCGGGGGTGCAACAGAGAGAACTATCACAGCAGCTGGATCTAGCTTATGGAACTCATCTTGTAAGAGAGAAAAATGACTCACCACTTTCTGAAATAAATGCAGAACTGAGTCCTTTACTTTGCTTGCTCTCAGTCATTTCTTTACACATGTACCTGTTCACTCATAAACAGAGAAAAAGAAATAGAGAAAGAAAGAACTTTATACCAGTCAAACTGTTCTCTTTGCAGATGCTGAAGGAAAATAAATGGAAAGATGGATATTGTTTACTAGTGATAGGGAGATTGGAGTGGTAGGATATAAGAATCTAGATAGATGAATGTTGTTCCATATCTATCTTGCTTACATGCCCCAAAGTGCAGTTGTAGTTGGTGAAAACCTTGCCTTTTATGTTATTAGAGATCGCATATAAACACCACCATTATATATTTGTCCTTGTCAGAGATACATAGATGGAAACCTAGGGACGTGTTTTTAGACTTTGTTGTAACCTCAGAATTTGGAGGAACAGCTATATCCAGGGTTTTGGTTGGACTTCCTTGTCAACCTGGAGAGATCATACCTTGGTTTGGAGATTGAACTTCAGGGCCCCCAGATCAGGGGTTTTCTTTCTGGGCCATCTGTAAACATACAAGTAATTGTATTCTGAGTAGCTGACTTGCAACCTTACTACACAATAGTAAATGAGAGCTTTCATAAATTAAAATTATATCAATACATAGATTTTTAAAAACCATAGCTTTTTCTATAATAGCTGATTTAGTCCCCATTTAAAAATCTCATTGAAAACCGAGGGGAAGGCAGGTGATCACTTTGTATGAATTTAACATAAACTTTGTCTGAAACATCAAATACATAAAATTTAACAGAAGAAAAAAATCTGAATTAGCCTCATAAGAAGATCCTTAGATACCACTTAGCTGTTGTAGTTAACTACTCTTTCTGCTAGGTTATCAGTACTGTTTTGTTTTCCAGGGCTCTAAATTCTTTTGTGCATTTGTATATGCAACTCTGACTGTAATCAGTTGCGGGCAGGGAATGTATCCAGCTGGGGTTAAAGTTAGCCAGAATGCAGCGGGACACCATTCCAGGGCCCACTATTTTAGGGTTTTAGTGTTCTGGGCCCCCTAAAAACAGAAAATGGAGTCAGAACGCTGTGTTCCGGGGCCCACCATTTAAAATTAGCAGGCCCCGGAATGCAGCGTTCCATTTTCTATTTTTAGGGGCCCGAACACTGGGCCTCTGAAAATAGCAGGCCCCAAAACAGCGTTCTGCTGCGTTCCAGCAGGTAGAGGGCAGGGGAGTTGCTGGGTAGGGCCTCCCCCTAAATCGGTCCCCTGTCAGGCTCTGTCCCAACCTGTGGCCTGTGCCCGCTACCCCCTCCCCAGCTGATCCCAGGCCACGCTGCCACCCCAACTGGAGGCCTGCTGCCTCCTACTCAGCCACACCACTGCCCCAACCTGGGTCCTACTGCCCCCACCTCCCCAGCCGTGCTGCTGCCGTTAAGCACTGGGGTTGCCTGGCTCATGCTAGGGGGGTATTGGAGGCAGGGGGTAGATATAGTGAATGGGTATTTGGGGCTGGGGGTGTGTATTGGGGATGGGGTGGGTATTGGGGGTGGGTATTGAGGGCTGGGGTGGGTTTTAGGGAATGGATATTGGGGGCAGTAGCTGGGGTGCTTTAAGGGGGCCTGGACGTGCAGTAGCAGGGCCCTTCCATGTGGGAAGGGGGCCTGCTCGATTAGGAGTGTTCTGGGGCCCACCAAATTGTACTTTAACCCCTGGTATCCTGTATATTTAGTGTGAACCAGCACATATTTGATTATTAAATCGGCTACTGATCTAACAGTACCTGGTTCTCCAGTAGATGAAGGATAGATCTGACTCCTGACAGATCTTTTCCCTCATGTGCTAGTTAAGTTACCTTTGCAGTCTCTTATTCCAGCTTCTCACTCTCTCATCCCCTTCTTTCTGTTTGTGTGTATAATTTCCTGAAAGATATTTTTTTCCCATATGTTTATTTTTAGACCTTCATTTGTTTACTGAATTCCATCTAAAGTCCTGCAAGCAAACAACTCAGTATTTATTCATTGATTTGTAGTGCTTATTAACTTAAATGCCTATGTGAAGCTGTAGGTAAGGAAGTCTTTTTCTTTCATTTCAAGAGCCTTTTGTTTTAATTTAGCCCTTTGTGGCCAATTATGCCTGAGTCAATTTTGTGTAGGTTTAAAAGGGGGTCATCTACATTATTCTGTTTTATGTTTGCTCTTTGGCATGAGCATCTGTTCTCACTATTTTATAGTGCTTAAAACGGAAATAAAGTTAGATATAGAAATCACTGTGTTCAGTGGCCATTTGCCAGAGAAAACATGTCAGGGAAGATCTATGTAATAAACTGATCCCAAAGATTTCCCTAGGAAATGCCCTTTTAAAAAACCAGGAATAAGAAAAAATGGGTAATTTAAAGATGAGGCAATGGGTAATTATTTTGTTCTTACCAAGTCACTGCACTTTTTTCATAGGTTTATAGATTCCAACACCAGAAAGGACTGTTGCAATTACAGGCCAGACAACTTCCCCAAAATAATTCCTAGAGCAGATCTTGTAGAAAAATACTCAGTCTTGGTTTAAAAATTGCCAGTGAGAGTGAGCCTTGGTAAATTGTTCCAATGGTTAATTATCCACATTGTCACAAAAATTACACCTTATTTCAAGTCTGAATTTGTCTAGCTTCAACTTCCACCCATTGGATCAAGTTCTACCTTTCTCTGCTAGATTGGAGATCCTGTTGTTAAATAGAATCATCATAGAATCATAGGGTTGGAAGGGACCTCACAGTTCATCTAGTCCAACCCCCTGCCAGAGGCAGGACCACTCCCACTAAACCATCCCAGTCATGGTTTTGTCCAGCCGGGCCTTAAATACCTCCAAAGATGGAGACTCCACCACCTCCCTTGGCAGCTCATTCCAAGGCTTCACCACTCTCCTAGTAAAAAAGTTTTTTCTAAGATCCAGCCTCGACCTCCCTAACCACAACTTGAGACCATTGCTCCTCGTTCTGTCCTCTGTTATTACCGAGAACAGTCGAGCTCCATCTTCCTTAGAGCATCCCTTCAAGTAGTTGAAGGTTGCTATCAAATCCCCCCTCAATCTCCTCTTCTGCAGACTAAATAAACCTAATGCTTTCAGTCTTTCCTCATAGGGCTTGTGCTCCAGCCCTTTAGTTATTTTGGTTCCCCTCCTCTGAACTCTCTCGAGCATGTCCCTGTCCTTTTTGTAGTAGGGAGCCCAAAACTGAACACAGTATTCTAGATGTGGCCTCACCAGTGCAGAATAGACGGGAATGATCACATCCCTTGATCTGCTGGTAATACTTCTTTTGATGCAGCCCAGTATGCCATTGGCCTTTTTGGCAGCAAGAGCACACTGCTGACTCATATCTAGCTTCCCATCCACCATGACCCCCAGGTCCTTTTCTACACTGCTGCTACTTAGCTGAATGTTTCCCAGCCTGTAGCGGTGCATGGGGTTTTTTCGTCCCACATGCAGGATTTTACACTTGTCCTTACTGAATCTCATAAGAATTCTATTGGCCCACTGTTCCAATTTATCTAGGTCTCCCTGAATCCTGTCCTAGCCCTCCAACGTGTCTACCGTTCCCCCTAGCTTGGTGTCATCCGCAAACTTACTGAGAATGCAGTCTATTCCATCATCCAGATCATTGATGAAAATGTTGAATAGAACCAGCCCCAGGACCGACCCCTGGGGCACCCCACTCGTGACTGGCTGCCAGCTAGACATGGAACCATTGATTCCTACATGCTGAAACCATTGATCTAGCCAGTTTTCTAACCACCTTACAGTCCACCTATCCAACCCATACTTCCTTAATTTGCCAGTGAGAATGCTGTGGGGAACTGTATCAAAAGCCTTGCTAAAATCAAGGTATATGACATCAACGGTTCTTCCTGCATCCAGAAAATCAGTCATCTGATCATAGAAGGAGATGAGATTGGTCAGGCATGATTTACCCTTGGTAAATCCATGCTGACTGTTCCTGATCACTTTATTTTCCTCTAAGTGTTTGAGGATGGATTCTTTGAGAATCTGCTCCATAATTTTGCCAGGGATTGAGGTGAGGCTGACTGGTCTATAATTCCCTGGATCCTTCTCTCTCGCTTTCTTGAAAATAGGCACTACATTTGCTTTTTTCCAATCCTCTGGCACCTCCCCCATTCTCCTTGAGTTTTGAAAGATAACGGCCAGCGGTGCTGCTATCTCATCAGCCAATTCCCTTAGCACTCTTGGATGCATTTCGTCCAGCCCCATGGACTTGTGCGCATCCAGCTTCTTAAGCAGTCCCTAACCTGACCTTCCATCACCAAGGGCCTGTCGTCTTCTCTCCCATCTGCCACACCCATGGTAGTGGGCTGGGAGCTGACCCTGCCTGTGAAAACTGAAGCAAAAAAAGCATTGAGCACTTCCAGCTTTTTCCTCACCCTCTGTCACAAGGATGCCTGCCCTATTCAGCAAGGGGCCTACACCATCCCTGATCCTCTTCTTGTTATTAACATACTTGTAGAACCCCTTCTTGTTATCCTTCACATCCCTCGCTAGCCGCAACTCCATTTGTCCTTTGTCCTTTCTGATTTTATCCCTGCAGTCCCTAGCAATATCTTTATATGCCTCCTTGGTCATCTGACCAAGCTTCCACTTCCTGTAAGCTTCCTTTTTATGTTTAAGCTCAGAGCAGAGTTCTCTGCTAAGCCATTCTGGCTGCCTCACATGTTTATTCTTTCTCCTAATTGGAATGGCAACTTCCTGTGCCCTTAGCAGGGTTTCTTTAAAATATAACTAACTCTCTTGGACTCCTTTCCCCTTCAGATTAGCTTCCCAAGGGATCCTGCCCATCAGTTGCCTGAGGGAGCCAAAGTCTGCTTTTTTGAAGTCCAGGGTTTTCGTTTTGCTTCTTTCCTTCCTTCCTTTAATCAGGATCCTGAACTCAACCATGTCATGGTCACTACTGCCTAGCTTGCTATTTACCTCCACGTCCCAGATCAATTCTTCCCTGTTTGTGAGCAGCAGGTCGAGCGGTGCAAGATCCCTAGTTGGTTCCTCTAGCATTTGTACTAGAAAGTTGTCCCCAACACTCTCTAAAAATTTCCTGGATTGCCCATGCACTGCTGTATTGGCCTCCCAGCAGATGTCAGGGTAATTGAAGTCCCCCATGAGCACCAGGGCCTGTGATCTAGAAGCTTCCGCCAGTTGTCCATAGAACACCTCATCCACCTCCTGCTTCTGGTCTGGTGGTCTATAGCAGACACCCACCACAACATCCCCCTTGTTGCTCTCCCCTCTAAACTTAACCCACAGACTTTCAACTGGCTTGTTTCCACTTCCATAATGGAGCTCTGAGCAGTCATAGAGCTCTTTTACATATAGTGCTACTCCTCCCCCTCTTCTTCCCTGCCTGTCTTTCCGGAACAGTTTATACCCATCCATGGCAGAGCTCCAGTCATGCACACTATCCCACCACGTCTTTGTTACTCCTATGATATCATAGTTCCTTGTCTGTGCTAGTATTACCAATTCTTCTTGCTTATTTCCCAGGCTCCTCGCATTAGTGTACAGGCATCTAAGATACCTGGTCGATTGCCCTACTTTGTCATGTTGATTTCTAATTCTATTACATAGACCTCCTTGCATTTTTTCTTGGAGTTCTCCTCCCCCACTCTCCTCACATATTGGGGCTTCAGTAGAGCACTTAAGACAATTATTTGATTTCCCCCCCCCCATGTTCCAACTACCTTCTCTTTTATTGCTGTTGATACAGTCCCAGCACCCCCCAAGTTCCATCCCTTCCCCCAGATCACCCACATTGTTACTTACCTGTGGGCTTTGGTTTCCTTCCCCCATTGAACCTAGTTTAAAGCCCTCCTCACTAGGTCAGCCAGTCTGTGCCCAAGCATGCTCTTCCCCTTCCTGGACAGGTGAAGGCCATCTCTGCCTATCAATCCTCTGTCCTGAAACAGGACTCCATGGTCAAGGAAGCCAAATCCCTCCTGACCACACCGTCTTCGCTGCCAGGCATTCACCTCTAGGATGCATCTGTCTCTCCTGAGGCCTCTAGCCTTGACTGGAAGGATCGAGGAGAACACCACCTGTGCTCCCAGAGCCCTGAAGTCACCTTTGATCTGCTGAGGATCACCTCTCGCAGTATCATTGGTACCCACATGGATAAGAAGCATGGGGTAGTAGTCTGAGGGGCGGATGATTTTAGACAATCCCTCCGTTACATCACGGATACGGGCACCTGGCAGGCAGCATACCTCTCTAGAGGCCTTGTCAGGGCGACAGATGGGTGTCTCCGTTCCTCTCAGGAGTGAGTCCCCAATCACCACGACCATACTTCTTCCCCATGCAGATTCTTACAGACTGTAATCAAGTCACTGCTTAACCTCCTTTGTGTTAAGCTATGAGCTCCTTTAGACTATTATTAGGCAGGTTTCTAATCCTTTAATCATTCTTGTGGCTCTTCTTTGATCCTCTTCAATTTATCAACATCCTTATTGAATGGTGGGTACCAGAACTAGAAACAGTATTACAGCAGGGGTTCCATCAGTGTCAAATATAGGGCTAGTCTTCATTGACACTGGCAAATTTGCCTCCATTAGTTCAAACTTCTTGATCAACTGATCATGTCTACAAAGACCTGCTCAGCTGATCAGGAAATTGATCTCTAAACTTTACCCCGGCCCTTCCCTTCACTCAGCGCAGTAGATGTTATGGGAATCGGGAGGTTGAAACACAGATACACAAATTATTTTAAGTAACTTGTGTACCTCTGATTGATTGCCACTTAAAAGGACAGGCAGTGTGGACCTGTCCATAGAGGTATAATAACTTTTCTGTGCCTACTTGAGAATCCTCAGTTTATGCATCTGAGGATTGCATTAGCTCTTTTAGCCAACATCACACTGGGAGTTCATATTCAGCTGGTTATCCACCATGAACCCAAATCCTTTTAAGAGTCACTGCTTCCCAGGGTATTCCCCTATCCTGTAAATCTAGCATACATTCTTTGTTCCTAGATATATACATGTACATTAACTGTCTTAGAAAAAGTATTGTTTTCTTTACAAAAAGATCTAGACCACTCTGAATCAGTGACCTGTTCTTTTTATTTACTGCTCCTACTATTTTTATATCACCTGGAAACTTTATTAGTAATGATCTTAAACCACCCTGAAAACACATTTGCTCAAGGATGATTCCCCATTTAGTTATATTTTGTGACCTATCAGTTAACTAATTTTTAGTGCATTTTTTGTGTGTGTTATGACCCAGGCCTCCTGGGATAATCTGAATGTGCAAAAACCAGGGCAAGCTACAAAACCAGGGGCCAAACCTCCAAACCACTGATGGGTGAGACTTAAACCAGTCTCGCAGTCACTAACAAAATATGCTTCTGAATCCCCATAACCAATCATCAGAAAGCATAGCAAAATAGAAACAGCCTCCTTTATTGCACATCAGCTGCTCCAGTCCCCACCTAGCCACTAGATCGCTTAAAAAAATAGGTTCTCCTGACCCCAAAGGGCGAGCCACATTACACAGAACAATATAGGCTTGGATCTTACCCAAAATTCTATGCAGCCAGCCAATCCTTTAGTAACTACAACTAATCATTTAATATAAAAAGAAAAGAGACAAAATGAGAGATGTTAGAGCGTCAAAGTGATTCATATACATGCAAATGATTGAGTCCACAGAAGGCAAGTCCTTGAAGAATTTGTAATTTGCATGTTAGTCCCATTCCTCTGGTATACATCCAGTACTTTGGTGAGTCTCAGTCCTTTGTTCAGTTGCAGCAGAATAGTTCTAGAGGAGGGTGTTGGTTGGAGACTGAAGACAAAATGGAGATGGGGCCACTGCCTTTTATCACCTCTGGCCTTCCCCATCTGTGTGGAGTTTTTTTGTGGTTCAAAATGGAGTGAGTCACATAGGCAAGTCCTAGTGGCTCAACAGATTTCTCTATGAGCCCACTGTACCTAGGAGCTTCCTTAATGGGCCATTAAGGAAACAATGTTTTTGTAGCCATCCAGTCTGGGAGTGCCCTAGAATCAAATAATTTGGAACACAAATAGAACAAACATATTCCTAACTTCTAATACAGATATGATACCTATGTATAAACCATACAATCATTCCTAGCAGATTACAGCCTTTCTATTGGTACCAAACATGGCATATCACATATGGATTATTGCAAATATGAAATATTAATATGAAAGATAATCATAAACAATGCCCTAGACCCAGACAGCATCACATGTGCCATGTTAATTTTATATTGTTCCATTAATCAAAGTGTCATTTGATACCAAGTCAGATGTCTTACAGAAGTCTAAGTGTATTATGTCAACACCATTACCTTTCTCAGCCAACTTGTAATCTCATAAAAAAATTGTCAATTTAGTTTGACAGAATCTCTTTTCAATAAACCCGTGTTGATTTGTATTAACTGTGTAATTCTCCAGTAGTTATTAATGGAGTACTATATCAAATGCTCTGTTATCTTGCTTGGGATTGATGTTAGGCTGATAGTCTTATAATTTCCCTACTCATCCTGTTTTTCCTTATAAAAATTTGTATAACATTAGCTTTCTTTCAGTCTTCTAGAACTTGCTCAGGCAGGGGCATTGCTATGGATGAGCCTGGGTGGGCACAGGTCCACCTAGTTACCAGCAGACCTGCCCACCCCATCCCTCCACACTGCCTGGCAGTGTCATAAGCTTTGCCACCTCAGCTGAGGCTGTGAGCTGTGGTGCTGCAGGCAGACAAGCTGGGGGTGGGCTGTTTTCTGCCTGTGCAGTTACAGCCCTGGGCTGCTGCTGTGGCCTTTATAAACAGGGGCTAAGCTGCTTCTCCTCCCTTCTCTTCCCGATCCTCCAGTTGTTAGGCAATGGGAGTGCTGTCAGGAAGCTTCAGGTCACGTGACCAGAAGCCATACAGGCTGGGTTCACCCTGAAGTGTCAGGGGCCCAGCTAGAAAATGGGGTCTGGTTACACCTCTGCCCCCAGGACTTGAAGACAGATTGAAAATCAACATAAATGGTCCAATGAGCTCTTCAGCCAGCAATTTTAAAACTCTCAGGTGCAAGTTATCTTGAGCTGCTGATTTAAAATTTCTGAATTTAGAAGCTGCTGTTTAAAATTCTACAGAGGTACTACTGCCATGGAAAGAGTGTTACCATCACCAGATGATGAGATTGTATCATTTGTTTTTCCCCAAATACAGGATAGAAATATTTATTGAAAATTTCTGCCTTTTCTCTTAATTATTAGTAATTCTGTTGTTTCCGTCCAGCAATGGACCGATACTATTGTCAGGTTTCTTTTTGTTCCTACTATATTTCAGAAACTCCTCCTTATTGTCCTTAACTCTGATCTCCTTTTGTCCCTTTGCTTCCCTTATGAGTTCCCTACAGTTGCTGAGTTTTGATTTATGTTCATTACTGTCAACTTCCCTTATCTTTCTTTTTTTTTTAATTTAATATTATTTTATAGCTATCATCATTTCCTCTCTAAACCAAGTCAGTTTCTTAACTAGCACTTTCTTGCAGCTTTTTAGGCATCTAGTAAGGCAGTGCGATCTAGTGAATAGGATGCTGGTCAGAAACCAGGGTTCTAGTTCCAGGCATGCCCCTGACTTGTATTATGACCACGGACGGATCACATTACTTCTGTTACTCCAGTTTTCGCATCTGTAAAATGAAAATAATTATGCTACCTTCCTTAGCTTGTCTTGAGATCAATGGAAACTGCTATGTAAGTGCTAAGTATTTTATGGAATATATTCTTGCCTGTGGAGTTGTAACTCGATAAATATAAACAAGGAGTCTTGTGCCACTGTTTGTTTTGTTGAACTAGACTAACATGGCTACACCTCTGGAACTTGATAAATATAGTTACTTGCTACATAATAATTCTGATATGCAGTTTTCTGTCTGACATCAGAGGACTAAATTTTACCCACAGCTGTTATGACCTCCCTAACTAAATGAAAGATTGAGTATCTATTAAACTGCCCATTTGAGGATCTGCTTTTGCATAAATATAACACCAGATTGTTGGGGAGAGACAATCAGCAGATGTTTCAGTGTGCGCTCTGAGGGTCATCACCTGATCCCATTGAAGTCAAGGAGTAGAACTGGACCTTACGACTGGGACAAAATTAAGTAGGCTTAAAAACAGATTATTTTAAGTTGAATAGGTAAGTTGATTGTTATTTTAAGTTGAATAGGTAGCTTTGAGGTAAGCAGACTAGAAGAGGAAAATGAAAGTGTATTTATAGAGTTGTCACTCCACTTGGATTTGGGAGAAACCTTTATCTTACACTTAAAGCTGAAGAAAACGGTTGCCTTGGGAAGTTGATATCTAGGGGCCAGAACTTCTTGACTTGTCCTCTAAATCATGTGAGCATGATCCAAAGCCCATTGTCATCAGGGAGATTTTTATTGCCAATTACTGTAGTTGCATTTGTAAGTATAGTAATAGCTTTCCCAGCTATTTAACGTTCAAGTATAAACAGAGTCTGCTCACAAAAACAGCTTTGTTGCAGGGAAAGTTTTCCAAACAAAATTTTAAATGTAATTTTTGGCAATTATGCCTCAGAGTTTGTTTTCAAAAGTGGCTGCCCTAAATTACACTTAAACCCCAGATTCTGGGTGGAAGCTGACAGCCACTTACATGTATAATTGCCCTTTTGCTTACTTAACTGGCTTTTCCAGGTGCCAGTGAAGGATTTATAAATGCAATGTAGATGGATGCTTTTTGAAATTGTACCCTAGGCATAAACCTAGATAATGAAATCAAGAAGTGCTTTTTTTCTTTTTCTTAAGGAAGTATAAGATACTGTCTTTTATATCTAACTTTCAGATGTTTAAATTCCAATTGTTAGTCCAGAATACTCTATTTCCTGTCTAGCAGCTGTGTTCAGTGACAGCTGAATGAAATGACATATAGAGGAAATTAAAAACAATTGGATTATGAATCTGGTTACTCAGGAATGTTCATTTTTTATATATTATAAAATTTACGAAGTGCAGCCTGCAAGATGGAGTAATTTATTGTAAAAATTCTGAAATCAGCAGCCAGCCAGAATAAATGATATTTCACTAGAGAGGGATTTATAGAAGCAAAAGCTCTTTTACTGGAAGAATGTAATTATATATCAATGCAGTTCTGTATAAAATATTACAACAGCAACATGGCATGCTTCCAGGGTTCTGAGCTGAGCTCTGGGAAGCAAGTACTTAAGATATGTATTTGTTGTTGTTTATTCCATATCTCAGAATCCCTTCTTAGTTTGTGTTAATTCCTGTCTCGGGCTGATACCCCTGTAGTAGTCTTGGTGTTTGTCTGAGGAAACAGGAAAGAAAGATGTCAGACTATGGCCTATTTTTTATTTTAGAGTGGTACCTAGAGGCCCCTACTGTGATAAGGATCCCATTGTGCTAGGTGTTGTGCAAACATATGGGGAGAGACAGTCCCTCCAATTAAGAGCTTGAAATCTAAATAGGCAATATTGGCAAATGGTGGAAGGGGAAACAGAACAGAAGCACTGAGAAATGAAGTGATTTTTCCAAGGTCATGCAGCAAGTCAATGACACCATGCTGACCCTCCCTTTTGTGTGTGGTCCATTCTGCTACCTCCCAGGACTATTATCTTTCAGTTATTTTACTACCATTATTTATTTATGTATTTCTGTAGCATTTGCATTGTGGTTCACAAAATACGTGGGGAGTCAAGATCTCTGTGCTAATAATCAAGGCATTCATCCAATCCTGGAAACCTTATTCACATGTAAATTGTTACGTTGAAGGGGCTGCTCAGGTAAATAAGAGTTACTGGTGTGATGAAGGGCTCCAGGATCAGGCTGTAAATAATGAGTCAGATACAACACGAGGTAGACAGCAATAGAGATGAATATAGCTGATGGAAAACTAAGCAACAGAAGGTTGCTTAGATCAGCCATTTTCAAACTTAGGGTTGGGACTCAGTACTGGGTCACAGATTCTGAGGCACTGGGTCATGGCGTTGCCTGCTGCTGTTGCTGAAAGCCTGGAATGCATTGCTCAAAAATGTAGTTGTTGGGTTGCAGGCATAAATGATTTTTTTTCAAATGGGTCCCTCGGGAAAAAGTTTGAAAACAAGTGGCTTAGAGGAGAGCAGGCAAATAGCAGAATAGGGAGGTGGCTTCCAGTGGACAAGAAGATGAATTGACAATCTGCATGTATATACTTGCCTTTACAATGAGACCTTAAAAATCAAGACCGTATCTGCTTTGTGAGGACATGAACAATCCCAGTTGTTGTTAGAATCCCCTCTGTGACTGTGGCCGAAATTTCCCTTCTCTCCACTGCTATGGAGCAACTTCTGTGTCATTTGTTGACTAATCCCCACCCCACAGACAGCTTCATTCAGGAGATTCTTGTAAACTCTGTATAGTTTTTGAAGCACTGTTGGCTGAATGATGCTGTTTAAATCTACAATGTCATTCTGGAAATTAACATGCTAACTCTGTGATCTAGCCACCTTGACTGCTTTAGAGAATTTTATAAGGTTAATGCTAGAAGAAGAATCATGTCTTACCCAAAGGAAATATGATCCAAAAATGTTTGTGGGCTATTTTAATATGGGATTTTATTGTCTGCGGAGAAGGGGTCACGTCTAAAAGCCTACATCGTCTTTCAGTGAAAGCTCTGTCTTCCTGAGTTCACTGCTAAACATCACCAAGTCCAAAAACTTAGAGAGCTTGGTTAATAAGATGAAAAAAAATTGGAACGTAGCCAGTACTGCTTACCCAAACTGCTGAAAGAAATCGTGTCAGGTCCCAGAACTGAAACTGGCTGAAAAATCTTGAGATTTTGCAAAAATAACACATTTTGGGATCCTGGTTTCTGATCCTTCAGGATTTTACATTTATCTCCACAATCATTAGGGCTAAAAATATAATTTAAAAAAAAAAGTGCTGAGAATGTCCCATAATCACATGACTCTAGGAGGTAGGTCTTTAGGAAACAATTGTGAGACGTGTGATAAAATTGCTGAGCTGGCAGCACAGCATTGCAAATTTTAGGAAAACACTAGTTACATAGCCTGGCCTAGGAACCTTGGCCAGTGCATCTGTCTGCACCACAGATCTTGACAGCCAGGACAAGGAAATTGCACAGTGAAACATGACTTTGAAAAGGAATACCATGTGGCTCTGGCTAGCTTCTGCTGCAGATGGCTGGTAGTGGGAGGCCACCCATAGGTGCCTTACTACCGCCATCCTTGAGCATTAACTTGGAACCCTGCTTTCCTGCTTTGTTGTGGGGAGAAGCTGCCTACAACTTCCTCCCCAGCTGGTGCACAGTGGAGAACAGAATCTAGCCCTGAATATTAGCTGTCCTGACCTTTGACTCTTTCCTTACTATTTTTATAATGTAGAAGGTTTAAATAATTCAGATGTTATGTGCCTCTCTCACACAGTTTTTTAATACACGTTTTGCTCTTTCAGTTGTCTCTTGTCTGCATTATGGCATTTTGATCACATCGCCTAGAACAGGGGTCTTAAATTCACAGCTCGTGGGTCACATGCAGCCCCTAAAGTTATTTTCTGCAGCCTCAAATGGCACTATCGTCATCGATATTTGCAATATTGTTGTATGAAAAAGTTTCAGTGGTGCGGCCCATGGGCTAACATACTCGTCGTCATATGGCCCTCGTGATTTAAGTTTGAGACCCCTGACCTAGAGACAGCTTCTTTGGACTTCGAGAGTGCAGGTACCCATTCCTCAAACTGTAAAACTTCTCTGAGGAGTTAGCCTTAAAACAGACAGCCCATGGTAGAGGGCTTTAGGGCAGCCTGTGAACTCCACACAAATGTATCAGTTAGGGAACTAACCTCTTCTGGGAGTGAAAAGGAACAGAACAGTCCTCATTTGATAGGGGTCCCTGTGGGTGCCTCACATTCGGTACTGGAGCGCCCATGCGCAGGCAAACTGGAGACTTCAAAGCAATAGCAGGTGTGCTGTGCGCACTTGGGAGAGCTGCCTCGCGCTGGCTGTTTGTGCGCAGAGTCAGAGTGCACACAGCACCAGCCCTCAGTTTCTTTTCAATGAGTAACCTTCAGTCACAAGCTCCTGCCTTGGCTCAGGCATCTCAAACACAGTTGCCTACAGTCTCGCATGATATGCCTGCACCTGATTCAGATTTGGCTGCAGATATTGCTCTCAACAATAGCCCTCACTGCAGGGGCCAGACTTACCAGCCCCCACGTCATCCGCTACACATGCTGATCTATTGTCCACCATGCCATATCCTGCACCTCACTAACACATGTATAAGGCTAAACATAACAACATGAGAGTCTCGCCCATCATCTCCCTCTTCCTATTTTCACCATGAAAGATCACACTCTTCTTTTACAAGAGAGGGAACACTTACCCATATGTTTTCAGTCAGACAAAGAATTCTCTGATCAGGGGAAACCATGTCTGTATACTTGAGATCTTCCCATTCTCAATACAGAGATCATTTCTATTACAAACAAGAACGGTCACATCCAAGGAGATCTCCTCCATATTATAGCTGTTCTTCTCATTATTATCAGTATTACAAATATCGCCCTGACATATGGTCTCCTTGCCACACTTGTCGGCATAGATTCCTGACTAGGGGCAATTTTGCGGACATGACTGACTGTACAGATCCATCTCTCTCCACAGAACCTTACATAGGTTTACAGGAGTGCATGGAGGAAGGCAAAATACTTGATCCCACCTCTCCTCCTCATGACACTTCATCTGTTACAGATGAAATAACACAGGTACCGACAACACAATGGTCTCAAAGCAATGGTCTCAAGTTGCGGTTAGGGAGGTCGAGGCTGGATATTAGGAAAAACTTTTTTACCAGGAGAGTGGTGAAGTCTTGGAATGAGCTGCCGAGGGACATGGTGGAGTCTCCATCTTTAGAGGTGTTTAAGGCCCAGATGGACAAAACCCTGACTGGGATGGTTTAAGTGGGAGTGGTTCTGCCTCTGGCAGGGGGTTGGACTAGATGACCTATGAGGTCCCTTCCAACCCTATGATTCTATGATTCTAACTGCCAATGTTTATGATTTTAAAAGATTCCAGGAGCTCTTTAGACAAGTTGAAGCCTCTCTTGAGCTTCCCAAACAGGATCTAACTCACTTGCAACATAAGCTTTTAAAAATCTTAGACATCTTCTTCCGCCAGGGTGGCATTACCCACCAATGAAGCCGTACTGCAACTAACCCATACAATCTGGTTAACTCCAGCTTCTATGCAGCCAACGTGTAGAAAGGCTGATAAAAAGTATTACATTTCTCTATCACACTCAGAATACCTCTTCACACATCCAGTGCCAAATTTGCTGGTGGTAGAAGCAGCAAACCATAGGTCCAAGCAACATTTTAATAGAATAACTCCTCACAATGAGAACGATAAAAACATTGATTTTCTGGGCCGCAAGGTCTATACGTTCTCATCTCTACAATTCAGAATAGCAAATTATTCCACTATGCTAGCCAGTTACGACTACTATACTTACCTGAAGTGTGCAAAGTTTCTAGATCATCTCCCAAACTCCAAGAAAAAGCAGTTTTATGTCCTTATTAAGGAGGGCCAGTTATTATCCCACATGGCTTTACAAGCGGCGCTCGACGTCGCTGACTCAGCTGTGCACACTACGGCCAAGGGCGTAGTCATTAGCTGGTCTTCCTGGCTCCATGCCGACTTCCCTGAATCATTACAGTCAGCTATAGAAAACCTTCTGATTTGAAAAATCCAAGCTATTTTTCAGAAGAAATGGATGAGCTCATGCACCTATCTAAAGATGCTAGAGTCACCCTTTGCACATTTGGCATTTATCCACAAACCTATCGAAAGCTGTCTTACAAATTCCAACCATATGCTGTGTGTTACCAATATAACATTCAGTTTAGGCAGAAAAACAGATATCAAACTCATCAACAAAGAGGCAGGCAAAGACAACACCTCCGCAAGAACTTCGGTAATACTCATCAGACCCAACCATTTCAATCTGAAATTCCAATTTTGAAGCTTTGGTTGGGAGCCAGATAAGCCTCCTTTGATCTCCAGAACAAGCAATATCTCCAGCCTCTGCGAACCATTTGCAGCCCTTTCTCCATGCCTGGGCTTTCATAACAATGGACAAACGGGTCCTTTCGGTCATAAATATGGGTTACATCATCCCATTCACCAAGAGACCTTTCCCACATCACCCTATCCCATCTCTCTTCAGGGACAACACTCATGTACATCTCCCTCAAGAAGAGGTCTCATGACTTCTCCAAATCGCAGCGGTACAAAGAGTTCCATGTCAGCAGAGGGAAAGGCTTTTACTCCCCTTACTTCCTCACAGAGAAGAAGTCAGGTGGCTGGAGACCCATATTGGACTTCAGAAAATTGAACAAATTTATAAGGGTCCAGAAATTTTGCATGGTCACACTACCTTCCACTATTCCCGTTCTAGAGGCAAACGACTGGTTTAATGGCTCTTGACCTTCAAGGCGCCTATTTTCACGTCACCATACATCCAGCACACAGGCGTTTTCTCCACTTTATTGTTGCCCAAGACAGTTTCAAATATACAGTTCTGCCATTTGGTCTGTCCACAGCCCCAAGGACATTCTCAAAAATGCTGGCAGTTGTAGGAGCTCATCTACGGAAAAACAGGATCTCCTTCTTCCCATACCTGGATAGCTGCCTCATAAGATCACCTTCCAAAGCTCGGGCTACGCTGGATCTGACCTTCACAATGAGGCTCTTCGAGGCCCTGGGCCTTCTAATAAACCTAATCTGTCATACTCCCAACTCAAACGATAGATTTTATTGGCATCCGTTTGGATGCTATCCAAGCCAGGGCCTTCTCTTCAGCTGCCAGATGTCATTGCAATGCTCCAGCTCATACACGCTCTCCGCAATTCACCCATGGTGCAGGTACTTTAGTGTCTCCAACTGTTAGGCCATATGGCTGATACTTCACAAATGCTCCTCTACGCAAGGCTCTACATGCGCCCATTCCAATTATGTCTACAGGCCACACTAGCATTCTGTACATAACATAGTGTCTATTCCACCTGTAATCAAAGTGACCCATGTGGTGGGAAAAACAAGAGAACCTTTTACAAGGTATACAGTTCACCCAGCAACAGCCATCCATCATAATGTCTACGGACATGTCACTTCTTGGCTGAGGAGCAGATCTACAAGGACTGTCAGCCCAGGGGCGCTAGTCCTCTCATGAGACCACACTTCACATCAACCTGCTCAAACTCCATGCAGTCGGAAATGCATGCCATCATTTCAAAGACCTCCTGAAATATCATCATGAACGGATTCTAACAAACACCACCTCGTGCATGTTTTATATAAACAGGCGGGGCGGAGTACAATCAAATGCCCTGTGCCTCAAAACTATGAAACTTTGGCACTGGTGCATAAAGAATCATATTATGATCTCTGTTGTGTATCTGCTAGGCACCCAAAACACTGCAGCAGATCTCCTGAGCAGATCTTTCCCTATGCAGCATGAGTGGGAGATCGACTCAAACACCACTGAACACATTTTTCACCTCTGGTGCTGTCCATCAGTTGATCTTTTCACTACTGTATGCAATTGCAAGTGCAAGCAATATTGCTCTCAAGCTGGGAAAAGGAAACACTCTTTGGAAGATGCTTTTCTCCTTGCTTGGAATGCGGCTCTGCTATACGCGTTCCCTCCTTTTCAGCTCATGAGAACTCTCCTCAAAACATGGAGAGACAGAGCCTCAGTCATTGTGATTACTCCAGCTTGACCCAGACAACCGTAGTTTACACCGCTGACCACCATGTCCATAAAGGCACCGATCACTCTTCCATGCTACCACAATCTCCTACACCAAAACAGCGGTCAAACTCTGCACCTGAAGCTGCACAGTCTTCATCTTACAGCATGGTTCCTACATGGTTCCAGAAGGAAGAACTCCACTACTCTGAAAGAGTAAAACATGTATTACTCAACAGCAGACAGCCTTCCACAAGAGATACTTACCTTAAAAAAAATGGGGCAGATTTGGGCACTGGTGCACCCGTTCAAATATCAGTACAAACACTGCACCTCTCGATAACCTTTGATTATCTCTTGCAGCTAAAAGAAACAGTACTATCGTTAGCATGTCTAAAAGTTCATCTTGCGGCAATTAATGCTTTTCATGAAGGCCTCACTGATGCTTCCGTCTTTTCCAATCCAGTAATAAAAAGATTCCTTCTTGGTATACAAAAGCTATACTGAGAAATAAGACATCCTACCCCTGCCTGGGACCTATCACTAGTATTAAAAACCATTACCTAACCCCCCTTTGAACTGATGGCTACTTGTGCCTTATCATACCTTTCTATTAAAACGGCGTTTCTTGTCACCGTAACATCCGCCAGGAGGGTCAGTAAACTCGTAGTGTTAATGATGGATCCTCCTTTTACTATTTTTTTGCAAGGATAAGGTCACATTACGGCCGCATCCAAAATTTATACCCAAAGTTCACTCATCGTTTCATACAAATGAACCAAACAACTTACCTGTTTTCTTACCAAAACCCCAGTCCAATCCACAGGATGCTGTCCTTTGTACCTTGGATGTCTGTCATGCTCCCCTTTTCTACCTACAAAGAACAAAATCCTTTAGAACCACAAACAAATTATTCGTTACAATAGCAGACAAATGCAGAGGCCAATCAGTCTCGAGTCAATGACTGTCCAAGCGGATCTCGAATTGAATTTATGAGTGCTACAACCTCTCTCATGTGCCTCCTCCAGTGCACATACACATGCATTCGACCAGGGCCATTTCAACTACCATGGCCTTTCTTAAAAATGTCTCTATCTTGGACATTTGCAAAGCAGCAACATGGTCTTTCATGCACACTTTTGTAAATCACTGCAATTGATAAACTTACAAACAGGGCACTGCACTTGGTCATTCGGTGCTCTCCTTGGTAACAACTCTAGATTCCGAAGTCCCTCCAACTCACTGACTATACTGCTCGGAATCACCCAATGTGGGGCACCCACGGGGACCCCTCTCAAAGGAGAAAGGTGAATAATTTTCCTTGTGGAGTAACTGGAGTTTCTCGAGATGAGGGTCCCTGTGGATGCCCCACTACCTGCCCTTCTCCCCTTCTACTTCAGAATATGTTCAGTTAGAAAGGGAAGTGAGGTCTGGTACTGCACGCTCTGACTCAGTGCGTGAACAGCTGGCACGGGGCAGCTCTCCCAAGCTTGCGTGCGTGGCACACCTGCTATTACTTTGAAGTTTCCAGCTTGCCTCATGTTGAAGAACTCCAGTTACTGCACAAGGTGAGTAACTTTCCTTTCCTGGAGGTTTTGCTGTAACACAGCAGGGCAGATTCACCTTTGGTGGGACACCTTGGTAGAGAATGGCCTTATCCCAGGGACACCAGACTTGGTAAAAACCAGCATGTCTGGTTTTCTTTAATACTATCTCTGTAATTGTGTGCTGCTTCATTAATTAATATTTCAGCATACACCATTGGAACTGTGTGCGTGCATGTGCATAAATATAAAACACTTTTGCTGTGCTTCTCCTTGTGTCTGTAAATATGTTCTGGAGTGAAAATAAGAATATAAATGGAGTCTGATAATGGTACATTTTGGGAACATTAACTGTAGGTTTCATGACCTGCACCACCTGGGAGATACACACACGATGGACATACAGAATATGTCTGCTCTGCAATTAAAAACTTGTGACTTGGCTCATGGGACTTGCAGTGTGGGGCTGCTCAATTGTATAAAGATTGTGGCTCAGGGTGGAGCCTGTGCTCTTGGACAGATTCTGAGCCAGATTGGCTAGACCCCAAAGTTAAACAGCTTATAGCCTGAGACCTGTGATCCAGAGTCAGCTCTGATTGCAGTGCAGACATATTCCCAGTAGCTTTTCTTTCTTGACATGAACACTGTTTCATATGCCTTAGAAGGAGGACATGCCAGATCATTGGCCCCAGTCCTGTGAGGGTTGAGCTGACATCAGTAGGAACTGAGAGTGTTCAGCTCCTGCAGAGTTGACAGGGCCAAGCTGCCAGTTTTGGATCTCCAAAGTTCAGGATTGTTTGACTCTGGAGTTTTGAATAAGCCCACTGTAGAAATAGGACCAGGAATGAGGTTTGTGTGTGAAAGTGAACTTCCCTAAAGCTTGGGACCCATCTCTCAAGTTACATGCGTGCACCTCAGTGAATCTGGGTTTGGCTAATCATTCATACTGGGCCTCAGACCCGGTGGAATTTATTTTGGTTTAAATATTGATATATTCTTCCAGTTGTCAGGGGAAAGGTTTTTTTTTTTTATGGGCCTAATGTAAGGCCCTTGAAGTCAATGGCGATCTTTCCAGAGGGGAAATTTCATGAACTCTGTGTGAACATCCTCACCACTTAGTTGGTCTGCCTCCCATTAACTTTAAGCCCTCATTTACTTTAAATGTGGGAAGCACCTGCTCTTGTTGGGAGGGAGTCAGATGAGGTGGTGGTTCTGTGAGGTTTTGATTCACACCCAACCACTTCAAACCCATCTTCACAGTTCATTGCAAACCAAACATGTAGGAGCTTTACAAATCTACATAAATCCTAGCTGTCTTGATGAGAGCACAAAAAGAAGGCTTCATTTCCGTTTTGGATTTTCTGCACAGCTGTGCTGTGTCAAGTGCCTGGCCCTTTCTCCCTTGATATTAACTTTCAGCACTGGAAGAATCTTTCAAACACTGGTGTCTAAATTTTCATAGCATGGCCCAGTGTCATGTGACTGTCATTAGCTGGAATGGCAGTGTTGACTCTGGCTGAGCTTCCTTTCTCGGGGCAAGGAGAGCAGAAACCAACCAATGCAAGGGCCTTTGTATTGTGGTGCTAGTGATTTTGTAGTGGTACAGATGTTGTGGTGATGAAAGTTGTGTTTTTATGCTCAGCTGGCTTGGATGAGTGCTAAATGCCCCATCAAAAGCACAGGGGGCTGTTTGGCAATGCAGGAAGCTGTGCAAATGACAGGAGGGCCTGCATTATCTTTGGTGGCGTTATGTAAGGTGGCTATATTTCTAGATGCTGTTGATCTGCCCCTCCTCTGCCTCTTCCTTACCAAGGCTCTTCTCCCATCACTTGCTCCTTTCCTGGCTTGCTGGATTGTCTCAAGGAGCATGCTTGCAGGTAGAAGGCAGCCCTGATTGAGCAGTGGCTGGTGTGGGTTAATGATCTGGTGTCTCTTCCTGCCCCATAGTAACTGGCCTTTCGGTTTGAGTGCCACTTAAGATTACCAGGTCCCAAACACCAGGCGGCTGATCGGGCAACACTAAATGGCAATTGGACACAGAAGCTGAAAACCAGACCATCCAAATAAAACCCAGATGGGCAGCAATCCTACTTCTCTTCACTCTACCCCATCCTCTTACCCTCTTCCTCTCCCAACCCTATTCCCTTTCCTCTCTACACTGTCACTAACCCCATCCCAGCCCCCCATTTTTCCCTTTCTTTCTCTTTCCCCTGCTCTATCCCATTCCCCTGAGAAGAGAAAGTCACTTGCCCATTCACTCAGCAAACTAGTATCAGGGTAAGATATAGAACAGGGCTCTTGAGTCCAATGCCCTAGGCACTAAGCCATAGCATCTTCAAAAATAGTATTATTTCTGTTCACTGGAAGTTAATCTGGTTCATTGTTATCTTTGGTGGGAGTTTTGTCTGAGTGAAGACTACAGGTCTTTTTGTTTTTCAGTAAAAGTTGTTGGATGAGGTGACTTATTCTAACAGCAGTAGGCTGATTGAACCAACATCTGTCACAGAAGAGAAGGTATCGGTGGAGTGAAAAGTACATCATGCTTCAGAACTGACTGAAGAGAAGCTAAAACAAGACTTCTCAGCATCCTGCTGCATATTTCAGCAGGAACTCGTACCCCAAAGTTAATGAAGGGATGCTGCCAAAGTTGATAAGCCTGGACGTTGTCCATGAAAGTTTTCATCTGTTAAGATACTGTGTAAGAGCACATTTGGCCACTGATTTGTTTTCAACAGGATGTATATATAGTAGGAGCTAAATCCTGTTCTATGATCTTTGACTGTTTTAAGGGGCTAGAGCTAGGAACAAGAGAAAGACGGTATATGGAACCTTCTCTATCTGATTTAATGTGGAAAAGAAAAGGCTTTTCTCCATATGTGCTTTGTTTTATTTGCTTGGTATTAATGGTGTTTCAACTGTGTTTAGCAACACGTGCTTTGCTAATTTCAGAAAAATGCAATCTGTTTAAGATGATGAGTTGAAGAAACTTGCTCTTGTTTGCTCTGTAGGATTGCAGAAAGTAAAAATTACTATAAACTGCCAGATTGACATATTGGATTTGCAGCTCAACAATGGAGATATGCTTGATGATACAGACAACACTTAATCATAGAAATTATCTTTTAAAGCAACTCGTCTCAGATTTGTACATACCATACAGTGGACGACTGCTTACGCCAGAGATCCTCCTGTAGATCCAGCCCCACTCCCACACATTCTGTTTATCAGCTGGAGCCTGATTTTGTGAAAAAGCAAGTTTAGGGCAATGTTAAGGAATGGCAGGAAAATAAACATAATATTTTAGTGTGTGGTGATAACTCACCATTCTGGTTTTACAGTGGGTGCATCTGAGAAGCCGTGCTGCTAGGGATACTGCTGAGGTCCTATCCAATCTGGGCAAGGCTGTCTGGGGGTAGAACTTTAGGGAGGGTTTAGTGCCTGCCAGTTCCTGAGATGCAGTTTAGGGGAGTACCCAGAGAGCATCTCAACTCATTCTCTCGTATCCCCCTCCAACTTTTGCAGCCATTGCTAGGGCTTCATCCATTCTGTCTGGTCTACTGTGAATTCTGAGCATACACCAGATTTATGCTGTTTTAACTCCATTGTTGTCAGTGGAGGCAATCGTGATTTACACTGGGGGTGTGTGTGTGTGTGTGTGTGTGTGTGTGAGAGAGAGAGAGAGAGAGAGAGAGAATGGCCTTAATTTTCAAAGGCAACTAGTGATTTGGGTACTTCTGTCTTTGGGTGCCCAAAAGACCCCTTTAAAGAGGCCTAGTTTTTAAGGGCTGGATGCTGAGTACTTTTTGAAAATTGGACTCTCCTGAGGGTTCTTGAGTTGGACATGATCTTATCAGAATGCAGCTACCAATAATCAGCTTTATCAAACTGTTTTCTTTTGGTAAAGGGGAAGAAGCAGCATGAATATTAGCTGTGAATGGTTCCTTGCTGTTCTTTCTGAAAGATTGCCTCCATGTGGAAGTTATGTTTACACCAGTTTAACTAACATTGTTTCAGGAAACAGTTTGTACGTACTCTCAGGCATTGTCTGCAATAGACATACTGAAGTGATATACCAGTCGAATGAGTCATACAACTTTGCCTAGTATGGACACAGTTACTTTCTTATAAAGGTGCTTTATTCTGGTCTAGCTATTGCTGTACAGGAGAGGGAATAAGCTACACTGATGTAAGACATGGCTATAGTGCTATGACTGTTTCCAAATTAGGGGCTGTACTAGCAGAACTATAGTACTAAAAAAATCCCATCTCTAATCAACATAGTATACTAGGACAGAACCTTTGTGTAGACCAGGGGTGGCCAAACTTATGGAACTCAAGAGCCTCACAAGTTGATTATTAAACCTTCAAGAGCTGCACTGAGGCATATAGCCATATACTTTTACCTACTAAATTCATGTGCTGATGTTCTTCCACAAGCCCCACTTTTTCATGCAGGAGCCACATGTGGCTCCCAAGCCGCAGTTTGGCCGCACCTGGTGTAGACCAAGCCTTAGATCAGTTTTCAACTGCTGATGTCAGTTAAGCTTGCACTTCTCCGTTTGCCAAAGCAAACTAAATTAAAGTAATTTCAGGTTTAAATTGGTTTGAGTACCTAGAGCCAAAGCTGGAATGCTTTAACACCAAGAGCTTATAAAATCACCCCTTTTGCAGATGTGTCACTGTCAAAATAGTCATCGTGTAAAGTGCAGTTGCTAGCCCATGCGATGTCTGTGTTTCATAGATTCCAAGACTAGACTGGATTCTTGTAGTCTGCAAGTCAGACCAGCAGTTTAACACAGGCTATGAAACTTACACAGAATAATTCCTTTGGAACTGAAGCATATCTTTAATTAAAAAAAAAAAAAAGCCTGTCAAACCCTATGTCACAATTAATTTGATCTGGGTGAGATTATTGTATGTCATACTTTGGTAAACATCCTAGGTTATATTATCTGACATGGGAACATTATGAAAGTGTAAAATGAACACTAACTTGTTTCAGAATTAATTGCTGTGAGATAAGTGTTGTGAAACATAACTGCTGCACTTGTGACTGTCATCATAGAAACTGGAAGGGGCCATGACAGGTCCAAGAGTCCAGTCCCTTGCACTCATGGCACAACCAAGTACCCTCTTAAATCATGCTCATTAAGACTTCCTCACTATTGTGTCCCTTTCTTGTGTCTATTGAACACTGCCTCACTGAGACAGCAAAGTGGTACCCACCTATGTTAAAGCCAGTTTATCATCTTCCAAACATTTTGACTTCTACATATACACCACAGCACTATGTGGCTTGAATCTGATAAAATAGAGGCCCAGTGACCCTTTGCCAGATACTGGGGTACTTTGGTTTTTTTGTCACCTAATGTATCTAGACCCACCATCCTTTTGCTACTCTTAGGACTATGTTGTATACATTTGTGGATTTATGTTAGAGAGAAATGCAATGGTTAGGCAGCTCCCACTGAGTTCATATCCAGCAAGGGCAAAACATGGCCAGGGAATCAAAGCTACAGGTAATGCAGCTGGAAATTTATCACCAAATAAACTAGACACCTGACTGGCACCATTAAAACTACCTGTCTGAAGACAGTGGTTGTTTACTAGGCAAATAGTGTGATTGTGCCTACCTATGCAGGAATTTGGGAAGTAGGTAACTACTAAGTATTAAATAGAGTAGTGGGGCTAGCACTAATGTTGAAGATTTTGAAAATCTGTCACGTCCAGACTAGAAATGTATCTTTAAGGAATAATAGTCACAAGGTAAATATTGATGAGGTAGGAGGGTGAAATAATTGCCTGTGATTCATTATTAATTTGATTTATTTGTTTATTTGTATTGTGGTAGTACTTAGGGTCCCACGTATGAACTGCCCCCCCCCCATTCTGCTAGGGGCTGTACAAACAGAACAACAACAAGATGGTCCCTGCCCTCAGAAGATTATAGTTAATTTCCTTATATGGGATAAAGAGATCCTATGAGGAGCTTGTATACCTGGCTTTTATTCCTGGCTCTGCCACTAACCTGACAAGAGTGACTACTTTTTCCTGTGCTGTAGTGTTCCCGTCTATAAAATCAATGATATGTAATTTAATCTGTAACATATTGTGAGATATGGGAATGAAAAACAACAGAGAAATTTTAAGTGGTAGTATTTAATGTTTTATTGATTAAATGGTAATTTGAAGTTAGTTTTAAAAAGTTTCAGGTAGTACTCTAGGAAATTTATAATAAATTTAAAATAATCCAGATGCAGTAGAAAATTAATATAATAATTTGCTCTAAGAATAAGAGGTAAAGACCTCCAAATCTATTCTTTCTTATAAATGTACAGAGAAAAGTCCTGAGGACTGCTTGGAATTTAAATCACACTTAAGAGAGACTAGGGATAAAACCATGTTGGAATAATATACTTAATCTAAATGATCCAATAATCAACCCTATAATTAGGGCCTCTGTTTTTTGGTTTTGGTTGATGAGTGGATGCCTCTCAATGCCCCCTGGTGGCGTCAAAGCATCCTTGCATGCCGCCTCTCCCCACAACCCCCCGGTTTCCCTTCTTAGGTCCCAACATTAACTCTGTACAGGATTTTTCCATTCTTGTCACCACAGCCCTCCTTATGGCCTGATTTATCAACTAAGAAGTTCAGACTGAACACAAAAGTCTTACCTTCATCTGTATACAACCCGAACTCCCCTCTGGTCAGGGTTCTCTCCTGCTTTAGCAGGCTACTCCTACTCAGGAGGCTCCTACGAAAGTGGAGCAACTTCCTACGTGTCACCACAGCCTCCTGTGACGACTGAACACATGTTCTGCAGTAGATAGGAAATTAATCAATACCCCTCAGGTGAGGCTCCTTCTGTAAGCTGGGTTGGCTTGGTGCCAGGGATTTCTGCAGCCTGAGGGCCACCCACCTTTTTACAAACTGATAAATGCCAATAAAACTCCACAGTACGACCCCCCCAGGCCGTGTTTACCCAATAAATACTGGAAATACACTGGAAGTGGTTACTCGTATCTAAACTGTTGTCCACAGGGAGCAGTAATGTGGGCTACAGAGGTCTGATTTTTAAAGTATACAAACATGCTGTGCTTTGATTGGTCTGTGCAGAGCCTGCCAGTTCACAGTAAAGGTTCCCCAGTGCATTTTATCACTGGTGTTTAAAACAGTACCACACTAAAATGCAGCAGGGAACATTACCAAGATGTTACAGTATATACTGCAGTTAGCCATCTCAGCATGAAACTACACAATCCCGTACCCCCTTTTATTTTCCAGTGAAGACATAGTCTTGTATCACTGCAAAGTGGGTATGAAATGCTACCAGAGCACAATGGCAGCATTTTTACCCCCTACCTTGCGCTAGTATAAATGTCTACAAGCTGGACAGTAGGGCCCTTACCTCTTCAAGAGGTTAGGTAGGTAAATCTTGGCAGTACCAGAAATTTTCTAATCCTCACACATGTTTTCCTAGTTTGTATGATTTTCTTGCATTTCTTTCTTTAGGGACTTTGTTTTTCTCTCATGTTTCCTATAAAATTCAGTAAAGTTCATTCTTTCTTTCTCATGCTAGCTAGCCACTATGAGATGAGAACCATTGCAGAGAACATAGTGAACTTAATGTTTAGTATATATTGGAGGGTTTTAGGTTTTTTTTCTTGCTTAAGTTATTTATTAGTTGGATACTTTTCAAATAAATGCTGCTGTGTAAATACCAGTCAGGTTCTCATGTTTCACAGCTCCCTCTTAAATCCCACTGTATTTAAGAAATGGCTGTTTTGGAGAGCCATCATTTGGAGCTATTGAGTGACAAACATATTACCTAATGATCCTTTTTGGATTCTTCTGGATTTTCAGCTAATTGATTTGTTTGAACCAGTGTCTACACCTCAGGGGTGGGGTGGGTGCGCTTCTTTTTTAGGAAGCGAATGAGTCAAAGTGTAAGTGCTTATTGGTTTCTTTCCTGTGAACGGTGGTTTCTGTGGCTCCATCTTGCTGCTAAGCAGGCAGTTTAAGGCTACGGGTAAATTTAGGCAGGAGAAATAGTTCTTCCAAGTGATCAGATGTTGTGATACAGTACTTATCCTATGCAGAAAAGGCTGCACAGGAAGCAGCTTTGAGAATGTGTGAAAGCTCATGCAACAAATATATTTGTTAGTTTTTAACTGCCATAGGACACTCTGTTTGTCTTGCTGAACTAGACTAACACGGCTGACCCTTTGGAACTTGACACTGGGTTTGGTGACTTTCATTCTTTGTAGAATCAGTTTGGCTTTTGGATTACTAATGTTTTTGTTTTGTAGCTGTTATCTTCTGCAGTAACTCCAGTCCTCAAAAAGGTGTCTATTTAATATTTGTATTAATATTTTTATGGTTCTTTTCACCATACTATGCGTGCCTTGTAAACACTGAACATCACATCAGTCTATTCCTCTTTCTGTCAGCCAATGATAACATCTCTAATTTTTGTTATCCATTTCTAATATATGCATCACCATGATTCTTGGCTGCCATGTATAAAGAACAGAAATTGTCCATAAACTACATTGTTCTGTTGAGATTGGATGTTACTTCTGATTCTGTATTATTATTATTATTATTATTATTATTATTATTTTATCTATGCACTTGAATCATTGCAAATATGTTCTGTCAGCTGCATCAGCTGTATTTCTTAGGGATATGAAAAGAAATGATAGTTTTGGATTGTAAACTGAGTAAATAGATAATACTCTCCTATTCTGGGACCAACCGAGCTACAGCGTCACTGCATATGACTTTCATAAGCTATGCACGTTTACTAAGCAGTAACTATTTATGCTGCTCTGTACAAATGAATATTACATTAACAGAGGTTTATACCTCTCTTCTTAATATATTTTGACAGAAGGATGGGAATGATGTAATTAAAGGCAAGCAACTGAACTGAAATGAGTTTTGGTTTGCCTCTTGTTGAATGCTCTTAATCTGAGGTTAAGTAAAGCTTGTTTAAACAATCTGAGAATGGGTTTTGAAATATGATTAGGGCAAAATTGTGACCTTAGCTGCATGTCTGCAAGTCCCCTTGATGTGAGTAGTAGTTGTGTGCTCATGTCTTTGGGCATGGACATAGGTATATACCAGCAATTTGTAGGGGAGGCCTGTCCAGTAGTGCAGCCCTCCTAAGGTCCTTGCCTGATGACCTGTAAGTAGCAGATATTGTGATTCTCAAGGTAGCCAGAGGCAATACCTCCATTACTCTCCATTTCTCCACACAACTTACATCTGAAGGGGCATGAGTCAGCAGACTCCATTTTGGGTCCTGAGACACCATTTCAGGGACCCAGGGTAGTCACATCTCACCTGTCCTCACCATCTCCAGGTCAGTCACATGGGCCCAGATGCACCATATTAGGAAATGACCCTTCCCTGACCCAGGTGAGGTGACCAGCCATATAAGGTATACAGCCCCCAACCCTGAATTATGATTGGCTCTGTGCCTGCCTTACCCCTTTTCTGTAGACTGTACTATAAAACCCACGGTATTGTACTCCTCTGGGAGCTGGCTCCATGAGATCTCTGTAAGGTAATAAAGCATATATGCATTTGTGACCTCCTCTGTCTTTGTGTGTCTTGGGACCACTTGGACCGACTCGGGGACTACCAGAGCTTTGTGCTCTAACACATCTCAGGTCACAGAGATTTGGAAGGATCTGGAGAAATAGGAGCTAATGGGTACTGCAGTGTTTCCTGAACAGATAATTACTGTCCATCTAGTTTTCTCTTGCTCTGTTCACTGTCGTCTTCTTTTAGCTCTGTTTTATTCAGCCTGCACCAAGGAGATTGTGTCTCTTGTGTCTCCAGTAATGAGTGACTGGAAGCCTGTTTGGGGTATAGAAAAGTGTTGCCTGCATGTGCTGTGTGATTATTTATCCCACCTTCTTAAGATGAATAATTTGTCTTCTGTACACTATGTATGATTCTTTTATCTGGGGAGAGGTCAGGGTGGCACGGAGCTCTTCCTTCCGTTTGTAAGTCAGTCGAACCACCCCAGTTGATATCAGTTCTCAGGACTGGTCCCCTTTCCAATCATTTCAGAACTGAACAAGTTCCAAAAGTACCAGCAATGAAATTAAATATTTGCTGGTCTGTCGCACCGTTGCCCCCGTCCCCCTCCCTCAGTGGAGAGAAAGATTGAGCAAATAGGGAGTGAACATACAAGAATGGGAGTTCTTTGTTGTCCTTTGCCACAGTCATTTACACTAGCACAAAGTGGGCATCCTGTACCACCATTATGATTGATAGCATTTCCCACCCACGTTATCCTGGTGTAAGTGACCACACAAAGTAGATGGGCATGGAAAAACCAGGTTCTTGACCGTTAATATAACCCCTAAAGTCTTTTAACTTCTGCATTTCTTCCCGTCTTCTAGAGGAAAAATCCAATCACCTGTATACCAAACAGAAGGAAATAAAAATGTTCAGTAGTGATTAGGTGAAGCAAATTAGCCTTATATGAATCCAACAGACAAGTCCTCTATTTTTGTTGATGTCTGAGGAAACTCTCTTCCATAGCTGTCCTATTATTATTAATTGCAAGAGAAGCAGTTGCAAATGCCCAGCAGCTTCCCCAGGACTTGAAATTAGGGGGATGTAAGAGGAGGTTTAGGGCGTGCTCAGTAAATTGGTATAGCATTGTTACTAGCTGACAACCTTGTGGGTGTTTGGAAATTCAAGGGGGTGTTAGGGAAATCCCTACAAACGCCTACCTGTGGGGCCCTCATAAGCATGAAGGGGGCCTAGGCAATATGGGAAGGGGCCATGGAGATTAGGAGGGTTGTGGGGCCCACCAAATTATACCTTAACCATTGGACCTTACTATCTGTATCTATGTTGGATAAGACAGACAGGGGTGATGTATGTTAGAACACAAGATCTTGTCTTCATTTCTATTCTGTTTGGCTTTTTTATTTTTATTTTTTTAAAGTTTTAGTGGAATTGCAGAGTTATTTCTCGTTTGCAACATCGACAATCTGTCTAGCTTCAGTTTAACAGCTTTCCTTTAGACCTATTTCATTAACAAATAACCCTGTTCTCTTTTCATTAACAATCAGGGCTCATAATGAGAGTAACTTGTGCCAACTTTTTAACCCTGCTGAAAATTGTCTAATGCCCGTCAAGGGAATTGTTTCATTAGTTAGAACAATGACAGGATTCTTCCAATTATCATATGGTCAGTATCTAATAGATCTCTGTATTTTGGGTACTTTTCACATTCTTACAAATGCTTAATGTTATGTGCTTTCCTTTGTAATTTGCATAGCATTGACAGCACACATTCTCTTCAGTGAACTAATCAGAAGAAAGGTCAGTGACCTACGGAGCTTACGATGAGACAAATAAACTTAATGAGAAATGACGACAGACCTCAAGAGAAGAGGAGGAAAGGCACTAGAGAGGAGAGAACTGGGGAAGAAGGAAAATGTTTTTTTGTTTTAATTTCTCAGTGTCCATGTTTCTGTTGTTTTTAGTTTGTTTTTTTTGTAGGCTCCATTTTGTTTTGCATAATCAGGTGTGAGACTGAGAAGTTCATAGGATTGGAATTTGTATTTAATCATAGAGCCAAGAGATTCATATTCAGACAGTCCAGAAATCCAGTACCAATGATTTTATAGCTTCTCTAGGTGAAATCTTGAGTTTGTTGACTTTAGTGGGGGTTTTGGTATTGATTTTAATAGTCAGTATTTCATCCATAGATGTTAAGAATAGAAGGTACCATTGTTGTGATCTATTGTGACTTCTTGCATTTGAATTTGCCTGGCAAACTGGCCGTGCAGATACTGTGTGACTTTGGGCAAGTCACTTCTCTCTATGCTACGTCCGTTTGCCCTCTCACTTTTTATCGTGTCGTTGGATTTTAAACTCTTCAGAGAGGTACTATCTGTTGTTTTGCATTTGTGCAGTGTCTAGCGCAGTGGGAGCCTGACCTTAGCTGGGGGTTGCAGTTAGGCATGGCTGCCACATAACACCCTTTGCTGGTCAAATGTGGCATGGCTGGTACTCCCTGCCTCAGTTTCCCCGCCCCAGATTGGTCTCCTTGGCTTTTGCAGATCACAGTCAGTGCTGAAGATGTGGCTTAATCGTCTGGCCAAATAGCAACAAATCTTCTCTCTCCCAGGGCAGCAAAAATCAAAATGGAAAAATTCCCAAATAAAGAAAAAAGGTTCTTAAGCTGTTTAGGGGCTTCTCTTTAGTCCACCATCTGGGCCCTGTTCCCAACTCCCTTTTGCAGGGGCTAACTGCAATAGCCTCTTTCTCATCTCTGGGTAAGAGCAATATGTGCAGACTGGTTCTCCAGTGTACCATTTGCCCCGTGTGTCCTGGCTAAGGGTAGTCCACAGGTTTGGTGGCAGGCCTGTCTGCTTGTGTCTAACAATAGCCTGACATTGTCACTCCTTTTATAAGGCCCAGGTGTCCATTAAGCTATCATCTGATTCTCGTTAATTCTAATCTTTCAGGCTGAGGAAGCAGCTCATTAATTATGGAACGAGTGTGGCTGGCCCTATTTTCCCTCGTGGAGGCCGGTCACCCAGTGGTCCTTAGGTTGCCAACTTCATAATATTTAAAAACTGGATACTCTAGAAGGAGTGCTGGAACCTCTCCTGCCCCATCTCTTCCCCTCTGAGGCTCTGTCTCCCTCCCAAGGCCCCACCTCCACTTCATGTTTCCCCTTTAGGTGCCACCTCTGCCTCATCTCTTCCCCCCAGAACTCTGCCTCTGCCTTGTCTCTTCTATCAAGGTCCCACTCCTGCTCAGTTTTTCCTCCTGAGGCCCCGTGGAACCAGGGCTGAAATACAGCCACCCAACATAGGTAGGAAGTTGCCCGGGCTGAGGAGGGACTGGCATGGGTGATGACCCATTGCCTCCCCTCACTGCTTGCCTGTAGCAATGCGACTTTGAGTGTCCAGTCAGTAGATCTGACAGGACAGTCAGGTCCCCTTTTCAACTAGGTTTTCCAGTTTAAAAAAAAAAATTGGGCATCTGGCTATCGTGCCAGTGGTAGGGCCTCTGAACATTACTGTAATACAGATGATAAAACTTCATCATCCTGCTGTGGCCCCACACCCACAACCATGCTCTTTGGGTCTTCCAAGAGAATCTTGATGGATCTGAATCCCATCGTTTCTGCTCATGAAAGCAAAGATGAGCTGGCCCTAAATTATCTCTTAATATGCCCCCATTTTAGCTAGAATTAGCAGAACACGAAATCCTGCAGAGGCATGCCCTTTCTCCATAATCCTACAGCTAACACTGTCCATATGCAAAGTATTTCTCTTATCAGCATTTACTAGAAAATTGTAAAAATACTCTTTATTTTCCGTCTTTTGTCATTGCCTCATATTGTCATATTCCATGTGCTTGCAACTCGATCAGGAATTTAAAGCTACCATCTAGACCAAAGGTCACTAGTGCAGGAAAACCAGATATTGGAGTAAGGGTGGGTTTTTAAAAAATATTCTTTTCTGCGTAGTGTTCTACTACTATTATATACCATGTATGTAGAACCAGTTAGGAGATAAGCCAGCTGTTGCATTAAGTATGACTTCGTGGACTCTGCTTGAAGTGTTTGTTTTGAGTGGCTCTGGAGTAAGCTAGCCTGATATGTGTATTTAACATTTTTACCTTGCACTTTCCTATTGAAAACAAAATATCTAGTGGAAAGTGAAATACAAACTTTCATGTAAAGAAGCCCTCAGGATGTTTTGATTGAACTGTTTTTTATCTGTTTTTATTTATTTATATTTTAAGCCCCTTGCAAGGCGTGTCTGAGTGGTGACACGCTGCTGGATTTTCTAACCGGATTTCAATAAACATCAAAACCCTAAGCTGAGAGGAATTTTTTATTCAATTCAGTTACAGACTTTTAACTGGAGATTTGCATATCTGAACAAATGGAAAGAAGACTCCCACGCAAGTCACCACTCTCCTGGTGAAATGGACAAGAATGACAGCCCCTCAGCTGATGTAAAGGGGACACAACGTCCACATTGACACTTTGTTGTCCTATCTAAGCCAGCATGAGCTCTACACACCTCATTGAGGTGGTCTTATTTTGCTGGAAGAACAGCATTTTTTGGGGAGTGATTGTAGTGTGTATGCCACATGGTTTTGTTGAAGCTGACTTTGTTGACAAAATGGTCTAGTTTAGGCCAGGCCTAAGTGCTATTTAGCCTGTCATTTCCTGTCTTCTGCTTTCATGACTGTCTAGAAACTGTGAAGATGGGTGCATAAAAAATACAAGAGTGGGGTCAAAGGTCAAGGCCACATCCAGCTTTTTGGTATCTCAAACCTGGGAGGTTGTAGCAGCCAGCTCTGTGGAAGGCCTGGCCCCAGTATGCCCATTTTTAGGGTGGTAAAACCGTGATGGCTGAATTGAAGGAGAGGGGAGAGCTTATTGAGTCCAGTGATTGAGCTGCTTGGAAAATGGTAAATATTTTCATGGGAAAATTTCAAAAGAGAGAAAATATATTCATGATCTTTCTCATGGAAATGTTTGTTTTTCAATTTAAAAAAACCAAACACTCTGATTTCACCTTCCAGTGATTTTTGAAAACTGAAAATCAAAATGCTTTTACATTTTTTAAAAAATCCTTAGTTTGTTTTTTTTTTTTTTTCAGGGAAAAAAACTGGAAAATTTACAAAGAAATAAAGATTTTCTGTGAAACTGTTTATTGAAAAGTTAGACTGTTTTTCATGAGAAATATTTCAGCCACCTCTACTCAGAATCATCTTTTCTTCCCATTTGCTCATGTGGATCACAGAACAGAAAGACCACAGGGGACTACAATCCTAAATTAAAACAGACGTGGGAGTGAAGGATTCTCTGTTTTGCCAGCCTAATTGCCAGACTCAAGTAACCCTTGTGCTGCTGCTGGGCAAGGAGCCCCCATCACTTCTAGTTCCTCTGCCTTCTGTTCTGAGATTGTGGGGTAGGGTGGGGAAGTGGGAGTGGAGTTAATTTCCACAGTGCAAAAGGGCTGTGATGTAAATGAGACTCAAGTCCTAAATGCAGTATTGCCAGGCCTCAGAGTTCAAAGATCACAAGCCAGACCATAGAACATCATAAGCTTCTCATTAGATTGTATTAAATAATCAAAATAGTCATTAGATTTTTAGATGATGATGATAATAATTAATAATACTAATGTTGATATTCTTTATATTTGCTTTCTGGTTTGTGAGCCTTTAGTTGCACTCAGGTTCTGTTTCAGGCTTTTCTTTACAACAGGGGCGTAGCTATGGGTGGGTCTGAGTGGGCACATGCCCACTCGGTTGGGCAGCAGGCCTGCCAAACTTCGCTCACTGCAGTGCCCAGCAACGGAGCAAGCTTTGCTGCCGTGGCTGCGAGCGGTGGCATTGCGGGCTGATGGGTAGAGGTGGACTGCTCCACCTGCGCAACTCGCTGCAGTGCTAGGCAACTGGAACATTATCGGGAAGCTGTCAGTCACATGACCCGGCCTACCCTGGAGCATCAGGGGCCCTGCCAGAAAATGGGGGCTGACTATGCCCTTGCTCTACAACCACAAGAGCTAAAAACTTTTTAGAAAAAAATGAAAGCTCACTTAATGTTTCCAGAAGCTGAGTCTTTGCAAAACCACCAAGTACCCCAAAACTCGTGATAAAATCATGAGAGTTGGCAAGACTGTGATGGTTTGCAGCCTAATACTGCAGCATGACTGCTCCTGCATGAATTGTTGTGTCTGAAGTTTGTCTGTAAATTGATCATAAACAAGAGAATTGTCCTATTTATGTTGTGAAGGTTAAGGAATGCAAAAAATAAAAAGTATAAATGGCAAAAAGAAAATTAGGGTTTTCCTGTATTTTTAAAAATTATTTAAGGTATGATCTATATATCTAGAGAATTGGATTTCATTTTCCAGGATAAATTCTTTCTAAACAGACACTGTCATTTTAAATAATTCAATGAGACAGGTGAAAAAAAAGGAGCTCCTGTGAGTCAACCTTGCAGTTAACAGCTCTGCGATGAGTGACTCTCACTGCAGTCTAACTATGTATAACAAAGGCGAGAGAGAGAGAGTGGGGAAGGCAGCCTGTTGCTGGAGAAATGTGGTGGAAAATTTGTTATTGGTGCTTCTAGCAAGCAAAAATAATACTAAATAGAAAATTATATGTTGTTCTCCATTCATACAAGGAGCTCAGACCTTACATAGATCGTAGTGAAAAGCATCCTAACTAAATGCTATTGAATTTTGTCTTTCAGATTATTTTTAGTTTTTTCTATCTTTTGTAAGTTTTCTTGTGGGAGATGCAGATGCTACTCTCACACAACACTGTGTGTCAGAACTTGCATTTGACCTTCATCCCTTAAATTCAGCCTTCTGCTATGATGTTATGTTCCCCTCATTTCTCTTAGAAAGAGATAGGAAACAAGATACCCCACTTCAGCTGATGGTATTTAATAAGATAGGGAAAGGAATAGTACAAATCAAGAGACTTCCAAATTTTGGGGAAAAAAAAGATTTAGATCCATACTTCATATTTTAAGAGTATTGACAAACATGATATGCTGCATGGTTTGATTTTGAGCACAGACTCCATGACCCTCTAAACATGCTTACAAGGAGAGATTTTCATCAGTGATGGTTCTAAATGGTGGCAATGAAACTTTTGACAGGAGCCTTTTATGTGGTGCCCTCTCCCTCCAATGTTGATGGTTCAGAGCAAATGGGTCCTGTTCTTTGTGGTTTACAAAATCAACACCTGACTATGTTTTGCTAATTGTGGGGTTGGGACAGCTCTCAGACTTGTGACCGAGGCTTTGGCAGCTTGGATGAAAATGGAATGCAGAGTTGAATCCTGGCTGGTTGCGCTAAACCAAATCCTGGTCTGTTTGGCTTATTTTCAATTGCAATATGGGGAGAGAATGGAAAAAATAATGGTCCTGATTCTCCATTCTAGCCATGCTAGGGTCAGGTCAGCAACTTGTATTTGGTTCCCCTGCAGCTGAGAAGAGCAGGAAACTGCCTCTAGATCTCACTGACATCTCCCTTGTTTATTTGCAACCACCTGTGGGAAGTGGATTTAGACATCTTACTGGCAGGTGCCACATAAACCTCTCAACTTTTTCACACAGATAGATAATTTTGCTCAACTTCGGGTTAGTCTTGCCCCCTTAGATATTTCCTAGGACTGAATGTGGCTCAACAAGGCAAATGGAAGCATAAACAAGAGAGAGACTTTGGCTCAGAGAATATGTGTGGCGCAAATGTGGTGGTTGTACATTGGGACTAGGATGTGACAGTCCAGGACAGAATACACTCAGTAGCTAAAGACAGTTGCCCTCCTTTGCAACCAGAAACCCTTTGTAGTGCCCCACAATAACATTCAAAATCTCTGAAAATATTTAAGCCACTAAACTGTGATGGGAATAAAAGGATAATTAGGGGAGAGCAAACTAACACTAACAGTGATGCAGAATGAGTTTTGTTGGCTTTCTTTGGCTGCAGTAATGTGTTCTTTACTTAAAGGAAAGAAATGAAATGCAACACAAAAGTGTTTAAATGATGCACTATGTCACTTTTGATTTCAGCACAACAATCACCAGTTTTTGGTTTTAAAGCAGGAAAAGGGGAGGGGAGTAAGGTGCTAATTTTTTCCTAGCATTTGTCAGTAAGGACAAGAGCTTAGCAGGATTCTAAAAAGGGTTGGGCATTTATACATACAATGAGAACATCCAGAGTTACATTAGTAAGGATTACAAAAACGATAGGGATTTGGAAGGGAGACAAATCCTCGGGGCATGAGCCAACATTGAACGAAGGAGGACTAGGAAGAAAGCTTCCTTGAAGGCAGGTTACCCCATAACAGCCTTGTACCCTCTGCTATATAACAGCCACTTTGGGTGACAGGACATTAGATTAGATGGACCACTGGTCTGTTCCATTCTGTATGGAAATCCCTTGTCTGGGGGACTGGAAGATCCATGGGGACAGATTCTAAGCTGGTTTGAATCAAGTCTGCCCCACGAGGTTTTTTTCTCCATGACTTTTCAGCCAAATACTATGCTAAGCGGTGACAGCAAGTGGATATAATCACTGACTTACGTGTTTTCATTTTGAATCTAAGAGAGTAAAAGGTAAACTGATTATTATTTGTATTTATAGCTCTCACAAGAGAGGGGGAAAAAAAGAAGAGAATACACTTAATTTGGTTCCTTTGGCTAAGCTCAGTTTAAATGCTCAAGCTGAGTGGGTATCAGTGGTACTGTGCTCGTGTTCTAGGGCAAATAGATAGTTGGGTTAGCATTCCTTATGGCTTTCAAATGCATGGACAAGAAAGAAAGAAAACCTCACTTGAGTATGAATAAACATGAAGGTTGTCAAGGCCGTTTCCCCACTCTGGGACTTTGAGTGCGGAAGGTAGGGGCCTGCCAAAGACCTTAAAACCCTTTGGCCCTAAAGCCTTGTCTTAAAACTCTTCAAGGCTACCAATTTCCTGGCCTTGGATTGGTATTGCTGCCACCACCCAACTGTAAAAACCTCTTGAAAACCCAGGAAGGTACTTGGGAATTCCTTCCTGTGATGTATCTGTAATTGCTTTTCTTCCTCCCTCAGGAGAGTGATTGAACCCCAGTTGGGATATCAACTGAAGATGGGACAGAATCTTCTTTAGCAATTGGCCATGCAGTCTGAGGCCCATCCACACAAAACCACTTGCCTTTCAGGTCACAGAACTGAAGCTTATTTTAAAAGAGTAAATTCTTTAGTTAAGAACAGCTAAGAAACAGACAGTTGCTCCTTTGGGATTGAACTTAGGTAGTTACGGGATAGTGAGGGGGTACATGTGCTCAGCACAGAGGAATCCAAAAAAGAACCAAAACAAAAAAAATAACCTGACCGTGTCTAGCTAAACAGTCCCTGTTCTATTCACGCATAGTAAGTTATAGACTTGAGCCTATCTTAGGCATGGATGTTGGTGGATCCTCCAGGCCTGTCTCCTGGCCTCCTCTAGATCCTTTCACAAGCTCTGGTGCCACCAAACAGGCAATAGGCAAGGCTGCTGCTCCAATTCAAAAACTTGCACTCTGTTTCTATTGGCTCTCCTGGGACTGTCTAGGACGCAGTGTCTATGGTGTGTTAACCCTTTCCTGCCCAAGGTTACTATAGAGGTTAAAGTTGATCTGCATGCATGCAAAAAAAATGGGTTATACTTTGTTGTGCTTTTTTTATGTACAAAAAAGATCTGAAAACTATTGGTTTGTTTTGGAAGATCTGTTTATACCATGAAATATGAGGAATATAGGTTCAGGTTTTCTGAGATAAGAAGGGGTTAACAGCCATATGTCTCCTATTTAAATTAATGTACCTTTATCAGTTTTGAGAGTCTCAGCTGCCACGTGTTAACTTTAACCTTCCTGTTTTTGTTGGCTTGCTTGCTTTTCAGCCTTTAAATGAAGAGACAATTGGCTGCTGAGTCCTGAAGGAAGAGAGCTTTTCTCCTAATCTGTTAACAAATAAATGAAATTTAAAACAGTTTGAATAAAAATGCCTTCTTTCAGGCAATGAAGTTTCATTTGTATGGTTTTCTTAATATCATAAATCTGATCTCTAATTGGACATAGAATCTTCTAAGATGGACCAGTCTGAATTTCAAATGTAAGATACAAGATGAGGAAAAATCATACTTTAGAGAGAAACTTTTCCATCTTAATTATCTAGTATTAAGAAGCCAAAAAAAACAAAAACAAAACCCAGGACAAATCCTTTCCTCTGTTCTAGTCCTTTGCAGGTCACCTTGCAGCTGTGCGTCTCTATCCTACAGCTTCTGATTAGATATAGAGTGAACCTATGCCCCAGATCCAAGTACTCTCTCATTTCAAAATGTTCACGATAGAGATCTGAATTTGCAGTTCAGGCTCATTTTTCAGCATTGATGGGTCAGCTGACATTTCCATACAACTTTCCCTAAAGCACCACAGTTGCTGTTTTTTAAATAAAATATTGGTCTTAAGTCTATAGCTGCTCAGGGAGTAAAATTTACATCTTGGCAGACAGCCAGCATAAGGACTATGCACTACTTAAATTCCAGTCAGACCGATGAAGTATAGGTTTAAATACTCATAAATCTTGGATTTGTTCTTCCAAAAGGGGGAATTTCAGTCAATCTGTGGAACTCCAGTGAATTTTTCAAAGAATGACGCTAACCTTCACTCAGATTTCCCAGATAACTTTTTGGTGCTTTTTGTAGTATATGGGAATGAAAGTCCTTCCTTGAGACTCCTGTAACGTAATTACATGTGAGACGATACAAAACTGCAACCTAGAAAGATGTGGGTAAATGCCATTTCTTCAAAAAGGAATTTATTTAAAGAGCAAATAATACCCTAAACTTTATTCTAATAACAGCATCACAAGCCTCTATGTTTATTATCTCAGTAATTGTCATATATGGAGTTTACAAGTAAAAGCTAGGTTTTTTCCTAACTTCCATCCCTGCAAACTGAGGCTGAGATCTAAGTCAAACTTGGTTCTTTCCTTCTCAGCCATTGTCACTTGTTGTAAAGGGTTTGGTGGGTCAAATTATGCTCCACGAGGCATCTGCAACCTCCTTTGTCTTACCTGGGGTTGCACAGATGTAACAGACTGGGATTTAGCTAACCATTTTGCTGGTAATGCACAAGAAGGGATGGAATTCAGCCCACTTTTCCTTGACTGGGCTGTCTCAATAGGGAAACCTCATTTGTGTGAATGAGTGTTACACCAATACACAGAAGGAGCAGATCCACTGACTAAGAAGGTGCTTTTTTTAAACACTTCTTTTTCAGAGCAGATGTGCTCTGTAAGGTTAACGTTCTATTTTTAAATAAGTTTTGTCAGTACTGTTGGTAAATGGAGAGTTCAATATGAAATAGCATCCAGAACAGGCTCAGATCATGCAATGTCAGTGTCAGATGCTAAGCCTGCCCCTCTGTTTAAATGAATGAGACCCAAGCGGATGTGAAATTTAGAAAGGCTCGATTAAAGGGCTGCAGGCATTCACTCATCCCTCTCTTTTGCTTTTTAGCATTTTATTAGTTTTTATAGTCCTCTTCTCTGTAAATGAGAACTGCAATGTGTTTGACTTGAGTAATTTTTCTGTATATTGTGCTGTCCCATTGACATTTATAAATTAAACAGCAGAATGACATCTCAAAGAGGGCATATCCCTGTAATACAATTAGCAATTTAATCAAACACCATCAATCATGAGCCTACTGGGTAGGGAAAATATCACAGATGTTAGAGGCAAGCCTAACATGGATGTCATCTTTGTGCATCACATCAGGTGGCCACAGAACTAATTCAGAGAATTCCATTAGCATTTTATACTACATTTCACTCCAGGCAGGAAAGATGAGAGTGTTTTATAAAAAGATGGTAGGCCTAGTCGTGTTCCCACTGGGATTTTCTCTTTGGCTTCACTGAGAACATTTTAATTGTTGTTCGTTATGAAGTGCTTGAAGTTCACTAGATACTGGCCAGTACTGATAAAACATGGGGCCCCTACTTCTCCTTCCAGATGAACTAGCATATCTCTGTTGTCTTCAGTGGAATCACTCCTGGTTTACACACACACGTGTGGGCAGGAGTGTCTGACTCTTTTAATATTAGACCTTGATCCTGCCAGGAGTTCTACGTCACTAACTCCCTGTGGAAGACCATAGGCTTTGGGCGGTGACTGCTTCATCTGGGTGTATTTGCAGGATGGGGTCTGTAGAAGGCAAAACTCAACACCGAGGGGGAAAGCCATATGGCACGCAAGGAACAGGTTAGGTTTTACAACCCCACTCCCATTACTGAGCATTCCCTCAATCCAGGTGTGCTCTTGGCAGTCATTCACATTACTTGTACATGTGAATGCTCCCCAATGTAAGGGTTACACATCCTTCTCCTAATTAATCAGGTTGATAACTGGAATTCACCTGATTTGTTTCATGATACTTTAACTATGCTGTCCCAGAAAGCCCATCTCTAGTCAGTGTTAATTATACTTAAAAACAAACAACTTATCCCCATTCTGTCCTTTATTTACCCAGGTGTCCTCTGCCTGCTGATTCTTCATTGCTTTGCCGGTTGAACAGCCGATTTTAGACTGAAATGTTGTTCTTGTATTTTAAAAAAGATACATTTTATAGTTAGCGGATTGGGAATGGAGGGAGCTGTCTTCTTTGTTCAGCACTTTAACTCAGTGGTTCCTAACCTTTTATGGGTCGCAGTGCACTTGGCACCATTTTGTGACCCTATGGGATACACCAGCCCACCTCCCCCAGGCCAAATCCTGCTACCTACCTGGCTCTCTGTGGCACACCTGCTGCTTTGTGGTGATGCAATGATCTGTCCCGACACAGTGGTTGAGCACCGCTTAACCATTTCCTTTTCCTTCCACAATAGTGCATAGGCCAAAAATAATCTCGTTGAGCTCTCTGAAGTTCTGTGTTCTCTTGACCGCAAGTTGGAAGGAAACCATTAGGAAATTTATTAGGTCAGCGTCCCCTGCCCCCACACTGAAGTCTTACCATTGGGTCTGGTTGTTCACAAGTTTTGCCCTTAGATTGTGACTTTAGATACAGCCCTTATCAAAAGATTGATAAATAAGATACTTCAGCGTAGGTGTAACTCCAGGAGGCATTGTGACTCAGAAATACCCATTGCTTATTCTCCTGCATATCTGGAAGTGGGGATTAGTGGGGATATGCTCTGGAAGGTAATAAGTGAGCAAACAGCTCTGCTAGGATAGCTCATGTAAGAGGGTGGTTCTCACATCCTTGGACCAGTGTGTAGCTCAAAACTTCAGTGTAGCCCTTTCTTGGTATGCAAATATTCCAAGAAAATATCAACTGAAGCTGAGCATCTTGAAAAGATTCTTGTTAGAGGAACTTGTCAGGGAACAACATATGTTTTATAAGTTCACAGGAACTGTGTTTCCTTGTGCTTGTATTGTACACGCTGGTGTGGTGTTTCCTTTGATGTGTATTTATTTTTATAATTGCTGCTATTGAGAGTTGCTTTGCATATCAAGAGGAGTTGCTCCATTTCATTCCAAATCCAGACATATAGCAAAAAGATGTTTGTTCTTTCATCTCGATACATTGCGTGTCAGTGATTTACATCAAAACTTTCAGTGCTGAACATGTCCAATATGAATCATGCCAAATTGCTTAGTTTTATTAAGCCCTTAAGGCTGAAAATCTCGATGATCTCACGAGGTCCCTTCCAGCCCTATGATTTGATTTATTGTTTTTATATATGTCTTGTTGTATTCTTGCTAAATAAGAGAGAGAATAAATGGTTGTTAAAGGACTGATAATTCAGGATTTGTTATGCCTTCTTATTTGTGCGGAGAAGAAGGATAGTCCAGGTGCTGGCCCTGGAAGGCTCTTCTTGCATGCATATGCTCTCTCTAATCCAGGTTAAAGGGGAGTTTGTTTTCTGGCTCCTTGAACTATTACTGATGATGTCAGGATGGGAGCATGTCCTAGCTGTGGTATTTGCGTTATCCACCAAACCCATTAGACGCTGAATGAATGAATACCATGTGGTATCAACTTTCCTAGCACTATTGATTTGATGACCTGGAGGTGGAAATGGGACCTAGAGTTTTGTTGTTAATTTTTAATAGCATCTTTTTGATATAGATATTGGCAAGGCACTTCATTTCCCTATGAAGAAAAACATTAAGAAATACAGCTTCTTAATGGTCTCCTGGAAAAAAACTTCCACAGGAGGTTGATTTTGATGGCCTACGTGAACCTTATGTTGTGTGGGCCTTGAGCTTCCCTTCCATAAGGGACTAAATTTCACCCAATAAGCACAGAACACAAGCATCACCAAGCACCAATTATTAAAAGGCTCAGTCTGTCATTTTTGTATAGTTACCCTAGAAAACAAACTGGGCACAACTGTGCCACCACCATCTTCATGTGATTCTCACACCACCACACAAAAAAAGGGCCCTGTTTTCTCCATTGCACTGTTTCTTCCTTCCATCAGATCAGGAACTCATTCAGAGAGGGTAGCTGTTGGAGAAGTGGGCAGAGCTCGCATAGTCCTTTAAATTTTTTTTAAGTGATGGATAGGCTTGAGCCGTCCTTTTGGACAAAGGTGAATGTATACACTATATTTGATTAAAATTAGGACATACATCTAAAATAACATAGTCAGAAGGCCTGTACCGGGGACGGGAGCAAGTGGGGCGACTGTTCTGGGCCCCGTGGTTGTGCAGGCCCCATGCTGCTTCCTTCCCACCATGCTGACCTTTCCCCCAGCAGGCAAGGGGCAGGGTGGGAGCATGGAACCCAGTCTTTGGGCTGGCCATCTCTTGGCTAACACCTCTGCTTAACATGCAGAAGGTCCTGGGTTCAATTCCCAGGGGGTTGGACTCGATGATCTCATGAGGTTCCTTCCAGCCCTATGATTTGATTTGATTTTATTTGACTCGGTGGCCAGTCCAGGGGTGGGGTAGGAGAGTGGAGCCTGGTCACTGAGCCAGCTCACCCCATCTCTTGGGAGGGCCCCCACAGGCTGATTGGTCCTGCTGCCCCTGCTGGATGGCCCTGGTAGTCAGATCTTCAGTTGATGTAAATTGACATAGATCTATAGAGAAAATCAGCATCACTCCTTCAATGGAGCTGATATGATCTAGCTGATGATCCAGCTAATAAATTATTTGTCAATAAATATTTTTAGAACTGAGACTTAAAATAAACAGACTTTTCCTGGTGACTGAAAAAGCGAGCTGTGTTGCTTTTTGTGCTAATTGCTCCTAAATATGGAGAAGGAAGAGGAAGTTACTTTCGCCCTTCACACAGAAATGAATAAACAGTAATTGTCAGTCACGCTATGATTCTGAGGCTTGGGGAAAAAAAAACAAAAAAAACAAAAAAAACCCAGTAGCAATTTATGTATGAACACCTGCTAACGTAAAATAAATGCTCCTCTGAAGCTTTAGCCAACAAAGTGAAAGATTTATTACCTAATAAAGGCTTTGATGTCAGTTCAGCCGATACATATTTACACTGTTTAAGTTTTATGTAAATGAATCCAGCAACAGATGCAGGAACCAAGACAATCAATTTGCTTAACCATAGAATACAGTGATTTAACAAAATGTTGCCAGTTTACTTGCTGAAATATTGCCTTTTACTCGTGTGCAATTTAGCAAAATAAGAAACAAGGTATAATTTTATTAAAAGATTAATAAATAAAGGTGCAAAATATGGCTCTGCTCTGAGAGGTGATTTGAAAAATGGTTCTGTCTTGCTTCCCAGGTCTGTATGGAGTGCATATTCACAGTCTGCAGTGAAAAATGAAATTTTGCTACTGTAGTTTGTGCATCATCAAGAAAATTGTTAACGAACTTCCATGGACAGGACCATCTCTGCAATTGCATCGTCCTTAATAACCTCAGCAACATGTGTGCACACTCCCTAAGACTAAGGCTGTGTGTGTGGGGCTAGACTTTAGACTTCACTCTGTTTTCTACTTGTGAAATGAGCAAATTTGATATGGAGGCATCAAGACAAAATCAATGTGGAACGATGCCATTTTCACAGAGTCACTTTTCGGGGCAGAACTACATTTCAATACATATAATGGATGATATGTATTTGGGGGACAGTCAGTCAGTAACACAGGAGAAGAATATTTGGAAAGAATAATACTGGAAAAGACTCATGATGACAGCAGATAGTTAGCAGGATGTGAGTTTATATTACAGTTTCTCAAGGAGAAAGGATGGCTATGTGGTTAGGAAACTAGGTTCAGAGACCTGGGTTCAAAACCCTGATCTATTACAGGTCTTTTTTTTTTTTTTGAAGAGTCCTCAGCCTCGCAATGCTTTCGTTTCTCTTCTGTCAAATGGCATTATGTCACTTCCCATTGTGACAAGGGTGTTGTGAGGTAAATACTTTAAGGACTGTGAGATGCTCAGCTACCTTAATAATGGGGCCAGATAAGAACCCTAGGTAGAAAGAAAAAGATAGAACAACCGTTAACAGTAAAACACAAGATGCTCTGTGACTGTGGACTGCATTCTCTGACCTGGGAGGTGATCCTTCCCTTAGTACAGAGTGTTAGTGAGGCTGGCATGTAGAATTTTGCCGTCCCTTCAGAGCACAGTGGTGTGAGAGAGGTGCCAGCAGACTGCCGGGATTTCAAAGGAAAGTGAATGATGGCTAAAGAAATGGGCTTCTGAAGGGAAATGGTGCAAAACAGCTACCTGGTCTAATGATGATGCAAGTGTTTTAAGAATGTAAATATAGAGAAGGGAGAGAAATTGTTCTGTGATTCAAGGGGCTAAAGGTGAGTCAAAGGTTAAAATGAATCTGAGGGTTATTTAAACTGAATAGTGGTAAATATCTTCCAGGGGTTAGGTCCATTGGACCTAGGAAAGGGTCACCTTGTGTGCATCAGCAGAGTCATTTACAAGTCATTTAAAACCAGCTGTGAGCCATTTAAAACCATATTAAAGAAAGACACTGGACGTATTTCAGGGGAAAGAAGCAGATGATCTAATATGTTTCCTTTCGCTCATTGCCTTTTAAAGTATCTGGGTACTGACCATTGGTAATGAAGTCTCCATTGGCCATCTTGACATAGGGTCAAGTTCTCTGCAGACATAATTCCATTGAAGTCATAGGTCATATTTGCCAGCAGATGGTTTGGCTCATACTGTGCAAAGTAGATGAAAATCCTGCCATTCTGACTGAGTAGAGTTCTATGCTCATTTTGTATTCACTTTCTATGGTGCATTAAAACTGAAGATCTCACTCATGTGTCCGTGTCTAGGATCTGATTGTCCAGTGCCTTGCATTGAAGATTGTCAGATACACCTGTGCAAAGTGGGTATTAGACCCTGCCAATTCCCTCCCTTTCCACAAGGGTAAGTGGGTGCACAAGGAAGGGGCAATGCAGTGGAGAGGCCAGCGTCTAGCCTCTAGCACTAAAAATTACAGTTGGTTCCCCAACCTCTGCCCTTAGTAAATTTTGATGAAAATGAAAAGACACTCATCAAGATTTTTAGTTTTAAAAAAAACTTTTTTTTTGGTCACACAAACAAGCTCTCCCTAAAGACTCAGAGATTGAGAAGTTTTGGTGACAAAACTAGTTTATTTATTAATTCGGCCAAAATCTGCTAATTTTTTTTTTTTTAATCATTGCCCAGAAAACGTGACCAAAAAAATCTGAGGAAAGCGATGCTTTCTACAAAAGCTTTTCTTTTGTTAAAATCCCAATTACATTACAAAAAAAAAAAGTTTTGATAATTTTTTGCCCAGCCTTCCTAGAGGTACTTATGGAAGATTGACAGTAGGACAGGGAGTGGAGAGAGAGCAAGGAAGGAGAAGAAAGGAAAGGATAAGGAAAAGGGAAAAAGAGGACGTTCGAATGGTGGAGAGCTCCAAACTAGACTTTGGGTGGGAAAAAGAAATCAGTAAGTGGAGACAAAAATAAAAAAAGTAAGAGATGGGGGTGGGGAGGGAATGGAAGATTCCTGTTGTTTGAGTTGAGTGTATCTCCTGTAAAGACATCTTATCTTGTTTTAAAGAATTTAGATGAGGAGGGAGAACCCTGCCATCCCTTTGTAAGTGTTATGGTAAAAGCCCTACTACATGACACATGGCAGAAGTAGATCATTTAACCCTGGAGTGTGCGAAACTACCGAACATATCTGTGTGAAATTTAGCATGCAAGTTTTTATGCCTTTGGACGATTTTCATGATTGTCACTTGCTAGCTTTTCCTTTAAATTCAAGGAAGTGGCAATTTTCATACCCAAATTATGTGGAATTTCATTTTTCAGTTGTTGCATGTGAAGACGCCTTTCACTTGGGGAGAGTGTCTCTTCACTTGGAAATGAAGCTCTTTTAGGTCAATGAAGGGGCTGATTTTTGGGCCAAAGATATATATGTGAGAAGATGAAATATGAATTTCTAAATGGAATGGACTCAGGTTTTCCAGTTCACTGCATAATACAAATACCTCCTGCCCCCAAAATATCGTTATTTTTCTCTCTTTTTGTTACTATTACACTGTCCTAATTTGAGCTAAGTTAGGAAATCTGTCAGGCTGTCTGTTTGTCACATGTTTAAAAGACACAAAGCTTATTTGTACATTGCGACCCTTTCTTTTGATCACTGAGGGGACACTGCCCTACTTAGATACATTTCTAAAATTTCCCTAGAGAATTCTATATGCTCTGGTGTTTAAAGTCTCTATACATTTCCGCTGCCCAAGTCTTTTCAGTCAGAGGCCTTGTCTAAAGTAGGACTTATGGTGCCAAAACTTTTGAAAACAGTACGAGAAAAATCACCCGCTGAGCAATGCAAGTTTTGCCAGCATAAGTGCTTGTGTAGCCATGTTATGTTGATAAGAGAGAGCTCTCTTGCTGATATAAACTATGCAAACAAGCAGCAATAGCTATGTTGGCCAAAAGCATCTCCCACCACTATAGGCCTGTCCCCGCTCTCACTTATGCTGGCAGAATGTATGTCACTCAGGAGTATGTGTTTTCACCCATGTGAACAATGGAAGTTTTGCTGATCTAAGTGCTAATGTAGACAACAGCAGAGTAACTGAGAATGCCAGCGAGGGGCTAGAGATATGGGAAACACCAGTGTCTTTACCGTCTGCAGTGTGTCTCATTCTATGGGCTGGGATGCTAGCCAAAGCTCATCCATGCTGCCTGCTTCAAGCAGGTATTCTCAGCTGCTGGGTTATAAAGTTAGACCCAGATGGCCTTTTTGGCTCTTTTCCAGTGGTCTCTTCCATGCCATAATATTCAATTATCCTTTGTAGTGCATTGAGAGTGAAAATCCCCCTCTTTGTTGCCACTTCACCACTGCTTTCATACAAAACTACTGTAGGATTGAAATAGGTGTGTGTGTGGAGGGGGGGGGGGGTGAATTTCATCCTGAGATGATAATGCCACTTCCTTTTTATTCACATTAAAATTATATATAGCTTCCAAAGAATGGTGAAGAAATACCAGGTTCTGTATTCCATCTATCTCATCAGTATGCATATTGCGATCTCCTCTCAAACATGCTGTCCGAGACCCATGCCAGATTGCTTTGAACTGTGTTGCAGATGAGAAGCATTGTGACGGCAGTGCCTACTGTTGTGTGTGCAATGTATACAAAACAGTGTGAGATGGAAATGAGTTCTTAGAAGTTTTATTTTTAAAAATAGGTTGGGTGCGTAGCAGCAATCTCCTAGGAAACTCGTATTCTTATTATGAGACTATAATGTACGCTAATTATATATCAGATAGAATAGACTAGAAGTTGCTGTCAGATTGTTTCCGCTAGCATACTCCAACAGGGAAGGTCAAAAGTCTATAATAGTTATGCTTGGTTTTCTTGGAAGGGTTGCCATACTGAGATTATTAATTTTATGTCACTGCTTTCAGAAAAGTAAGTAATAAGGAGGTGATGTGTTTTTATGATGGCACACAGAGACACTAAGTTTGGCAGTCTAGGGCAATGGTGACTGAGAGCCATTTGTATTGGTGACTTGTGGGTGCAGTCTGCATGAGCGTAAGTAGGACACCTAGAACCCACTAGTGAGTGAGTACTAGAGGTCCCCTCTGCCCAGTCTGCAGAGGGTTTGAGGACTGAAGTGGTGTATAGTCCTTTTGCTGGCCCTTTGCACAAGCTGGCATTGTCAGCAGAGAGGGCAAAGGCTGAGATTGAACTACCCAGCATTAGACTAGGGAGCCAAGGACCTCCAGGAAAGATAGATGAGTGGGACCTCCAGTGGAGAAGGAGTTTACCTATGGCCTTCACCTCTAAGATCCTGGGGGCAGTTATTGTCTTTCCTCCTTTCAGATAAAGAGACTGCAAGCACCCCATCACACCTTTATGCTGTGGTTCTCTGGTAGCTTCAGCTGTCTCAGTGGCTGACCTGCCAGATGAGCTTGCTTCCTGTTGTTTGCTGCCTCTCGCCTTGGCATTTAGCTCAGCCCATGCCGCTTCATGCCCTATAGTAATTCACAGTACAATTGCCTGCTAACTTCAGACAGAAGAGGCAACCTTGGACAGTCATGGATAGTCCCACCCCTACTTTTTGCCCTACCCCAACCACCACCCATGTCTTCTGGCCTCACACTTCTCCATTGGTGGGAACCCACCAAGTTGGCTTTGTGGACCTAAGTTTTGTTGAGCCATGGGTTCCCTGCTACTGTGGCTCCCAACCATAGATCAGTAGAATCTGTGCTTAATGTGCTGTGATATGAGTGGAATTTGGAGTGACTTCTAATGCCTGAGGCCTTCCAGGAGATTTCCCTGTAGACACTGTTGTTTTAGAGTAGATGGAGTATGCGGTCCAGAGACTCAAAGGTATTAATGTGACACAGGCACCATCTAACATTAAACACTGTTCAAACAAGGTTTGGTATACAGAGACCTCTGCCTGCTTAGTACCATAGCAAACACCTCACTTAAAATCTTTTAAGACGTGTATTAAAGATACAGAAAAGGGGTGTGGGGGGGGTTTAAAACATTTGAATATGTTTCAAAGTATTAAATCTTTCATTTTAACAACATTCCTTGTTCCCTTTCTGTTTAGCTGTTGAGAAACGTTAGAAGGAAAAAAAATCTTGTTCGACAGTCTCTTAGATGATGTTCCAGTGGTCATTGCCCTATATGGGGAAAAGAAAAGAAGTTAGTTGAAATGGGGTGCAGCTGTCATTGTTTCTGTTGTTTTTAAAGTCCCATTTTGCTTCCTAGAGAACGAAACAAGACATGCTGAGAGGGGAAAAGAGCAGCAAAGGTAGAAAATGCATCTTCTGTCTTTTTGGTGTTGATTTTCACTTTCAGTTCTGATGGAAAAACATAGGCGCATAGCACATGGTTGTATCAGCCAGTCTGAGACTTGCCAAGCTTGTACTAGAGTCGGGCTCTTTATGGGCTTGCTTTTAGCTATCTTTCTGATCAGAGACTTAAAGCAATTCTACAAAGTACTCAGTCTTGGTCCCCTAAACCAGACTCTTAATTAGACAGAAAGAAAAAGAAAGGAGAGAAGAAATAAGGCAGGGAGGGAAAAGGATCCATTGAGGGTGTGGGGTGCAGACCAAATGTCTCATCTCAGATTTTTGATGTCTGAGATTGAAAGAGCTGGTGGAGGTGGCAGTGTCACTGGATCCCTTCCTCTGACCTACTCTGATCACATCATCTGTAAAGATGAGGATGAAGAAGGCCAGGGGTCTTAGGAGATGGTATGGGGTGGCAGCTGTGATGGTGAAAGTTGCTTCTTCCCCTGGTCTTGTACTTTAGGCAGCCAGTATCATGGTAGCCAGCTTTCCCTGTGGAGTCTCTTTTTGAGGATGCCCATTTTGAATAGCTTATCCTCTCATTATTTAGTCCACCAATTAGTCCTAACCACTGGCATGCCATTTCTGGTTATTTGATTTCTGGTCCCAAATTCTTCTTGTTTACTAGGTCTGGTTTAAGCACAGTCCTTGAGTTATATCAGGAAGCCTTCTTGGTTGGACAAATTCAGTGTTTCTGTCCCCTTTTTGCATCTTTTCCCATCAACATTGATTTTTATAGGTTATTTTGACGCTTTATAAACTTCCTCACTGTTGAGTTCACAGTTAAGATAATGTTATAAACCCAATTATTACAACACCATAGCAAGCCTGGAAATACACACTGACATCAGGAATGGTCCATTCAGAACAGCACTGAGGCAACCTGAGCAGCTAGTATCTGGTGATTTGCACTGGACCTATGCTTGTTCTGTGGGATAACCAGGGATATAAATGCAGTAATTTACAAATGGACTAAGGACTAATTTCTGGTTCCACTAACATCAGAGGCAAAAATCCCATTGCACTGATGTCAGTGGGAACAGGGTTGGGCCGTAACTGTATTTTAAAAAGGAAGTACCAGTAAAACTTGTTTGTAGAAGTTGCTACGTGTTCCAGCCTTACTCACTGACTTCCCTGTACAATTCCAGTGAATGGCTCTTCACCAGCATGTTTATTCTTCATCTCACCAGTTACAAGGCAAACACATCCATTGGATTTCTTAATGTTCCTCAGCTTGGACACACATCTATAATTTGGATCTTCGATACGGCGAGCTGGAGGAGGGGGTGGGAAAGCAAACAACTATTTGTTGTTTTTTGAGAAGTGTGTTAAAAATGAGGCTACAGCTGGAATTTTAACTTTACTGATGAAATTATTAATATTAGTGGAATTAGATTCTGAATGATGAAAAATTTTGTATTCTGTGGTATTCTCTCCCTGTCACACTCTCCCTTTGTTTTAGCTCTAAGCTGTGATTAAGAGTGGGCAAAGATACAATATACACATCCTTCTGAGTCCAAATATTTGAAACAGATACCCATGCCCAGCTGGATTGGTAACAACAGAATAAGAATAAGCCAATTAATATTTCGTAGCCATACAAAAGGGATATTATACAACGGCTCAGCTGTGTGGTGCAACGGCCACCAAGTGGCCGGTGTCTGCAGTCCTTACTTGGGTTGATGGGTCTTCACATTCAAGAAGATTTCTTCCTGAGTACAGACTATGGATGCAGGTCTAAAGGATTAATTTGGAAAAGACTGATCTTAGATGCTGAGTCATGGCTTCAGGATCTAATTGACAAAGCAGAGTTTGTTCTTCAGACAGGGAGCAGTCTGGTTATGGGTCTTGAACAATTGCTGGATTTAGTCCTAGCTTTGATGTTAGGGTTTACTGTTCCTTCACACAACTCATTTAGGACCTGGACCAGCACCATTTCAACCAGAATAAGCTCAGCCCTTAACTTCTCTGTGTGTCAGTTTGTTCATGTGTAAAATGGGGGTATAGAGCACAGAGGCCTATCAGTGGGTTGTGACTCTGTCAGCAGCTCTCATCAGTCCTGACATACTACAGCTCACACACTGTCGCTGTAATCTGTGTGTAAAAGGTGTCATGTAAGGGATCGTATACAAACTGGTACCATGCTGATTTTAAAAATCATTGTGTGGTGTGCATACAGGGAGTATAGAAAGGGTTATAAATATGCACTAGAACTGTGTCACTGCCTTAGTCACATGCCTTCCAGACAAAGGTGTGTGGTTCTGCCTGCTGGAGTGTGGCTGCAGTGTCACGTAGGCAAGGTGTGACCACAGACAAAGAAAAGCGCATTTACATACAAGATAAACAAAGCCATCAACCTAGAGGCTGGGGGAAAGAAAAAGCCTCTTAACAATCATGATAGGGCTAGATCCTCAGGAAGCCTTCCTTCTTTTTGAAGGATGGTCAATGAACTTTGGGGAGACAGCATGGCATCTCTGCCCCAGCAGGGGAGTGAGACTTTGTTTGGACTTATTTGTCAAAGAACACATTTCAAGGGTTTACTGAAATATTAAAAAAAAAAAAAAAAAAAAAAAGAGGGCAAATTCCATGTGGGGCCATCATTTGTAGAATTCAAGGGGCCAGACCTCTTGAAATCACAGCATCTTGAGTCCTTCTGCCGAGGGTGTTGAAGTCTATGGGATCTGGATATAGGTGAGAAACTTGCTTAGGCAAAGACCATAAGTTGCTGCTGTTAAGTTTTAGTCTTAGTAGTCTAGTTTTACTTTTGTTTCTGATTTTTTTCAGTCTTTACTCCTTATACATGGTATCACTTAACCCTTTGATCTTTTGTTTAATAAACTTGTTTTACTATAGACCAGTTCAGTGCTGTGAGTGAAATTGGAATGATTGTTAACGCCAGTGAAATTAATAAACTGCTTTAACTGGCTCTTTAAAAAAGCACTGAATTTAATAACTTCTGTGGGCATTCCAAGATAGGCTGGATATTGCTGGGAGACATCTCGGGGGAGTTGAGGAGTTGGGGTTCACTGTTTTTGCCTACAAGGCAAGGTTTGGAGTGACAAAGTTTTTGCTGGCAAGCCAGACAGATTGGTCTGTCAGGGAGATGACTTGTAGCAAACCTCTCACTTACTGTGGCTGAGAGGGAAAACACAACTCTCAATTCTGGAAATCCCAGCTATTTGTCACAGGGCAGATGGTTCTGGGGAAAGCTGGACTGGGGGGTGTTTGAGTTACTCTGCAAAAAGTAACTGGATGGTGGAAGCCAGGGTAGGGCCTGCATGTTTGTATGCAGGCTGTTGGTGTCAGGTCTGTGAGCTGTAGCATTTAAGGCACCCAGAATTGAGAGTAGGTAATGACACAGTGCCTTATGGCGTTGATCCCCAAAACATCACAGGATAGTAAGGCTTCTTGAGGAACAGTAAACAGCTCTGGTTTGAAGAAAATTGATTATGGTTTGATCAAGATTTGTCAGCCTTTGAAAAATCACATCCTGAAGAGCAACATCACTTGGTAAACTCTCAGGGGATGAAATGTACTTCTATGCAGAAGGCCAGCTGAAGTGCACACACAGGTTTTGTTCTGCATGGGGAAGAATTTCCCTTAAGGAATGATGTGCTGTGTAACATCCATGTGTAACTAACTGAGCTTCATCACAAACCACCTTTCCCTCTGCACTTGGTGATATTCCATTTGTTTTGGGAAACACAGATTCTAGCACAAGAGTTCCTCTTCCTGCTTTTCCACTTCCTTCAAAAAATGCTTCCTGCAGGACCACTAGCCAAGAACAGCTGAGATCTAGTTCCACCTTTTCACCAACCTGACATTTAGGTCTAGACCAGTGATTCCCAACATTTCCCCTGTCATGGCCCACCTCGCTACTTTTAATAAATTTGAGGCACACCATCATATAGTTTCCAAATGAACTCATGAATATTCATGAGCCAGTGAGCCAATCTGGAGCTCTTTGAGCAGTTTTTCAAAAAATTGTGTGGCACACCTGCTCAGACCTGGTGGCACGCAGGTTGGGAAACACCAGCCTAGACTATGTTTACTGGCAAAATCATTGGAAGCATGTGTAGCTCCCACAGACTATGTAGAGTAGCTTGCATAACTTACATCAACTTCCTAAATTCTCTTCTCTGCATCATCTCCACTGCTCTGCGCCAACGGGAAATACTTTACTGTCAACACAGTGCTATGCCGTTTTTGGAGGTAGTTTTTATTGAATCGATTTCCAGACTGATTGAACAGGTCTTTATTTCCATTCAATCAATCAAGGTAAATAGATCTGATGGTGACGAATTTGCCATTTTCAGTGAGACATGTCCAAAGTGAAGATGTTGCTGGCAATCACTGTATTAGAAATCTGAAAAATGCTTCAAGCAAAACTGAGGCCTCTGTATTATATTTTGTCTCCTTTTAACCACTCTATTTCCCTGTGGATACCATTTAATTGTTCTTTAATTGACCCAGCTGTTTTGGACAATGAATGATTGCCTACCAGACCTTTCTCACATGAAAAGCTCCATCTCAAGGAGGGGAAAAAGCATGATGTTTTTAATTGATATAATCTGCTTTACACGACCAGACAGGATCAGCAGAAAACAGATGTGCCGTAGTACATGTCGGTTGTCTGAGTGACTTAATTGGGAGAGAGCTTTGGGAAATGGTTATGCAGATCAGTTATGCCTCTTTAAAGGTTTGAGTTTAACATTCAAAACAGAAAGGTTATTTCTTTGCTATCACGCTCCGACCAGATAAGACTTAAGAGGTGATGATGAGCTCATTTTGTCTTATAAGATGACAGAGAAAAACACTTTGTGTTCACTTTGGAGAGAAAATAGACTGCTTAGCAGTTCATCTCTGATGAGTATAATGGAGAAAAAGCCCAATCCTGAGAGCAATTTGGACAGCATTTGATTCAGGATAATGTTAATGCAATTATGTTGCAGGGACATAGACGTAATAGGTCTTTAAAGATGGCACTTGGCTTTTCAATAGCAGTAAAGATTGATCATAAAGGGGGGGCAGTTCAGGAAGCAAGGATGAGATGAGGGAGGCATGGCAGTTTTGGACCAGTTTTGTTTTTCCCCTTCTAGCATTGTCTTGGAAGAAGACAGGTGGCATCCTATTAAAATTTGCACATATCAGGCAACTGAGGAGAATGGGTTGATACCAGACTAGGAGGGGCCCCTGGATAGGGGTACCACAGATCTTTAGAGTAAGTGCACTGGAAGACAAACTGCTAGGGTATTAAAAGGTTTGGAGGTGAGATTTGGCACCAGAAAGCAATAGAGTTATTTCATGTTTCCACCAGGATGACTAATCTGGGATTAAAACAACTAAAGTGGGATTTTTAGGTGCTTCTGAAATGCTGCTGCTGCTTCTTCTACTTCTTCTTCTTCTTCTACTACTACTACTACTACTACTACTACTACTACTGTCAGAATTTGGCCCATGACTGAACGTATATGGTGGATAAAAAGAGTTTGGTCTGGGATATGATGAACCATATATATATAATATATAAAACAAAGTAGACCAATTGCAAGGGTAGCCATGTTAGCCTCCTTCAGCAAAACAAACAAGTTCTGTGGCACTTTTAAAGACTAACAGATTTATCACAGGAGCTTTTATGAGTAAAATTTCACTTCATCAGATGCATAAAATGGAAACTACATTACATAGGTGAATATGAATATAGCAAAGGGTAAGTCACAAGGTCAGTTGAGACTTTTTCAAGAAACCAAGTAATTTGCTTGATTCAAACAGTGTAAAACAAGAAATAAGAAGTCAGGAAGGTTATAAAAAGAGAAAATCACTGTTTTGTGAAGTGAGCCAGCACAAAGTTCTGTTCAGAGCCAATCTATTGGTGTCAAATTTGCATATGAATTCTAAGTCTGCAGTTTCATGTTGGAATTTTGTTTTAAAGTATTTTAGTTGAAGCACTTTGTCACATCTTTCACAGAATGTGCAGGCTGCTTGAAGTGTTCCCCTATTAGTTTGTGAATGTTAGCATTCCTGACAACTGATTTGTGTCCATTTATTCTTTTGTGCGGAAACTGTCCAGTCTGGCTAATGTATAAGCTTGAGGGGCATTGTTGGCACATCATGGCATATATCATATTGGTGGATGAGCAGGTGAATAAGCCCATGCTGAGTAGCTGGTTTGTTTAGGTCCTATGATGGTGTCACTTGAGTAGATATGAGGGCAGCATTGGCAACGGGGGTTTGTTGCAGGGATGGAGTCCTGCTTTGGGGTTTCTGTTGTATGGTGAATATTTGCTTAAGAATGGGAGAGTGTCCGTAGGCAAGGAGAGGCCAACTTTCCAAAGCTTGAGGGACAGAAGGATTGTCTTGCAGGATAAGCTTTAGATCCTTCCTGATGTACTGCAGCGGTTTGACTGGGGGGCTGTAGGTGATGACCAGTGGCATTGTGGTGTTTTCCTTGTTGGGTTTGTTCTGTAGTGGTTGACTTCTGGGCACCCATCTGGCTTTTTCAGTGTTGCTTCACTTCCCAGGTGGGTAATGTAGTTTTAAGATGCTTGATAGAGATCCTGAAGATGTTTCTGAGGAATCAGAGCAAATGCGGTTATATCTTAGGGCTTGGCTGTAGATGATGGATTGTGTGATGTCTCAGATGAAAGCTGAAGGGCCGTAGGTATGTGTAGCAGTCAGTAGGTTTCCGGGACAGGATGGTGTTTATGTATCTGTCACTTATTTGTACTGTAGTATCCAGGAAGTGGATCTTCCATGTGGAGTTGTCCAGGCTGAGGTTGATGGTAGGGTGAAAATTGTTGAAATATTTGTGGAATTCCTCAAGGGCCTCCTTTCTATGGGCCCAGATGATGAAGATATCATCACTGTAGCATGTGTAGAGGAGTTCTAAAGGGGTAGCCATGTTAGTTTAGTTCAGCAAAACAAACCAGGAGTGCTGTGGCACTTAGACTAACAAATTTATTTATTGCAGGAGCTTTTGTGGGAGAAAATCACGCTTCCTCAGACACTTCTCTAGATGCTCCAAGGAGGAGGGAGCTCAACTATTCTCAGTAGTAACAGAGGACAGAACGAGGAGCAATGGTCTCAAGTTACAGTTAGGGAGGTTGAGGCTGGATATTAGAAAAAACTTTTTTACTAGGCGAGTGGTGAAGCATTAGAATGAGCTGCCTAGGGAGGTGGTGGAATCTCCATCTTTAGAGGTGTTTAAGGCCCGGCTGGACAAAACCATGACTGGGATGGTTTAGTGGGAGTGGTTCTGCTTCTGGCAGGGGGTTGGACTAGATGAGTCATGAGGTCCCTTCCAGCCCTATGATTCGAAGAAGAGTAGTGGCACTTCAGGATGAGAGCTGAGGAAGCGTTGTTCTAAGTCAGCCATAAAAATGTTGTCATGTTGTGGGGCCATGCGCGTATCCATAGCAGTGCCACTCATATAAATCATCTCCAAATCTGAAATGGTTGTGAGTGAGTACAAACTCACAAAATTCAGCCACTAGGTGTGCCATGACATCATCTAAGATACTGTTCTTGATGGCTTGTAGTCTGTCTTTGTGTGGGATGTTAATAGTAGACTAAGCTGCTCTTTACTAATCAAACTCCCACCGTTGCCTCCTCTCATGAGCTTATCAAGAATCTGACAATATTTGTGTTTTTCTTAAAGATATAGCAGCTGGAGTCATGGCAATATGTGAGTCTTGCTGTTCATTTTAAAGTAGTAAGTGTCGTCCTGTTTGTGGAGAAAAGCTTGACCCAAGTGTGCCCTAAAGGCTTGGAAACTAGAAGGCAGAGAAAGAAACTCACAATTATTTTTTTTCCAATCCTATGGTCTTACACTAATCTAATGATGTATTTTTGCAGGGGCAGTGGGAGGGAGAGTCTGATTCATGACTTTTAAACACTTGAGCTTGGCAGTACTAAATTCCATGTCAATGACAGGGCTGTCCAGTGTGTACACTGAGACTCAGATATGGCCTTTAGGGCTATAGCTGCCCTTTCCTTATAACTACATGATGAGGGCAAAGCTAATTACGTGATTTTTATTGGTGGACAGAAACAATAATCAGTTTCTATTAATCTGCCATGTAAGATACAAGTACAAAAATATTAGGTGCTGATTGCATGTATCTGTGTTAATTGTTATTAAAGATGCTTGTTGATGCAGATAAGATTGTTAACCATGATGTAGGCCAAGAGGGCTTTAATTTTAACTGGCTGGGGGCCTGGATGCTGAGGGCGAGATGAGTCTATGGAGTAGCAGGGCCGGTCCATCCACAGAGACAACCTAGGTGGTTGCCTGGGGCACCAAGGGCTGGGGTGAGGCTGGGGCCAACAAACCTCCCACCCTGCTCCCCTGGCATCAGGCCATGGGCAGGGAGCTGGCCCCAGCCAGGGGAGTGGCGACCCTACTGCTGGTATTGGGCTGCAGATGGGGAGCTGGCCCCTGCTGGGGGAGTGGCTCCACTGTCTCCGGCATTGGGCCGTGGCTGAGGAGCCCATGTGGTACCCACCTGCTATTTGCCCAGGCTGGGGGGGGGGCCCCCCCCCCATCAAGAGGGAAGTGTCAAAATCACAGGCGCCTAGGCCACCAAAATCCTTGGGCCAGCCCTATGGAGCAGATTGCCAAAAGGGACTCATTTTGGGTGTAATGGTTTGAGCAGAGAACTGGGAGTCAGAACTTCAGGTTCTGATCTCAACTCAATGTGTCTTATGCACTCCATCTGCACAAGGGGGGGATGATGATACCCATGTGATGTTCTTTGAAACTCTCCAGAGAAAGCTGCTGTGTAAGTGCAAAGCATTATTACAGGGGTTGGCAGCACATGTCCCAAAGCTGGCATGCATGCTTTTACCCAGCGGCACATGACACTGCAGCTGTTTCCCCCTGGCTCTGCCTCCCCCCCCCCCACCAGCAGGACCTGGGGCTACAAAAGCCATGCGTGCCATAATTCCTGTGCCTTCCTGTCCCCACTCCCCAGCTGGGACAGGAGCTACACACAAAGGTGCTGCTGCAGCGTGCAGCTTCAGTCCCCTGCTGGCCCTGCCCTGGTGTTTACTGAGGGGGCAGGGGGTGGGACTGGCAAAGGTTGCTGACCCCTGCATTATTATTACAATATAGTTGGTTACATAGTACTTCACAGTGTGCTTCATGGTATGGTGTATGCCCAGACTTCCTCATGACAGAGCTCCAAAACCAAAGGCTACTATCATGTGAACTAAGAGAGACATCTCTGCCTGTTAGTAGTAGAAGGGCTATGAAACACATCTGTGCAGTTCAGAATCTTTTCAGTAGAGGGCAGTAGCACAGATGAACATGTGTATGGCTGATACAACTACATACACGTCTCTCTCTTCTTAGACATTACATTATCGTAAGTACTAAACGCAGCAGTGGACTGAATTACCGCATTCTATATAGACTCTTTAAAAGTGTGAGGAAGTATGGGAAAATTGCACAGGAAAATTTGTGGAAGTGGTATCCTCCAAAAGAAATGCTTGAGAAACATAAGAGGTTCTGCAAACTTTCCTGCCTGCCCTTCTGTGGATGGCAGGAGGAGTGATATTCAGAAAAAGGTAAGAAAATAATGCTGCAACTTACAAATAATACTTGGCATCATTGAGAATGTTTCCTAGTGTGCAGGTATTTGATCTATTGGGAGAGCGGAAAAAACACTGTTTTTGTCAGTGAATCCAACAATTCATATGGTGAAACACTGCAATGATCAGAATAGCAAATATTTTTGCATGTAGGAATGTCTCTCCTATTTTTCCATTTTCATAGCAAAACAGCATTCCTGTAGTCAGGTACAAGGTGCTGTTCTTCTTTTATTTCTTTTATGGTTTGTGGAAAATTGTGACCCATAAAAGGGTTAATTCCTTAAGTTGTAAATTCTTTGGCATTGGGGGAACCTCTCTTTTTGCTCTGTGTTGCACAGTCCCTAGCTCAATGGGGTGATGGCCTGGGAAAGGGGCTCTCATGGGATATTTCAGTACAAATAATAATAATGAGAATAATTAATAGGAGAAGTTGCTAGGTAGCGTCCTGCCCTTGGGGAATAACCAGCCAGTGAGAGCTTGTTCTGATGATGATGTAAGGCTTGTCATTTAGTGTATAACTTAGCACTGGTGTGGATGGAGTGCTGGGAGAACTGGTTTCTTCTGCTGAGAGAACTGCACAGCTCTCTAGCCTCCCAGGGCACTGAACTTCTTCCAGTTCCAAGCATTGACGGCATCTAACCCTCTACACGTCCTTTATGAAAATCACACTGCATTCAGTAGCTTATGGCTCCACTTGTGCCAGTATATTAAGGACCAGTTAGACCTTTGGCACTGGAGATATCTGTCGTCCTATTGCAAGTGGTCCCTGAGTGGCAGGACTGCACTGCAGTGCTTGGCTCCCGGTTGGACTATGATCTAAGCTCCTGTTGCTGCTGCATATTGCCACGTGCTAGCCAGCTGGGACTCCCCTTTTTACCTGCCATGCAGCAGGACGCCTGTGGTTATGTTCTGCATGCAATCCATGCTGTGTCTTCACTGCGATTGGACACCTGTCGCTGGCCTAAGAGGCTGTTTAATTGGGGTGTGTGTAGTCAGAGCTGTCTCTGTTGTAAGCAGACCTCAGGACTCTATCAGCTGGCACGTTTTGCCCTTTGTCTCCCTCCCCCATGTGGCTCTGTCTCTAGGAGCTTGAACTGAGCCCTTTTCATGTGCCCTCCCCCCAGCAAGCAATTAACAACTTGGATTCTCTGGCTAATCACTTTGACAATTTCCTGTGTTAAAATGAGGGCATCTGTGCTGGCTGTGTTTGCAGTTTGCTAAGTGTCGAGCACGGAGGCATATATTTGAACTGTCAATTCATTAGTTTCCTTTCAGACAGTCCGACTGATTTACATAACTCCGGGAATTTCCTTATCTGTAAGGAACAATGCAGGGTCTGCTGCTAAGCTCTGACAGCTCGTGAAAAAACACCTCTTGTGCTGACCTATGCCATTGAATAACTCCCTTCAGAATCATAAATGCCTTTCATTTATAATAGTGAGCAAAGAGGAATGATGATGTTGTAAGGCTAGGATTAGACTTGTTTAATGTTTCTCATTTTGGTGGCGTCTTTTAAAAAATTCTCTTTGTTGAGAGCTGGAATGGCTAAGGGGGTTTGTGGGTATGAGATACATACAGAAATCTTTCCTACAGAGGAGCTACTTTAATCAGGGTTATCCCTAAGGTAGGGCGAGAGGGGCAGCTGCCCAGGGCCTCGCAATTTGGGGGGCCCCACGGGGCTGCACCACTGCCCCCCCCATGCCAGGGAGTAGGAGAGCTGGCCAGAAGTGGCAGCCTGGTTCACAAGGCTGGATCTACTGTGAGGCCAGAGGAGTGGCTTGGTGTGAAAGTTGCTTAAGGAAGCCTGTTGTAACACAGTAGATCAGGGTTGCAACAAAGGTGAGTCATTAGGACTAACACTGAGGTGCTAATTGTTGTTCAAACAACCTCTATGCCTCCTCTCTGAGTCAGTATCTCTTTGGGCTTCTCCCATTCATGTGAAAAGGACTGAAGTCAGTGGCAAGCAACCTTTGGGGTTTTTTTTAATCAATAGATGCAATGAAGAAAAGAAAAAACCGTGAACACCACCTTATTCCACCATTTCTGGGATATGGGGATTGCAATTATTTTTGCAAATTAGGACTTGCCTCATTTTTCAGTGGGTTGAGAACTCCCTTGCTTGCATCAAAAGTTATAACTTGTAGATCTTAATAAAAACATCAGAGATTTTTTTGCCTGATAATTAAAAAGAGAAGAGAAAAACAAACTGTTCTAGTGGGAGCCTGTGTTACAAAGTATATTTTTTCTACAGTTAGAAAGCCTAAGTAACAATGAAATCCAACTCAGGGATGGATCTGCTGGAAGGAGAAGTTATAACAAGTTCCTAATCTGAAGGGGTGCGTGGATAGCCTCATTGTGATGCTACCTTATGCACCTTGCTGGGGTCACCAGACCAAGCAGAGAGGGCTAGCACCCCTTCAATCACAATATTGTGGGCAATTTGTGTGTTCATGAAAACTCATGCAGACTCAGAGAGCAGATGAAGAGCAGAGGTGAAAGTGGTACACAGAGGGGCTGCTTCAGTTCCTGGGATTTGGCACTGGAGAAGGGAGCAGGACCTGGAGGGATTTGGACAGGCTCAGCAGCAGACAGGATCTTCCAGGACCTTTCTTTCCAGCCTGGCATTGGCTCTCTTCTCCTTCCCCTGTCTCCGCACTTGCATCTCATTTCTCCACCCAGTCACTCCCCATTTTCAGGGAGCTCCCACACACACACTTCAGGCTACTACATGCAATTTTAGAGACTTGACATACTTCCTGATTTGAGACAGGAGTATGGCATGTTCCCTGCAGGTGATCTCAGATTAGATGTGTAGATTTCAGAATAGAAATCTCAAGAGAGGATGCAAGCCATCAGGGATCATCACCCCCCCCCCCAAACCCCTTCAGCCATGTTCACTGTTCAATTTTCTGGCTGCGGCTATTTTTTTTTTTTGGTCAGTGGTGGGTTGCTGCATGGCAGAGGGGGCTGGAGCTAGGTCCTGAGGAAAAAAGTTTGACGACCACAGGCTTAAGGGCTGCTGAGAAACCAGACCCTGCACTCCTGTTTCGCTGGCTCACCTGGTCCCTGGCATGGGACTGCCGGCACAGGGGCCTGCCCTGTGGGGCCATTCCTACTCCCCAGTGTCTGGGGGGATGAGTGGGAGCTCCGCAGAGGGTGATTCACCCAGGGCCCCACGCCCATGTAGGGACAGCCCTGACTTTAATGATCTGAGTTCCTGCGTGTGTGTTGCCAGCACGATGCAAACTGGGGATTTTCAGGACTGGCACAGAAACTAGAGTACTGTAACTCCATTAGCTCTTAGTAGTAGGTAGATATCTGCTGGTAGATTAGCCAGTAGAGGGGGATGTGACACAGACTTTGCCAGGATGATACACTACCACATTAAGACATATTTAGTGTGGGGACACATTAGCTCTGCCATGACCTGGGAAATTAAATATGATTCACTTTGTTCAGGCAATGATAGGCTTGCACTTTTAAGACCAAAAATCATCAGAAAATGCTTGAAGTTCAGCTGTCTACAATGGCATGAACTCACTCATTCATCTTTTGTTATCACACGAGCTTTTGTGTGAGAAAATCCCACTTGGTCAGATGCTTTGAAGATGGGAAAAGGCAGCTGATGAAGTGGGATTTTCTTCCATGAAAGCTAAATACATCTGTTAGTTTTTAAGAGTGCCCCAGGACTCCTTGTTGGTTTTGCTGAACTAGACTAACATGGCTACCCCTTTGGAACTTTTCATCTTTGTATTACACGTTCATAGTTTATTCTGCTCACCACTTTCCTGTGTTACATCTAAGGGAATCCAGTGACAGCAGTTGTTAATATATTAAATTGTCTATATAATAGTATGCTGATAAGCAAGGAAGGATGATCCCAGGGAGGGTATGAAGAGAAATAGGTTAAATTTTGTGAGGTACTCAGTTATTCTGGTAATACATCATTCGTTAGTACCTCAGATAGATGGGAAGAAGCAAAAAGCTCAGACAGAACATGTAGAACTTTAGTATCAGTTAAAACACTAAGAATGCCCATTTTCTTTTCCTAAATCTGTCAGTGAATGGAATGGGGGACAGGCTGCATTTCTTTACGAAGCACAATGCAGCTGTTGTTCTGCAAGCATCCTTGTGCGGCTCTGTTATCATCGCCCTTCTGTTCCTAACCTGGTCCTAACTCTTGCTGTTCCACTGCTTGATCTCCATTGACTAAAGACTCATTTATTGCAGAATTGTGCCATATTGAGTGGTGATGGTGCATACAAAGCCCACGTATTTGTTTGATATCAACCCCTTTCTGGGTGAAATGCAAAGGTTCAATAACATTCCCAAATCTGTGAATCTTATTGCGGATTTCAACAGTGACAACACTCAGCACTTTTCATTTGCAGAGCGTTTACAACCAGCTACTCTAGCAAGGTATTATTCTCCTCCCAGCCCCAAGAGATGGAGAAAAGAAGGTAAAGAAGTTAAGAGACTTCACACTGAGTCAGTGGCAGAGCCAGGATTAGAATGCCAGAGCCCCTGATTCTTAACTCCTTGCTCAAACCACTAGGTCACTTTCTACTGGCAAAATAAGACATGAATGTATTTTAGAGCAGAAACCATCAAAGCCTCCTTTCCTTACCTGACAAGTCTTGAGCTGAGTATTTTGTGTCTGGACTTGCAGCAGTTTGTTGAAAGCAATGCAGAAAATTGCTCCTTGCTTTACTTTAATGGTGTGGAATATACCAGCTGTTGCATGGGAGAACGTAAAAGTCTGAGGAAACATCACATTATGCTTTACAATGCATTTGTAATTTATTCCATTATTCTGTTAGGATGAAATGTACCCTAGAGTGAAGAGCTAGTGTCATAAAGACTTTTTCCCTGTTAACAAGGGTGTTTAATCTAATTTTCAGTTGTTCTGGGAAAGGTAATTTGGGATAGAGTTAAGTTCATTGGGGTGACTCTATCCAGGCATTTCCATAGTTTCAAACACTTTCTTTGTCGTCTGCAACCTTAACTTTGATTTTTCTTGCTTTCTAACAACTGTTCCTTCGTTAAACTATGCCATCTTCCAAGGAGCTTGCTTTTGATGTGTTTTCAACCTTACCTCGAGTTGAATTAAGTTTTTTTTTTTTCCTTTTGGCCTGGGAATTTAAAATACTGAGGAATTGAAACAAAAAAAATCACAGACTAGAATAAACATTAAAATTCTTATAAGTCATTCTGGTGACAAAGACTGTCAAAACACTAATCTGTAGCTGTAATTGTAGATAATAGTGTAATAAAATGGGAAAAGGATCCAAAAAAATCCAAGCTCTTCTTATGACTATTTAGGATTGAATTTGTGCAATGCTTCAGTTGTATAGGGCTTTTTTTCATCATGGACTATACTGGTGCAAGAAAACCAGGCAGCCTTTGTGAAGGATATAAAACCTCATGCTTCAGGTCATAAGGCAACCTCTTTATAATAGGGGATAGGAAGAAACTTTCCTAGGGAACAAAATTTAAAGTATAGTAGCACCTAGAGGCTCTGACTTATCAGGGCCTCATTTGCTAGGTGTACTATGGTACAAACACACAGATGAGATGACAAAGTGACTAGCTCATGGTCACACAGCAAATCAGTGGCAGAGTTATAGAACTCAAGTATCCTAATTGCTGTGTCAGTGCCCTATCAATTAGATCACCCTACCTCCCAGGTTACCATAACTGATAAGTGCAGAATTGTTTGCATCTTCCTCAGAGGCAGCTGCTACTTGCTACCATTGGAGTCAGACTCTTGGAATAGCTGGCCCAGTGGCCTGATTCAGTATGGAAACTCGTAGGTTTCTATACACTGTTAGGAAATGTGGGAAAGGAACTCGGGTATCAGCAAAGAAATGCATTCTGCTTCCTTGTTTAAATAACATCATGATACTTTTTCCCTTGAACAAAATAAACTTTCTGAAATGTGGAGCTTCATCAGGGAACTGGCTTTGTGCCTGCAGAGAGGAATGTCTGTGATGGAGGATAGACCCACTTGCTTCATCAGCAGGAATACAGTGACCCAGGCCCTTGTTATTCAGTTGTCCATTAGGTAAACAGCAACAGCTTTTGAAGCAAGACTAACAGCTTCGTCGGTTGCCTAGAACACATAATAACAGCATGGTGAGCGAGAGGGTTTTTAATTTGTGATAGATGGTCTGAGATAGGTAGAAAACAAGCAGTACAGCTGTGTTGTGCAATAGATGTGAGGGAAAGAAGGAACATTGTGAATTATGTTCATGAAGCAACACTGGAGCAAATTTTCCCTCGTGTTCCATTAGAAACTAACATGGCCCATTGGTATAGGACAACATCGTCAAACTTGGGTGGCTAACTTTAAGCAAGTGCCAAGTTTGTAATTTTTTGCTTTAATTGACAGGGTCTGATTTTGCAGAGCGTATTCAGGCAAATACCGTTTGATGTCAGTGGGAGTATTGCTTGAGCATGTGCTGCAGGACAGGGTCCGCTGTGTATGATGAATGAGAATGGCTCGAAAAGACACTTGCTTTATATAGAATAGAGGCCAAAGAGTTTCAGTGCTGCCTCCTCCTTTTTTGTATATGGATCTGTTCCAGGATATGTAGACAGGAAGTCTGGAGATCCATGTTCTGTTCTCATCTATGCCAACGTCTTGCTGTGTGTTCTTGACCAGTCACTTAGCCTCACTGAAATGTCATGGACTAGAGCTGTCAGGAATGGTCTAGGTCAGTAGTTTACAACCTTTTTGAGCATGAGGATCCCTTTTTAAGCTCAGAACATTTTATGGACCCACAAATGCTAAAAGTTATCAGGGACTGACTACAGGTAGTGGTGCTGCAGAAGGGCAGTGCAGGACCTGGCCCCTGCCTGCTCCCAAGGGATGGGGACATATCCAGGGTGAGGCCGCTCACAGCAGGCAAGTACAATTCATTTAGAGGAGAGACATCAAACTTATTTAGTGTGGGGGGACACATTGGAAGGCAGGACATGTTTCGTGGGCCATGTGGCCGCATGGGCTCCCCAGCCCTTTTCCCCTATATATTCACAACAGCATGGGCTCCTCTTTCCTCCCCCCAAACCCGCAGGCTCTCCCACACTTTCCTTTTCCTCTGTCCTCTGGGCTCCCCTTTGCCAAGCTGGCTCCCTGACCCCCTCCCCCAACCCCCATCCCTTCCCTTTCCACTTCCCCTACCTCATGGTGGCAGGCAAAAATATCAGTTTCAGTCTCAGGCAGTTGGGCTGGGCTCCTGCCTCTCTTCCTCCTGCCCATCACTGTCTGTCTTTCAGAATGCTGGCCTTTAGTTGGCTCAGTACAGGCTGGCCTTTGATAGGTCTGTTCCCACATGGGCCCTGACCCCTTTTTTCCATTTTTATTTGTGATTTGTGAAATGTGCTGTCAACCAAATTAGCATGCTGACTGACTGACAGTGAACAGCTGGGATGGGGGGTGGTGTGGTAGTTCTTTGGAGCCGGCCTAGGTTGCTGTGACTGAGACTGTGGTTGGTTGGCAGACCACAGCAGAGCTGAGCTGGGATTGGCTGGAGCGCTTCCTTTGTTACCCTGTGTTATGACTCGGATCATGTGAATGAATCAGAAGCAGACTTAGCCCTGCTGTGCCGGGAGCCTGTCTTTGGAGTTTGCTGCTGCAGACGGCTTCCAGGAAGCAGCCTTGGCGGGCTGGATCTGGCCCCATGGGCATAAGTTTGACACTCCTGATTTAGAGCCTTCTCCAACACGGATCATTGACTGGCAGTGGCTGGGGCTAAATGTATTCATGGACCCCTTGCAATAACTGCGCGGACCGCCAGAGGTCCCTGGACCACAGGTTGGGAACCACTGGTCTAGGTAATACTCAGTCCTGCCTTCAGTGCAGGAGACTGGACTAGACAATTTCTCATCATCCCTTCCAGTCCTACAATCCCATGAGTCTACGTATAAATGTTTGACTACAGTACAGTAGATATTGCACATCCTAGAAGGCTCTTTCTATGTTCCTGGCCTGGACATAGATACAAATACCCCAGCAGTAGCCACTCTTGGTTCCATACTGACCTAGAGTTGGACCTGGAGCATGCCCTCTCCTTCGGACACCCATGAACTTCCAGGAACTTTGGATCCAGTTCCAAGGCTGAACCTGGCAGTGTGGCTCCATTTCTGCACAGGTCCAAGTGCTTTCTGGGACATGATTTTGTGACCAAAATTTTATTTTCAGGTACTTAGTTTTGTGTTGGTTTTGGAGGTGTGCGTGTGTATATAGGGGAGATGACTGTGGGCAATTAGTCAGTTGTAGAACCAGCAAAACAAACAAGAAGTCTACTGGCACTTTTAAAGACTAGCAGATTTATTTATTGCATGAGCTTTCATGGGAGAAAATCCCACTTCGTCAGACATTTGAAGGTGGAGAAGTACAGATGAATAGGAGGAAAATAAATGCAGGGCAGTGTAAGTCACAGGATCAGAATCTGACTCCTGCTCCCCCCCTACCCCCCAGTCTCTTAGCTAATAAAAGGTGACAGGCTAGCTTCTCAGGGTGTGCTGGATCTTATCTGTTATGAAAGTGCCTGTGAAGATTTGTCTGTGTGTTTAGTAGTTTAACCATACTGTGTCTATGGAGAATCCAGGAAGGAGAGACAAGAGTCTGTGGTTGGTTGTTAAGCTCTTTTCCTGAAAGGGCTCACTGTGATTTGTCAGTTTCACCTTTCAGAGGACTCTTTGTTCTGGAAATGGTATATTTTCACACCATTAATTCTTGCTGATTGCTTTTCAGGGCATGGCTAGAGTAAAGTACACAGCAAAACCTAACAGTATCTTAATTAAGATCATTCCCTTTATAGAGTCTGATGAAGTGAAATCTGCTTCAGACTACTGTTGATTTAGTATGATAGAGTGCTTGCTGATGCAATGGAAAACAGTCTGACGTGTAAATTCAGCGGTTTGTTTGACAGGGCCTGTATTTGTATTTTGGTGCCAGTGAAGCGTGTTGTCATAGTGGGACAATGCATTCAGCCATAACTGCATTTCACTCTTCTTGTCTCAGGATTTGAATTTTCATATTTAACTCACAGTTTGAACAAACACTAGCGAAATGTGAAAGGGCAAAGATGCTTTCATGTTAATTAAACAAGGAGTCCTGATGCACTTTTAAAGACTAACAGATTTATTTATTGCATAAGCTTTCATCGGTTAATTTTACCCACGAAAGCTCACACAATAAATAAATTTTTTAGTCTTTCAAAGTGCCACGGGATTCCTTGTTTGTTTTGCTGAATTAAACTAACATGGCTGCCCCTCAGGGAACTTGCATATTAATACATCTTCATATGTACTACTACAGCAATACTGTAGCTATTGTTTTACATTAGAAAACTGGCAAAGATGAAATCCTTTTGGATGGAAGTATGATGTGCTCTCACAGAGCTCTTGAAATATTGATCAGTGCTTGTAACTCTACATTAAAGAGAGGAATTAGGATGGGAAATGAGCCGAACAAATTCAAACTATAGAAGATGAACTCTTGAGGGATGCTGGAAGGTCCAGTGGTTTTAGACCGTGATAGGGCATCAGGACTGCCTGACTATCTTGCAAAGTTTGGTCATGGTCTGGCTGTGTGATGCTGGGCTAGTAACTTAACTTTGCTGTGCTTCTGTTATACCCTTTTTTTGAAACATGTATTATAAACTTACCTGGATCACAGAAGTGCTTTGTGGCTTAATTAGAGGTTTGTAAAGAGCTGATCTCTGAGATAAAAGACTCCTTTTAAAAATAGGAGCCCAAAATTCAGCTCCTAAGTCTGTGTTTAGGCACCTAAATAGATTGTCTGATTTTGCAGAAGTGCTGGGCACCCACCAATTCCCACTGATTTTCACTTTTGAAAATCAAGTTGCTTCTTAATTTACTGTACTGTACTGATTATAGATGAAGGCTGGGGTTTTCAAAGATGCCTAAACCTTTTGGAGGCTTGAGGTGTGCCAAGTGTGAATGGATTTAGGAGCACAAATACCATTGAATATAAATGTGCACCTAACTCCCTTAGACACCTTGAAAGTCTCATCCTTAACTATTTCCCATTTAATGGGAATTGGGTATCCAAACCTGTTAGTAGCTTAAAATTCGCAGCCTTTAGGTACCTAACTTTAGTTTCATGTTTTTTGAAATCTTGACCTGTGTGTGCAAAATTACCATGCGAGTTTTCCCATTAGTGTGAAAATAATCTGTTGGCCATATTGTGGGAGGCGCAAAATCCCACAGCACATTTTCACAAGGTAGAAAATCTCAATTTACTTGGCCTCTTCATAGACATCATACTTTTTCCACCCATGAAATATCTGATGAAAATAAACTCAGACTTAAAAATCTTACTGATCAGTTGGTAAGTACATTCGTTTTTGTTATTGATTCTATCATCCTCCAGATCAGGGGTCAGCAACCCAAAGGATAAGAAGAGCCATTTTAAAAAATTGCTTTAATAACCAAGTGTTTTGAGAGCCGCAATGTGTGTAACCACCTGGCAGGGGGCTGGGGGAGCTGGGGCAGGGCTCATGCTGCAGGGTCCCCTGGCAGGGAAAAGAGCCCAAAACCAGGGCCTCTGCAGGGTCCCCTGGTGGCAAGGGTGATCCTGGAGTCTCATGGGCTGCCTACAGGGCCCCTGGTGGCAGTGGTGGGGGCCAGAGCTAGGAGTGGGCTGACTGCAGGGTCCCCCCGTGGCAAAGGAAGAGGGGTGAGGGCCGGGAGCCTGGAGCTGCAAGGAGGCAGCTAAACAGCCAAATGGGGCTCTGGGGCTGCAGGTTGCAGACCCCTGCCCCAGATAGTCTTACCTTCTGAAGTTTCTGCAGTCCAAAGGGGCCTGGGAAGTATAGCTTCTATAAAACTGCTCTCTAGGGCCTGGAGCCCACAAACACTTAAGCAGGTGCAGAGCCTCATTAAACAAAATGAGTTCACTCACATGCAGAGAGATACTCACATATTTAAATGTTAGCAGAAGAGAGATTTATGAGAACTTGGTATAGGGACAGGTTCTGCGCATCACAGATGTGGGTCCTGATGCAGCAAAGCATGTAAGCATGTGTTTGACTTTAGGCATGTATGTCCATTCTGTTGGCTTCAATGAGGTGTAAGTGCAATCTTAAAGTTAAGGAAATGCAGAAGTGTTCTGCAGAATAGGGGTGGACTTAGGCATGTGTACGAGTTTTGCTAAATTGGCGTCTTAATACTTTGGTCACCTTAGAATCTGGAAGGAACAGACCACTTTCCTCCCTAGCTTTCCCCACTGTCTGTGTAATGGATTTATCAGGCTTAGCAGACTGCACACCACATTACCATCCTTCCAGCAGCAGTACCATCTGGGCTGTCATTGTTAGATCTTCTAAGGTAAGCAGCAGAGTCTGATCAGTGCTTGGAAGGGAACCTCTCAAAGAAGACTCAAATGCTGTAGGATATATTGATGGAGATTCGCTAAGTGGCAGTCTGAGTCTGTCACAGAGCCAGTGCCCTGGCATGCTGGAATTTGCTATTTGTATGGGAAACAAATGGGAAACCTTGATCTCTTCTTGTCATTAAAGACCATTTGGCACTTTTTGTGAGAGCAGGGGTGTTTAACCCCATAGTCCTGTACAAATTCCAGTTCTGCTTGCCTAGAAGTGTTCTTTCTATGCTTCTGTCTTGTAAAGTGGCAGGGTGCTGGTAAAAAGCTGGTGCCTTCCACCCAGTAGGAAAAAGCTTGGGGATTTTGGATGAAACATGCTTTACAAATGTCATTCCTTTGTCTATAAAGATTTATGATCAACAAGGGAGGGGAAAAAAACAAAACAAAGTGAAGACTTGTTGCTGTAAATGGACACTGGAATGATCAGCAAGTGTCTGGAAGCTCCCCACAGTGAATATTGCATAGAAATATGTCTGTCCAGAGAACATTACGGAATAGCGTTACAAAAACATTACAGTATACAGAAGAAATGGCTAACTCAGGATGGAAGAAGACTGAGTTTTGGATTGAATTTAATTATCTTCCTTGGTCATCATTAATAAAATCTACATCCTTGTACATGTTGAGTATACAGTGTTTACTAAAACTAAGCAACCTTTTATAGCAGGCTTGTCCAACATGCAGCCCTGGGGCCAGAATCTGGCCCACCAAGGGCTTTTATCTGGCGCACTAAATGCTGCCACAAGAGCCTGGAACCTGGGGCTGGCTGGGGCTATCTGGAATACTCTGCACTGCTACATCAAGTGTGTGGGCAGACATTGACAATTTGTGCAAGCAAAGCAATGCCAAATATCACACTAGTTATTATTTTATTAAAGTTTATTAATAAAGATCAATTTGTATGTCTTATCTATCAAAAATATTCTCACCAGTCCCCAAACTGAGAAAAGAATTGCAAGGTGGCCCCTCATTCAAAAAGGTTGGACACTTCTGTTTCATAGCAATTAACATCAGAACTATTGATTTTGTTTAACCCTAGAGAGGAGCAAAGATTTCACAATATTGACGACTCCAGAACTAAATTTTTGCTCTTGATCGAAATCTTGATTTGAAAGGAGATGTTATTGCCTTGGAGTAAAAATATTTTCTAGTAGGCCTGAGGTTCAGTGCTTCTGGAGAACTCTGATTGAGAAGGGAAATACGAGGTATACATGGGAGATCAGGAACAGATAACTGTGGTTTCCTATGCTTCCATTTACATTTGTTCTTTCTGGGGACGAGTTGGCAGTTATCTGGGGAGAGGCTGCTCCTTGCACTCGGGAGAAAAGCTCTTCCTGTGGGAGCTGGTGAGAAGGGTTAAAATGTTGGAGACTGGGTAAGAAAGTCAGGTCCGAATAGTGAGGTGGCAGAATGTTCTGATGATGCCTGGTTGGTTGTGGGAGGATGGGACAGAGGGAAGTACCATTGCATTTGTAAAAATAAATGAATAAAACTCTCAAACATAGATTCATACATTCTAAAGCCAGAAGGGGCCAACTTTGATCATCGAGTCAGCCCTCTTGCACAACGGAGGCCACAGAATGTCCCTGAAATAATTTGTGTTTGAACTGGTCGTGTTCATCCATGGTGCAGCTTCCGTGATTATGCTAGAGTTGAGTTTAGTCCTTGAGGCTCAATCCTGCTCCTGTTGAAGTGAGGAGGGGTTTAATGGGAGTTGACCAGTACCCAAAAGGGTGGCTCAATCTAGCTCATTTTTTCTAAAATTTTAAACTAACTTCTAGTCCATTCACAAATTTCAGTCTCTTGGCCCCACATCAGTGGTGACGACTTCGCCGAGGCTGGGTATGTCTACACAGCTTGTATACAAATACCCCAACTTGTAGCTAGCTAGGAGTAGTTGGTCCACAGCAGCATGTGCATTTGTACAGGCCCATCAGGCTGAAGTCTGTGCTGCCAGGGCTTTGTGGCCCTCACACAGCTTAAATCTAGCTAGTTTGGGTGTGTCTACATGAGCAGCAATCATGCCCTATGATAGCAACATACCCTTTGATTTCTCTCTCTCTCTTTCTCTCTCTGGCTTTTGCTAAATCCCGTTCTTTCTTCTATTACCATATCTGTGCAATCCATTCTTTCTTGATCTCCATCCCTAATTTCCTGGGCCTTCCCTGAGTTAATCCCCTCAAGGCTATTGTAACCTCCTCCTTGGCTTCCAGTGTCTCACTTCTCCCTTTTATTTTTAAGCTTGTTGCTTTCTTTCATTGCCCCCCCTCCCGATCATGTGTCCTCCCCCACCAGTGGTGCCACCACTGGAGCTTTTGGCCTCAAAGGAGAGGCCATGTTGTAGGCACCTTCCATTACTGGAAGTTCTCTCTGGAACTGCATGAATTTAGCCCAGTGTCTGAACAACACTAGCAACATGAAAAGTGGTCTATAAGTGCCAAAGTCTGCCATTCCGGTATGCACTTTAACTGCAACTCACCCCATTTTATCCTTCTAATAACAAGCATTAAGGAAACATGGGACTAATCACAATGAGTAGAACTCAAGAGTTCCCAGAAAACATCCGAAGGCAATAAATTCATATCCAGGGGCGTTGAACTTTTGTGCCCCAGGTCATTGCCACGTAATGGAGGAGAAAAGGCATTCAAATTTTTATGGCAGCTAAAACTGAGGCATTTCCTAGAGCAATCCACAATGAAAAGAAGCATAAAAGGCCTCCATTTATTTTGTTGTTTTAAAACAACAGTGAACTCTAGTTCAGAATGGAAGCCTTCTCTAGTTCCAGAGCATGAGAAAAGTATATAGCATGCTACAATAGGTAAAAAGAGCTACATAAATAGGAGATCCCTTCCTTAAAGCGCTTGCAGGCTAAAGACAAGAGACTAGAATAAGACTACCAAACACAGGTAGAGCCCAGGGTCATGTGTATTTGTCAAAGGTGTCAGAGAACAGGGGTACCTGAGGAGTTCTTTGAAGGGACAGAGAATGCCTGGGGGCAATCATATGGGAGGCTGAGCACCCGCAGTGTGCACAGAAGTTGTCGAGAGTTGAAGGGTCTCAGCAGCTAGCAGAATCAGGAGGTCTGTGATTGTTAACTAGGCTGTTCTGAACATGAGGGTTGACGTGAAGGAGTAAGTTCATTCATTAAGTACAAGTATTCAGGCATGATGAAATCACTGAGTAGATCTTTAAAAAATGCAGTTGCCCTGTTTGGTTCTTTATTGCTCAAGCCATTCGATGCAGTGTTTGTGAGCTCCAGAATGCAGTGTTGGTTCTACAGTGGGCTGAAAAGCTAGTATCTTAATACAGTAACACTGAATGGAAGTCAGTGAAGTTATCGTGTTTGTAGAAATGCACAAATCAGATAAGAATCTGGACCCACTGTCACTTTAGTGACCCCTCTCTGGAACACTGAGCTATGTCTTGTGTAAGGGATCACTTCTACACACAGGCAAACTTTCACAACATGCACTTTGCTGCAATCCTAATAGTCTGTTTCTGACTTCCTGTTATCACTTCCTTATTGTTAACTACAAAGGTATTTCTTTGCAAACAGGAGCTTTCTCTTTCCAAATCAACATCTTCCTTCTCTTTCCTGATTCATTTATCCATTCACTCAATGATTCATTCAGTTCTTTCACATCCAAGGGAGCAGTTGTGAGGTCACAGATGCTTGACTAATTGCAGAGAGGTAGCTGTGTTAGCCTGTGTACAGCAAAAACAATGGGAGTCCTGCGACACCTTTAAAGAGGAACAAATTTCTTTGGTCATAAGCTTGCATGGGCTCCAACCCGCTTCGTCAGATGCATCTGGGCCCACAACAGCTTATGCCCCAAAAATTTGTTACTTTTTAAGGTGCCACAGGTCTCTCGTTGTAAATGCTTGACTCTATCATCAGATCTGTGAATCATGAGGGAAGAGCTTGGCCATGAAGAGGAAAAGCTTCTGTTTACTCAAAGACACCTAGATAACCAGCAGTCATAGGAAATGAAAGTCAAAGAAAGTTCTTGGCAGTTTAATGAGATTGAGATCAAATATTAACATTTTAAGAGCTTGCTGGAGCATGGTTGTGATTTGTTCTGGCTGCTGCGGACTTGCCTTTTTTATGGAGAGCCATGTGCCAGGCAGAACAGTCTGACTGAAGGAAAACATATTTTGGTTCTTTTTATTTTGTGTAAATATGATCGTGCAGCTGTAAAAGCTTAGGCTGTGATCTTGTCAGATAAGCAGCATGCTGAGAGACGTGCGGGACAGAACCAGGTGCTACAGGAAGTAGTTTTTGATTAGTCGTAACATAAGAATTATCATTCTGAACCAGAGCCAATGTTCATCTAGTTTATTATCCTGTCTCTGACCCATACCAGGTGCTTCAGGAGAAGATGCAAGAGAACCCATGATGAATAATTGTTACGTAAATTCCCTGCCCTTGAAAGTTAGTGGTTAGCTTGTACCCTGAAGCATATATACCGTTTCTTCTATCTGATGTAACTGTGGATGTTCATATTATTTATGTACCTGTGTGGTTGGTCCTGCTTTGAATCCTCTTATGCTCATGGCTTCAATGATCTGGTTGCAGTTTGTTCTGTGGGTTAGTTTTACATTGCATAAAAAGGTTCATTTACTGTTCTTCTCTTTCTGAATCAGGATTGGACAAGTGGTGCTGGGGCGCACTGGACTGCTGTGTGCACCATCTTTCAGGGAGGTTTACAGCTTAGGTTCTGGCTTCTGGTGGTTCTTTCAGATCCCATGACACTTTTAACAATGATAGGGAAGTTATTCCTAGTATCTTGGTCAAGGATCAGTAAGAGTTTTATGAATATTTACGACCAGTGCCTAGTAAGACCCCAGAGAGTGAAATATTACTAACTACAAGTGGGAAATCCAGACAGAAGATGCTATGTGATTTACCTGAGGTCATTTATTAAGTCAGTGGCAGAGAACAGAATTCCCACATCCTGTGTGCACTGTATACTATTTTGATTATAAGTCAGGGATTTGTCTGTTTGCTCTGTTTGTACAGCGCCTAACACAACAGGATCCCGGTACATGCCTACGCTCTTAGGTGCAGTAGTAATACAGATAAGTAAAATAGTAATAGACCGCAAGTCTCTTTTAGAAGCATCCCTTTGCTCAGTAAGCTGTAGCAACAGGAATATACAATGAATGTTAACATACACATAGTCTGTAAAACAAATGAAAGATGCTATATATGTGTAAAATGTTGTGACTGACAACAAAAAAAATGGATACAGCAGATTTTATAGATCTGTATTCACACTTGAAAGTACAGCTACAAAACGGATGTATTTTTAGACCAATCTTTTCCTTTTTTCAGGGGTGCGTTTTCTGAAGTTGTTTTGGCTGAAGAGAAGGCTAGTGGAAAACTATTTGCAGTCAAGTGCATCCCCAAGAAAGCACTGAAAGGGAAAGAAAGCAGCATAGAGAATGAAATCGCAGTCCTGAGAAAGTAAGTATCTAATACATGCCCCCCCCTTCTATGGTTTGAATCGGCACATTTATTCACTCTGCGGAGCAGGAAGGGCTATGGCTAGTGAATGAGTGTTGTGATTTGTAAATGTGATGGAGTTGTTCAGCTTTATTGCACGTGGATGGGAACGTCTGGGCATAAACTGTGCTTTAAATGGATTCAAATATTATCTGTTGTCCTTATGCATGAATGCTCTGTGTGTGGGGGGGAGGGGAATTGAGTTGGAAGGCGTAAGAGGCACTAAATTAGGCCTGATCCTGCTTCTACTGAAATCACTGGTGATTTGGCTATTGGCTATAAAGGGAGCAGGATCAAGGTCGTAGATTAACTGGTCTAAAGCAATCCAGAGCCAGCCTTTACTCCACGTGATCCTTCCAGACTGTTTTAGTTGATGGAGTCACTTCATATCACTGAGATTAACTCCTCCCCTCTCTTTTATTGACTTTGCAGTACAGTTCCAGTGTAGTTCATTTGTAAATCTCAGTTTCTAGAACATTTACTGCAACATTTAACTGAAAAATTCAGTTCAATGTGTCCTATTGTCCCATTTTAACATTTCTTGAGATAAGATGGGGTTGCTGGGAAATGCAGGTAACCATTTCAGTGCCTACTTCTCACAATTTTCATCATGCTTCCGCAAATTTCTGCTGAGTCTGATGGGAGGTTTGGGTATAAAAGGTTGGAGGATCAGACCCCAAGTCTTGATTATTTATAAGATATACACTGATAATCATTTCAGTAGCATGCAACAAAAGCCAACCCCAAACCTTCAAGGCCAAACTGCCACAAGCATGCCAACGACACAGACAGCTAGAGCTGAAAGATCAGGAAGAAAGGGTGAACTCAGGGGGTCTCTGGGAAACCATCTCAGTATAGGGATGAGATCAGTTCCAGTGGAGTGGAGTGAATGGGGGGCTCACAGCTTAAACTAGCCCCCTACCACAGGGACACACATGGTTCAGGCACAAGAGCTGCTCAGAGAGGAGACTGGCAAGGGAAGCTTGAGAAACAGAAGTGGATGTTTCAATGAATGAGATGAATGAGGAAAAAGGTTGCAGACATGGCCCACAGGTCTCAGATCTAAGCTTGTGTGGTTCATGGGAGCAGCCACGCTCCAACCCTCCGCCTGGCAGCCTGCTGACCATAGTTTACCTGGGACCCTTGAAGCCAAAGCCCAACCCCAACATGAGGCTCTGCCTTGTGATCCAGTTAGCTGAGTCCCAGAGTGCTGATTAGCATGCTGGCCCAGCCTAAGCCAACGAAAGGTACAGGAAGCTGTCTGAATGACTGTGCTCCACCCTGCTTTAGACTCTGTGCCTTGTGCTATCTGCTTCTGCTTCCCTGGCTTGATTTCCTGGCACCCCAACACATCTTGACTCCTGGCATCTGATTTGTGGGTCCTGACCTCCCATTAGTTTTCTGCTTCTGACCTCTTGGTATCAAGACTCAGCTGACTCCTGTTTTGTGACTGTGGATTCTGGCTCTGACCGTTAGGTCCTGGTCATGAAAGTTGTGTATTGTTGGCAAGCAGCTGCAACAAAACTCACCAGCTGTGTAGTGGCCACTTCCAGGCAATAGGGGCCACCAGAGCCATCTGGCAGCCTGGAGTAGATGCTGCCTTGATGGAATCATTCACCAGTGTTCACATCTTGATATGTGACCAGCAGCTTTGTCTACCCTAATGATGGCCTTGATCCTGGGGGCAGAGAGCAGAGAAATCATAAGGAATCAATTCTTGCTTGCATTTTGTAAAATACTTCTCCTGTTTTCTGCTGAAGCAACTCTTGAGAGAAGAGGAAGCAACAGCAGAGGCTACCATTTGAACTGCAATAACAAAGGTAGCATGTGAGTGGAAAATGCCTTACTCTTCATGCAGTTAGAACCACTTGGTTGGCTGCACACTGCACATGATGAGTTTGCTGCAATGAGAGAGACTCGTCTGTTTTTATCTCTTAATATCTCCTACTTTCATTGTTGCTAATACAATCATAGGTTTCTCTGTGTTTACTCAGAAAATAGATTCACTTTGTTAATAATCCCAGTATTGAATTCATATGTGGCACCAGGGAAACACTAAATTTAAACATGCACAATTGAGGAGGGGGTGGAAATCAACCTATTTCACTGTTCTAACAGACACTCCAAATGAATTCTCTGCTCGATAAGCAGGTATTAGACATAGGTTTAAATAAGATTGGGCAGATTCTGAGCAGCCGTTGCTAGGCTGCCAAGGTATCTGTCATTGCCCTGCTTTTGTTTCCGGTGAGCTTAATGTCCACGTTAACTTCTAGCATATATGTTGTCTAATTACTTGTTAGCGTGCCAGAGGCTTGGGCTGATTTACAAGACTGTAAGTGTGGTTGTACCCTGTACCCAGCTGTCTGACCCTGGGGATGGTGCATGACTGTAGGAGGTGGTAGAGATTTACGTCTGTTCCACGAGGAAGAAGTATTGAGCTAGTGCAGAGATCACAGATGAATAGATTCTAAGCTCGGAAGGGGCGACTGATCTCATCTAGTCTGCCCTCCTGCGTAAAGCTGGCCAAAGAACTGTTTGAACAAGAGAAAAAACACCTCATGTAAATATGCAGGCCCCCAGTCCTTCCCTCTGTCCCTGTGGAGGTTGCTAACACCATTAGCTTTCACAGAAGAAGAGAAAGGACCGCTGTAATTGTAGCACAAACAGAATATTTGTGACCTCTTTGGAAAGAGTCTCTGGCCAGGAGTTTGGCCTTCTCCCTCCTACATTTGACTGACTGGGGATCACGTTCTTCACCCTCATGGAGCCTTGTCTTCTGGCAGCTGTCACCCAGTGAATAGTGCTGTTGAGCACTGCCCCACTCAGGTTCCTTGTGGCTGCCTATCAGTTGTGAGGAACCAAGCCCCATGAAGGCAGTCACGTGTGTTCAGTGCCATCCAGGGTCATCCCGTAGCTCTCAGGGGATGCCCCTGTGGCTACAGGATTGTAAATAGGGTGGGTGGTTTCTTATGTAGTGGATGCTGCTCTTGACCCAGACACCAGGGATTGCATCAGCTGTCTCCAGAGCAAGTAAAATCAGTTGTTGCAGCTCGAGGTAAAGCTCTCTAGTTGGGCCTGTACCCAGGCCCTGCTTATGGCATCTCTGGGTCCCAGCACAGAACGGTCCTGTCCCACTTCTTCTGCCTGTGGCCCTGCCCACAATCAACCTCCACTCCACCCAGCCCCCCAGCTCCCTTCTCATCCCACTTACCACTGCAGCCTTCCCACACCCCCACTCAGGCTCCCTTCTCTCTTCCACACTCCTCCTTCCCTGGGGTGACTGAGCAGAGGATGGAGGGATGTGACAAGCAGCTGGGGGGTGGTTAGTGGGGGAGGAGAGGCAGGACACAAGTGGCAAGTGATAGTGGTGGGGACGAGCAGTACAGCGTGCGGTGGGGCGGGGCAGAGCCTGGAGTGGAGTGTGGGTGAGGCTGCACGCAGAAGAGGTCCAGGCCCTTTTAAATTTCTGGGCCCATGGACAATTGCCGTCTTGCCCCTTTTCTATCCCCCATCGTTGGGCCTGGCTGTAAGAGGCTCCCATCCTTTGCAGATTGGGCACAGAAGGGGCCCTGTAACACGAACCCACCAGTAAGTTACCCTTATAACGCTGCTTCTGAAAAGGTTTGCCTGCCTTCTCCCCAAAAGTCTATCTAGGGATCTGAAGCTGCAGAATCTTACCAGATCATGCAGCTCTGGCAGGCTACATACCACTGAAGTGCCAGACTGAGGATTTGGGTCCTAGTGATTATATCATCTATTAAAATGGGGCGTAGTATTGCCTTTCTATTTAGGATCATCTTTATATATCAGAGAACATCACATTACAGCAGGAAACTGGGAGTGAGGACTCTTGGATCCTATCCTTGGCACGCCACTGACTCCCTCTGTCCCTTAAGTATCACATCTTTTTTTTATGCCGCTGTAGTTTGTGAAACAATTTTTCCCTATTAACTTTTCATTAAATTTATATATAATGTAACAAACCATATATAAACTGTACATCTCATAATGTGTCAACCATTTGCTATCTAACCTTAACTATACTGAAAACATTTGATAATCTATACTATGAATGAAGAAAAAAATTTTGTATTACACAGTTTGCAAATAGACACAATTTGTTTATAAAAATTCACTTACATTTTTTTTCAGTTTCTCTGTACATAAAATAAGAATAAGGCAGAAGAAGACTTAAAAGGTATTAGAACAAGATAAAGAACAGAAGCAAACTTCAGAGGGGGGAAGAGAAGAAGAGGGAAGTGGGCAGAGAAGAGGTGAAGATGAGGGACCTCCACGCATTTAATAGGTTCAGATAGCTCCAGGAAAGCATCTTGTATCTGTGAGATATTGGGCATTTCAGTTATGGCATACAGGATGGCCAAGCTTAGCATGTTTATGCTCGAATCTTCAACTGTGCTTTGCTTTTTAGATTTCCATTTTTGTAGCACTAGTCGTCTAGCAATTACCAATGCCAAATATTTTCATACTTATATAGTCTCCAGTTGACATCCATTAGGTTTAACGTTGTGTGTTTAGCTTATAACACAATTTTATGTGACAGAAACAAAATAACTTTGCAATTAAGTTCTGCCCCAAACATATGGGTATAGAAGCATTCCTGTTAAATTAGTGCCTGCTGAATCACAACACCAGCATTTGTCTGACTTAGCAGCACCTGCTCTGAACTATTGAAGAGGGGGTCCAATGCCTCCTTCTTATGATTTTCCACTAGAGTAATCTTAACCAGAGGTCCAAGGAGCAGTTGAAAGCACTGGCTGAGGTGTCTTCCCATTAGTTAGCAGAGAATAATAGGCCTGTTACCTTCTCTTGTGTCTTTTTTAGGAAATCCATGTTTAATTCAGATTTGCTGGTCAGCTGTGCAGGTAGTATTGCCATAGGTCCTGGAATCTGGGTAATATCTGAAGAAATGAAAGCAATTTAGCTGGGTCTGGGGTAGTACAGACATGAGGACGAAACTGATGGGAGATGGCATGTTTAAGCTGGACACATTGCCATTCCTTCTTAGAGCACATCTTCACTGATGGACAGATCTGCTGTGTCAGTTTGATCTTTCCAGATAAGTTGAGCAGGTCAGTGAAGATCAGGTAACTCCAGCCCTTCAACTGCAGTAGCGCTGAGTTGAAAGTAGGAGGTTTTCCTTCAACTCAGCACTGTGAAGCCAGGGAGGTAAGTGGACATTAAGAACTCTAAGGGAAATAGACGAGTTATTTTAAGTAACTTGAGTGTCTCCCTTCGACTGCTGCTGAAAATAGTGGCAAGTCTAGAGCAGGTTTAATCTCTAGATAGAACATTTCCTGTAATATTGTTAAAGGCTGCAATGTATAATTTTCCATAAATTGTCTCATGGTCAAGCCTGCTATAAAGTTACTGTAGATAGAACCTTTTGTATGGAAATTTAGTAGATAAGTATACCAAAGTATTTCTGGCTTCCATGATAAATGGCAATTGCTCTTTATGGGATCAGTAGTTAGACCAGCTTGGTACCTCGGGAAGGAAGGAAAGAGCAACCAACCAGTTCCAACTGGAACCAGTCTCAGGCTTGACCAAGAATTCTTACTCTATGATAAAGTTTAAAATTGAGAAATCAGAGCTCCCAGCTTCGATAGAGAGATGGAGTCTTTGTAAGGGGATTCTGGGTTTGGTGTCAGTACCTCACAAGATGGACCTGAACATGTTGTTAATTTGTTAAAGTAAGTTACCTCTTATTTTAACAAATATGGATGGGGGGGGGGAATTTGGAATACAAGGGATCTTGGAAAGAGCATTCGTTTTCATTATGTTAATTTTTCCCCACAGGGAAATTGTTTATTAACTGCATGATTAATTGGGTAGGTTAACCTTAATTATGTTTTCAATCTCCTTTGGGAACAGGGTGCCAAGATACCTGAGTTTTGTCTGTTGTCATGTAAATATTTCTGTAGAAAAGCCGCTTCCAACTTATGCAAATTAGTCTTGTAGCCAGAGAATTTACCAAGGTTATGTACCATTTGTAGGATATTTGGGATAGATTGATCTGACATTTTAATAAAGAAAAGGGTGTCATTGTATATAGGAGCTTTGTTTCCTGAGTCCCCGATTTGATCCCTCAAATAACTTGCTGTACTGTAACTAATATGGCAAGTGGTTCTAATACTAGACTGAACAAAAGGGGGAAGGGAAATGAGATGTCCCTATCTAGTTCCCCAAACCAGATCAAAGGGGAGGAGGTTATTGTATTGATTGTTGGGACATGAGAGTTGGGGATGTAATATAAGAACTTTATTCATGAAATAAAGAATCCTCCCAGTTCAAATTCACCGAGGGTGAGAAACAGACATTGCCAGCTCACTCTATCAAAAGCTTTCTCTGCAATGAGTGACTTCATTGCATGGGACTTTCTAGTGTTGATGCATGCAATGCCATAAATTATTCAGCGGATGTGTGTTGCCTGAACCACGTTTATTTTTCAGAGATTCCAGCAGACTGGTGTGAACCATACCACTCATGACTTTTTCAAGTCTTTTAGCCAATATTGATTAAAACAATGGGTTGATAGTTGTTACACTTTTGCATGTCCTTGCCCTGTGTAAGCAGTACAGTGATTAGGGCTTCCCTTACAGTAGGAGGCAATGGTACCTACTTTTAAGGTCTTTGTAGGGGTATAACAGGTTAAAGGGTCAGAACTTCTTTGGAACTTTGATAGAATTGTACTGGTAGGCCATCAGCACTGTGGTCTTGCTCTGACTTGTTTGCTCCTTAATTATGTCTGGGGGCTTTGCATCTGAAGCAGATTGTAGTGCAAGGTAGCAGTAGACTCTTAATATTTAAGTTTTGGTTGAGGGAAAAATCCACAGCCCTCACTTTTTTCCAGCCCCTGTGGAATTCTCAGGCTGTCTCTCCTTGATCTTCTACCGAGGTGGCTGACCTTCACCTGCATTGCTTTAGCAGCCCTCTTCTAATTGCTCTGCGGTTAGATTCATGGTACTCACTGTGGCTTCCAGTGAGGGAATGCTATTCTTGGCTTCCTCCCGTTTTGGTGCAAATTAGCCTTGCAAATTAGCTCAATGTTTACTAGTAATATGTGGGATCTCTGTTACATCTTAAGATATCTTTCTCAAAATAGTCTGCTCTCTTGATATGTTTTAGCCAGTTCATAATTTCTTTAGTCTCAAAGGGGAAGATTTTCAAGCCATCCTCGCTGCAAGAGGGCTGTGTGACAGCCTCTGATTTTTAGGATTTTGTGGAAACTCTAGTGATGCATTATAGCATCATATTAAAAGAAAAGTTTTGAAAAATAATGTCTAATAAGTGTTAGATGGGGACAAAAAGCAATTCAACTGCTGCTGGTTGTGGATTTTAGGGGGAGGGGAAGGGAGCTGTTAAGTATGCAGCTACCATCTGGCTAATGGATTCCAGAATTTACTTTTAAAGAGGTCCTCATAGATGGCCAGTGAGGTGAAAAAAATGTTAGACTCCAAACAAAGAGCAGTTTGTGGCTCTATTTCAATTTTAAAAAAAAAAAAAAGCCTACCCTTTTAAAACCCCCGGGGGGGGGGGGCATGGGATCTGCGAGATTTTCCTCTCAGTTGCACTGGGTTAACTCAGGAGGAACTACACTAATCAGTGGAATTACATCTGTGGAAAACCAGCATACCAAAATTCAGAAAATTTAGGCCCCCTGAGTTCAATAGCTGACTAAAAAGTAGCTGTATACCATGGGTAGAGCCATGCATGTCCCAAAGCTTAGACATGTTTTTAATTGGACAGCAGTGATGTGAGCAGCTTGCATGTTGTGAAACAAATACAGTATGCTTCTGTAACCATAGTTTGCTTTAGCTATTTCACACTGAACATGTTTAACATTGAGGTAGGGGAGAGTAGGTCTCCAATTCCCTGTAAATAATCTGATTGTTTTCCCCCACCAAACCTAGAAAAGTCTATTAAACTCCTCATCACATGTGACAGGATCAGGCTGGATGGGTATAAGAGAGTGGTGGAAGGAGTATATATTAGCCCCAGGTTTAATAAAGCTTTGTTCCCTGGCTTAGGTTAGCCTGGAATATTCTCAAATAATTGGTCCCAGGTGTCCCAGTCAACAGACCTGCTACTTAAATCCTTGTTCTCAGGCAGAGTGGAGCAGCTGAAAGGAGATGAGAGAGTAGAGCTGCTAAAAGGACACGGACAGTTTGTTTGGAGTTTTGCCACAACACCGAGAGGTACAGTGGGGAATTTGGGAGAGAAAACCCTAGAAGCAAGGCCACTAGGACCTGCAGCCTGAGGGTGGACTTTATTTAATTGTGGGAGACTGTGGCACTTTCCAGAGCCTGAAGACTGAGGCTTTAGAGCTAGAGACTGTGGGACTTTCCAGGGTCTGAAGGCAGACCAGGAGCAGTGGGGCCACTGAGAGGCGATCCAGGGAAGATAGCAGCCCTCCTGGACTAAGTGTGGAGACTGCTACTTAATAGGGTCCATGGGTCAGGGCCCAGGGTAAAGGGCGGGACTGGGCCCCCCAATTCCCTCCCATCAGCCAACCCCTCACTTCCAGAAGGAAGGAAAAATTGAGAAGGGCCAGCCAGATCTCGCCGCATGATAGAAAGTGCAGGACCTACAGGGGTGCCTGAGGCCTCACCTCACCACACACAGAACATACTCATGACTGATTTCAGGTATGAGGAGGGTTACCAGATGTCAGGCAAAAGGAAGACATGTTCTCCTTTTTACCTTCACGTCCTCTGTCTGGCAAGCATTTTAAAAATACATGATTTTGTCTGGCTTTTTACTTACAGGGGTTAAAGTATGCTGGAACACCCTGGAACACTTTATTTTTAGGGGGAAGCGTTCCAGGGCCCCCTAAAAACAGAAGAATATAACATTAGTACTAGGTTTCTTCATGTGTCCTCCAATGTCTTTTCTGTACTTCCCTGTCGTCCTTTCCATGCTTTGGTATCTGGTAACCGTAGGCATGAACTACTTTTCTTTTAAAAACAACTTCTTCCCCCCCAATTATCCCGACTCCCTTCTGGGGGCAGGGGGAGAACAGCCTAATTCGCTGCCTCAGCCCCAAACAAAGAGACAGTGGTTAAAATTTTCTTAAAATTGGGGAAAGAATACTGTAATTATTGCTATTTCATAACTCAAATAGAGCTGAAGGGGTTTCAGTCCAAGAGGGTTTAGAAAATCATGAAGTTGTGAAAACGGGAGGTTAGAATGGCAACTGCTGTGGAACCTTAATAGCATTATTAGCTGTATTGTGGCAGTACTCAGAAGCCTAGTTCAGGTCCCTTTGTACAAGGCTCTGTAGGCATAACAAAAAGACCTTAAAAGCAGTGCCATAACTAGGTATTTCAGCACCTGGGGCACATTCCGTTGGGAACATGCCCCTTACAATGAGTGGCGCCTGGAGCGAGCGACACAGAACATGTCCTTTGAAAGAATGGCTAAATGGAGCTGTTCTGGGGTGCCCAGGGCAAAGCCCTGTCCACCCTCCCTTAGTAATGGCCCTGCCTGAAAGGCTTGCAATTTAAGTAATATAAGCAGGTGAAGTCCCCACATAAGACACATGGAAATGAGTAAATGCTTTATAACAAACTCTGTGACAAAAATATCACCCCTTCCTAGTGTTTATTTTAAACAAAAAGGAGGATAATTAAAAAATATAGTACCTAATTCTTCTTCCCCTCCCTCCCCACATGACAGCTCCATTTTTGAGAAGTCCCTGTCCTTGACTACCAACTCTTTTATACTCAGTATTGCCTCTAATGAGCCAAGGCTCATTAGAGTAATTATGCCCGGCAGGGTTTCTGCACCAGCTAACCAGATGCCGCAACAGTTTGACCCTGTCACCCAGTGACCAGGTTTGCTGGTGACTACTATAATATTTTAACACAATAAGGGTAGGAGCCATGAAACTATTTAGCTCCTCTTTTAGGCATCTGAGTCCCAGTTTTAGCTCCACAAAACTCCCGCTGAACACCGTACTACCTAAATTCACTCAATGCCTAGATTTTTCAGAGTGGAAATTCCCTGGGCACCTGTTTCTTCCTCTGGGTATGTTTACTGCTGCCTCACTCTAGAGATCTGGATGCCAGATGCCTGTCTCCCACTGAAGCCCCAGAGCGACATACAAAGTAGGGGAATATAACCATTCAGCCTTCTAAATTGCATGGATGGCCTGATCTGGTATGCAGAAGCAGGGTTCCCAGCTGGTCAGGTATCATTGACAAGCAGCAGCAGCAGCATATGCCCTACCCACCTCGTAACTTATAGCCCAGCATTCAGTGCCTGGGATGTGAGACCAAGGTTACATTCTCCTCTTCCTGCCAGAGAGGGAAAAGATTTGAACAAGGGGTCGCCAGCTCTCTGGAAAGTACCCTGACCACAGAGCTGTGAGAGAACCTCATCTGCAGATCCCTCAGTCCCTTCTGTTGAAGTTGTTTCATTGTGGATAAATAAAGAGCGATCAGAGCAAGGGGACTGAACCCCAGGGTCTCCTATCAAGCAGATGCCCTGCCTAATGCATCCTTTTTGGAAATAAAGACCATGGCTTGGGGGTAAAAACCCTCTTGGTCAGGTAATATTATTTCTCTGAAACTTTATAGAGAAAACATAGGTTTTTTTCAATGAATAATAATGAGAACATTTGTTGCCTCAGCAAGAATTGAAAAGACAGCTGGTCGTTCTATTAAGTAATCACTGTCAGCTTTTATGTAGATTTGCTTTAAAACCTGGATAGCTCATGCTCTTGCTATTTGTTGCAATGACAGAAGTTTAAATCACATCAAGCGTAAATATAGCGTCCTAGTGACCAGATCCTGCCCATCCCTTTCCATGGATACTGAAGGACAGGAAACTGTACGGGGGGACAAGCAGTTGGTCCTGAGTTCTCCTCTGTATAATAGAACTGCAATACTCTTAGCATAGCCCCATGGCCAGGTCCACCAACAGCAATTTTTGGGCTCTAGGGCAGAACAGTCAATGCCCCCTGGAAAGGGATGTCTGAGGTCTGAGTGGGCTTCCACTATAAGTTTTTACTTATTTATTATGTGCCATGAAGTTTCCTGGGGGGCTATGCAGCTTCTTGGGTCCCTTGGACTCGCCAGGGAGTTTACTGTTGAACCTGGAAAGCTGTGTAGCAGATAATCGCATCCACAGCTGCCCTGGAACCTGCATGATGCATAATAAATCAGCTCAGCTGAGGGGAGGAATGGAGAGTGCGAGTGAGCCGGGAAGGAAGGAAGGTGCAGGAGAGGAGGAGATGTATCTATTCTCCCATTCACCTGGGAGCTTTTAAACCACCACACCCCAGGGCAGTTGACTCCCTTGGCCCATCTTGTTGGCCAGTCTGCCCACGGCTGTGGCATTGGGCGTGGAGGGTGGCCAAAAGGCTGCTGGCTATACTATTTTATTTCTTACAAGAGCTTTCATGGCAGAAAATCCCACTTCATCAGCATCCCTTTGGAACTTGACTATTGTTGTTACGCTTATTTATTTATTATATTGCAGTGGCACCTGGGAGCCCCAGTCATGAATTGAGAGGCCCAATTGTGAACCGGGGTCCTGCTGTGTTAAGCACTCTACAAAAAAGACAATCCCTGCTCTGAAGAATTTACTATCCAAACATATATACTGAGTTGGTGGGCAGCCTTGGGCAAGTCACTTCATCTCTGTGTCCCAGACTCTTCATCTGTAAAATGGGGACAAGAATGTGAACCTCCCCGATAAAACACCTTGAGACCTATGGACTGAAAAGTGTTGTATAAGAACCTGGGATTATTACAGTATGGATCGAATAGCTAAGTGGGAGTGAGGGCTTGTAGGGCGTCTCTGCCATTACGGGCCAGCCCTGAGTCCTAGCGTGGCAGAGGCTACAGACCCACAGGGTGCTCTGTCTGATGCTTTCATGGAGAAATACCAATGCAGCTTACAATTCCTTCTGAGCAAAACCAGTTTGCTAATCACAAGGGCTGGGCCAGAGCCTCAGGGCAGATACTGGGGCTTTATGTTAAGTGCAGGTAGCTCTTTGTTAGCCTGATCATGTGTGCACCCAAGTTCCAAAGGGGGAGCTGTGTTAGTCTTGTTCAGTAAAACAAACAAGGAGTCCTGTGGCACTTAAAAACTAACACATTAATTTATTGCATAAACATTTGTGGGAGAAAATCTCACTTCGTCAGATGCTGATGAAGTGGGATTTTCTGCCACGGAAGCGCGTGATAAATGAAACAGTACATTTGGTAGTCCTTTGGCCACACTCCTTCACACATCTTCAAAGTATCTGACGAAGTGAGACTTTCTCCCACGAAAGTTCATGCAATAAATAAATTTGTTAGTCTTTAAGTGCCACAGGACTCCCTGTTGGTTGTAGCACCCCAGTTTCCCTGTTAGCATCTAGGATGTTTAAGGCACTTCAGGAACTTTAAGATTGATCAGATCATCCCCTCAGGCTCCGTGAAGAAAAACCAAATCTAGAGAATCATGCTGGCTGGTTAGCTTGCAAGCAAGGAGTGCTGCTTGTCACCTTTCCTGTTATCCTGACTCAGTAGGAGCCTCACCAGGCCTGGAATCTATGAGGTGGTGGAGTCTGACACATCTCTCCCTTGGGGCAATTAGCAGTCTGGTTCCCAAAACTCCTTCTGTGGGCCTTCCTTGGGGAAGGGTTCAGTTGGGTGCATTGGATTGCAGCCTGCAAGGTGCTGAGGCAGCTGACAGGCTGAGGAGCTTTGGAAAAGTCTACTAAATACCTCTGAGACTCTGGCCCTGAGTGCCTGCTGTGAAGAAGATAGAGCCTGGATGAGAGGGGAGGCAGGAAAGAGAAACACAGTAGCTATAGGGAATGGCTGATGTCAGGATGCCCCCACCTGTGTATTCGATAGCGTGCGTGATGATGGGCAGTGCATGCTCTTTGTTAGCACTAGTTTGGAATATGTTGTGACTCATGGGTGACAGAACAAAGTGAGTTACAGGAGCACGTTTTATTTTATGTCGTAGTAAAAGGGCACAACTATTTCTATAGCAATGACTGCAAGGGGCATCTGAACATTGGACTGCTTGGTGTAGGTTGTCAGCTGTAGGTTTTGGCAAGGTTTATACATTTCAACCGCATTACATGTACTTCTTTCTTCTTCTAAAATGTGAGCTGTAGGCTGTAGCTGGACAGGAGAGAACCAGGAGAGGTGCAAAGTCAGTTCTGGTGTACTGATGTGTCTTTCAGTGTGTGTTTAGAATATATTTACTGTGCTTGTTTGTTGCTTGCTACATTTTTAGTAAAACAATGAAAAGTTTTTTCTGGTAAATTCTCAGGTCAAGTGGGGCTCTGGGTATGGAGGGGGCACCTGCAGGGAGCTCCTGGTTCAATCAGGGCCTTTGTATGAAGACACTCTCATGCTGCTAAATTTGATGGGTCAATTTGTCATTGTCCTGTGGTCTCAGGGCCAGCCAGGTTGATTGATTAAAATGGGACCTCAGGCAGGTATTAATTTCCTCTTTGGAAAATGCTCCTGATGCAGAGACCTCTCCCAGCCAGGGCTGTGCCTGGGGGGAATGCAGGGCCCCAGGTGAATCGCCTTCTGCGGGGCTCCCACTCACTCCCCCCGGCACTGGGGGGCAGGGCCGGCCAGCACAGGGGAGGGGCCGGCCCCTGCGATGAGCCAGCCAAAAGGGCGGCCCAGTTCAGTGCTGCCAGTCTGCTGCCACCATGCGGGCTTCTTTCAGCTCTGTGCTGGAGCAGTGGGGAGGGGGCTGGAGACACTGCGGTTGGGGCAGGGGAGTCAGCGATACCAGCTCCGGGCTGCCTCCTGCCCCCTCCCCACTGCTCTGGCACAGAGTTGAAAGCAGTGCACGTGGGGGGGGGGGGTGGCCGGACCGGCAGCACTGAACCGGGCTGCTCCTTTTTGTTAGCTCGCCTGGTCTCCAGCATGGGGAGGGGCAGTGGTGTGGGCCCTGCGGGGTCCCCCAAAGCACGGGGCGCTGGGTGGCTGCTCTGCTTGCCCTACCCTAGGGATGGCCCTGCTCACAGCCATGCAGCTGGCTCCACTAGCTCTGGCCAATCTTCTCAGCAGCCCCAGTTATGAGCAGGTGGGGAATAGAGTGAGGACAGCGCCTGCAAAGTCACATTGGGTAAGGGGGGACAAATTAGTGCAGATCCCAGGATCAGGTTCTGTAAACTCTTGACCAGGGGAGTTGCAGATGCATGAACTGCTGCCCTTCTGTTCCAGGCAGCAGTGCAGGGATGATGAAACAGTGCATCTTTGGCTGTCGTACTATTTTAATGCTACTTTAACAGCACCCTCTCTGCTACCTCTGCCCATGTCAGGACCTAAAGAAGAAAAGTACTTTTGTTAAACATGGAATCAGATCATTCCACAGTTAAAAATCATTCTATTTCTGACTAGCCGAAATGGTTGGTACTTTGTAAACACCTAGGACTGCTAAACATCACTGGTTTGTGTTTCCAGGTAGATTAAATATAAGTAGACATTGAATCAAGGCTTCTTAAAAATGCTAAAATACATTAAATGAGAGAGAAAAATCCAATCAAGACTAGTAGAGTCACAAAACCCTGTATATCCTCTCCAGACCCAGGTCATCTACATGCAATATGTCCAATAATTGCTTAGCAATGTCCTATTCTATAACTATGTATTTTAACATACCATATTACTACATATAGGACTCATCCTAATCCTGTATGTATTTAGATCATTCAGATGATACATAGTGTGAGAAGTCAACCTTACTGTTATTGTTGCAGGATACTTCCCCCCCCCCCTTTTTTTAATTGAATGTCAGTTACATAACTGTTCACCTTCAAAATTAGCTGAAACCCTGACTCAGCTGAAAATTGACATATCCTGAGAGAGAAAGTGAAGATCACAAGTGATTAAAGAACATCATAAGAGCGCTGCTGATCATTTTTGCAGCCCGTGGATGAATGTGGATCCAGTTTTTATATCCCTGATAATTCATGGATATGTGCTTTATATCTGCATATCATTTTTGCAGATTGCAGGTTGGAGATGGATTCAGAGTTTGTTTCTGCACTGGGTTCTAAACATGATATTTTACAGGCATGACCTGTATAACAATTCAGCATGTAACTGCAGAAGCAGCTGCTTCTGGGATATCTGTTTTAAGGTTTTTTCAAATTTAGGGTATGGATTTTGCAAGCTTAGTAAGAACTTCTTTTCAATGCCAACTGTGTATTTTGTTTAGAGAGCCAACATGCATGAAATAAAAGTTTTTATTGGACCAACTTCTGTTTGTGAGAAAGATAAGCTTACACAGGGGACTCTTCAATGATCTACCGGTTTGGTTTTCTAGCTGTGCTGTACCTCTACAATGGTGCAAAGTAGCTGCAGTGAGAGTTTGGGTTCTGGCTCCTATCAGGTGTTTTGTGTGAGATCTGACCTACAGTTCCTTGGGAGGCTTGAGCACTGGTCTATGTTTAACATGTATTTCTTCTAATTTTAAGGATGTCTCGGACTATTCTATTTATCTTAAAATTTGGTCATTTTTATTTGCAATAGCTACTTAATTTTTAAAAAATGTACTAACCCCTCTTCTCATGTTGTCTAATAGATAAAGACAAGATAAGTAAAATTAAATTAAAAAATGTGTTTTTCTGAAGCATTTGGGCCAAATTCCAAGCACAGTTATGGGCAGGGCTTGAATGTAGTTGTAACAGAAGTGCAAAACATTTGTATCTGAGAAGTAAAATTGCCACATTTTTAGATACAGGCAATATAATTTTTACTCTGGATAAAGATTTAATTTGTTTATAATCTGCTAATCCATTGCTTGTTATAAAATAAATGTTTGCACAATTTTTCAGATTAATGGCTTTTGATCCACAGATCATTAAAATCAATGGAAGCTTGATTTCAGTCAGCTTTGGATCAGGTTGTAAGTAGGTGGGACAATATTTGCATGAAATTCTGTTTTCAGTTACACCATTGTAAATCCATTAAAAGCCCCTCTAATTTGGAGGTATCCTAGAATTATAGCCATAGAAATGATTTGACCTGTTACGTTCATAGGAGTTGTCTGTATCACACATTGGGCTCAGTCTTACAGTCTTTACTCATGCACAGCTCTCTTGACTTCCTCTCTCCCTTGCATTTGGAAGAAATTTTAGGTTTTGGTGTTGACTTCTGAGTAGGAGACATATGAAAGATTTGCTTATTCTTTGAACTAGAGACAGTTGAGCATGGGGTAGTGTGGATAGGATTTATTTTAGATTAGAAACAGCTTGTTTCAAATATGCTTATGTCGGTAAGGAGTCAATTTAATCAAAATGGAAATAGGACATTCTTAATCCTAAATAAGTGTCCACACTAGGGAGTTGCACAGACCTAACTAAATTAGACTGCAAACTCATTTAGTTAAATCAGTGTTCAAAGAGTGTGTAGACAAGACTTTTGGCAAAATAAAGATTCATATTCCCTCTGAATTGCACCCATATAGAGTTATTTCAGTCTGTGGCTAGCAGACAAAATTATTACTCAGTTTTTAAATCTTTATAAAAGTGACAGAGCTCTGTGGGTTAGTTTTGTTTTCAGTACTGACAGGTTATGTGATTAAATGGCCAATGAAATTATTTCCCAAAGGAAATGTGGCAAGTAGCTTTTACTTTGCCAGAAGTTTTATCAAATTAAAATTACAGAGGCTTACATTAAGCAGAGATACCACAGCCTCCTTTAACTCACTTATATGATTTTTTTCCAGGAGAGCAGATATAGTAAGTCAACGCAATATTATTTAAAGCAAACAGTTGCTTAAAAAAAAACACAAACAAAACAACCTTCCTTATTTTTAACTAACTTGATTTTTTTTTCTTGGAAGATATGATACCAAATAACTGTAATGAAAACTTTGAAAAGAAAACGTTAACAAGAAATCTTAAGTGTTTACTTAGTAGCTGTGATGATGAATTTAGGACAGATGGATTATGCATAGCAGTGAAGCAGTCAGGATGGGTACATATACACTCATGGAGACTCCTCCTGCCTGTATAATCCAGAGCTTAATCAGAAATCTCATGCATTTTATGTGTTCTGTGCAATAAGAGTGTGGTCCAAAAGTACAATAAAAGTATGATCAAAAATCATTTGCCATCTGAGTTTGTTTGGAATAAAGTTGCAAAGCTGAACCTCCTGATTTGGCTGCCACCTTTGGCTGACAATTCAGGGATTAAACCGGAGACCTCTGGCATTAAAAGCATAGTCACTGGGAGCTGCAGTTGCCTCATTGATGTTGTGGATTGGGCATGATGTCTAACACACACTGAGGCATAATTGTTTGAAAATAGATATCAATGTGGAAGTTACTCATTTCAACTTTCTTTTAATTATTTTTTTCCATATGCCAAACAGAAGAGTCTGCATGTGGTAATTATATTTGGCATATTAAATACTCCTAGATTTTGCCATTATTTGGCACTTCAGAGCAAAATAAATTGATTACTCTGAGATTTGTAATTCCAATTATGAGTTCCCAACAGTTGAAAATAACTGCTGTTTGCATCATTTTCCTACAAGTAATTAAGAAAAGCCACATTGGGTCAGAAAATGATCCATCTTGCCCAGTATCCTGTCTGAAGTAGTGACCTGTGCCAGAGCTTCAGAAAGAATGAATAAAATAGGACACCTGTAATGATCAATCCCTTTCTTTCTTCTCAGCTTTTGGCAGTCATATGTCTAGGATCATCCCAAACATGGGATTGCATCCCAGACCATACTTGGCTAACAACCATTGATGTTACCAACCATCCTTAATGAACTTATCTAGATCTGTTTTTATGATCACTTATTGCTACTAGCCCTCACAACATCCCATGGCAATGAGTTCCCCAAGTTAACTGTGTGTTGTATGAAAAAGTACTTCCTCTTGTTTATGTTAAACTGCTGCCTGTTAATTTCATCAGATGACCCCTGGTTTTTGTATTGTAGGAGAAGGAAAATAACACTTCTCCATTTACTTTTCCCACACCATTTATGATTTTATAGACCACTATCATATCCCCCTTAGTTTTCTTTTTTCTAATCTGAACAGCCCTAATCTTTTCAGTCTCCCTTCATACAGAAGGGACGTTGTGTTTTTCCAGATGGAAAAATAAAGAGGAAAGAGTTATTTTTAGTTTTTAAAAGTACCACATATGAATCACCACAAATGTATGTGGCATGATGCATAAAACTATATGAATAATAATACCCAGCTCTTATATAATGCTGTTCACTTGCAGATTGCAGAATGTGTTGCCAATGGAGGTCAATAGCATTATCCCCAATTTACAGGTGGGGAAACTAAGGCCCAGAGAGGGGAGTCACTTGCCTAAGATCACCCAGTAGTGTGCGGAAAAGAACCCAGCTCTTGAACTCCTAGTCCAGTGTGCTGTCCTGTAGGCAACACTGCCTCTCTATTCTGTTCTTCCCTACTTTTTCAAGATGGATAAACATTTGTGTAAGGGAGGTATCATAGCTACCTTTACGTTTTATTAGACCTGGTTGGAAAACAGGGGAGGGGGAAGCTGATAAAAAGTTTTGTAAAATTTTGTTTTGCATCCTTTTGGTTTTCTTTGTTTGTTGGGGGCCAGAAGGGAGCTGAAATTTTTGGGTGCTGCTGTGAATGTGCTTAGCCAGTCCAGACCACTAAAGGCACCATCCCTGCCTATAGGCATTGCAGTCTCACATAGTTAGTTACAAAATATGGGGATTTATCCTGGATAAATGAACTCTTGCTTATTCCTTGAATGCAATACAAATGCAAGGCTTGGCCTTGCTTCCACTGAAGTCCATGGAAAAATTGATTTAATGCAACTTTACGTTCTTATGAAAATCCCATCTTCAGCTCATACCAAATGGGGGGGGGGATGAAAATTGACTCAAGGAGCTACAGAGCTCAACCTAAATCTCTTCACTACTTCATACCAAGACATGCTTGCTTGCTGAATTTCATAGAGATCAGACTTCAGTGCGCTTTGATTCTTCAGTATTAAAGTGAGAATGAAAATGTGACAATGAATAAGAATATTCCTGAAGTTTGCCCATACATTTCCTCATGAACAGTAGGGTGTACTGACACTGGTGTGGCGGAAGGCAGGATTCCACTGTCATTGATATCAGTGCCATTCCAGAGTAACTTCATGGAAGTTAATGGAGTTACTCCAGATTCGCACCATTGTAATTAAGAGACGAGTGAGTAGGCCTGAACAGCAACATGAAAGGAAGGCTAAAGCTATGGACTAGTATTGCTGTTTGCTCCCATGAGGATTATTCTGTGCAGTTTCTCAGACAAAATCTTTTCCCCACATCAACTGCACATTGGTGTAGCTCCTTTGTTTACCATGGTGCTACTTCTGGGACAAATGAGATCAGAATCAGACCCTCCACTCAGCATACGCTGCTTTGTGACGTAGGATGTGACTCCAGCAGACAGGTGCGACCCAGCCTTCCCATCCCACCATCTGTCCTTCCAACTAGAGACATAATCTTGTGGAGCGCCCAAGGAGGTAACCTGTGTAAGGCCAAGTAATGCAGTTAATGTACACTTCTTCTTCTGTGGCATCCCACTTGGATTGAGTCCCCTTTGCTCACATAAGAAGAGGGTAGCTCTGAATTGTGAGAACAGTTCCCCACCAGTCTGAGTCCTGGGAGGACAGGAATGACCGACTGAAATCTTCTGTGGTACTGAGTCCATGGAACTCAATAGCTGAATTAGTTTAAACTCCCCTCTCTTTTTGGAAGCATGTACTTCTAATTTTCTTGCTTGTGGTGACATTGTTTTCTTTAAGCTCCAACTTGAAAGCTGTTTCCATAATAGAACCAAATATATCAGGCATCGTTCTGAGTGTCTTTTGGAGTGGAAGTCTGCTGTTGGTTTCTGGCAGTTCTGTAGTGCTTTCTCCTATGACTAAATGGTTGTTCAGGCAGAGAACAATCTGTGTAATCCTTTTTATTTCATTGCTTATAAATGCTCCTGTCACAGCTGGGCTAGATAGTCTGAGCAAGATGATTTTTGGGGGGTAAGTACTTTTAAAAAAAAAGGGGGGGCTGTCAAGTACAAGTGAATATGCATGGTTCATCTTTGCATCATTCCACATATGTGGGAATCTTGTGAGCTTTAAGGATCTGATCCTGCAGACTTTGAAGACAATGAGTGCAGGACTGGACTCTAAAGGCAAGATTTTAAAAATGTTCACACACCTAAAGAAGTAGATAGATGCCCAGTGCAATTGTCAAAGATGTCTAAGCAGTTTAGGTGCTTAACTGCCCTTAAAGTCCCCTAACTCAATGGTAATGAGGTCGCTGAGTCATTTAGGCACTCCTTCTGGTTGTCGAGGACTAGGTGGGGCTCCCTTTGGAGCCCATCATCACCATTCCTTAATTAACCACTATAGGTCTATGAGAGTGATACCAACTATTACCTACAATTTTTGGCTAATGTATTCTTTACCTCTACATTGGCCAGCTTTCAAATCAGATGCGGTGCTACATGTGGTAGGGAGCCCAATTACTAGACCACAACCAGCCTAACAGAGTTCTGATTTTCAATTCATTTGAAGGAACTAGGATTTCAGGCTGGAGCAATGAATATTTAATAGCATTCAAAGTCACTAGGTGCTTTCCATGTATTTGGTAGTCACCCTAGCACAGAGCCTGTTTTTTTCAAACCATTTACTTGGGACTGGAGGGATAATTTACACAGTGGGGCATGAAGGGTGAAGAGAGAGGGTTTTTTTCAGTTGATAAACTGGCTCATTTAAGCAGTGAACATTTTCTTCTCCTGGCAGGCTGGCAATGTTAGTTTTCCTAGGCAGCACTGAGTCAGCAGGTGGCCATCGGTATCTCGCTGACATTCACAGCATTACAGAGTCACTGTAATTTGAATGAACAATTTCTCTCTGTGCCACATGCAAACCGTAGGTCTTCAATAGAAAGTCTGCCTGACTTCCCTTAAGTCTGTCTCTTTTCTTTCTTCCTCAGAGGTGTTTTTCCTATGGCTATTGTAAATGGAAAACTCAATTAACAGTTGAGTGTGTCTATACTGTGGCTCTCTATTCAGAGTGCAAGAATTTGTTCTGCACCTGTCTTTTTTAGGAAACACCTTTAAAACACTGTTCATAGAATCATACAAGGCCAGGGTTGGAAGGGACCTGAGGAGGTCATCTAGTCCAATCCTCTGCTCAAAGCAGGACCAATCTCAACCAAATAATCCCAGCTGTTGTTAAAGAGCTATGGCCGAGATCCACAAGGGGACTTGCACATCGCAACACCTAATTTCTGGGGAGCTAGCACGGGTTAAAGTATAATTTGGAGGGCCCCGGAACCCTCCTAAATTTCCATCCCCCACTCACGTAGGTCTGGGCCGCCTGCCCCACCCCAGCTGTGCCCCCCAAATGCCTGCCCCCCCCAGCTACAGCTTCCCACACACCTGCCTCCACCCCATCTACTGCTCTACACCCCACAGCCCAGCTACTGCTCCCCACATACCTACTCCCACACCTGCTACTCCCCCCCCCCCATCTCACTGCTGGTCCTCTGACTCTTTCCCCAACCCTCCCCCCCAATCTTGCTGTTGGTCCTCCAGCCCTTCCTCAATCCCCCACCATGCCACACCATCTTCCCCCACTGTCCCATACCCTTTCCCTGCCAGGCTGGCTCTCCTGGCCCGAAATGCCCCCCCCCCCCCGGGCCTCCTCCTCACCTGGGCCCTGTGTGGAGTGGCTCCAGCCTAGGCTGAGGCTCCCGACCACAGCCTGCTCTGACTCAGCATGCTCAGTCAGAGCAGGCTCAGGGTGGGAGATTTAAAAGCATCCAGCCAAAGGCAGCTCCCTGCCCTGCTGAAACATGCCAGAACAGTATTCAAGGGTCCACTATTTTTAGGGGCCAGCATTTGGCAGGCCCCTAAAAATAGAAAATGGAGCTGGAATGCTGCGTTTTGGTGCTCACTATTGTTAAATGGAGGGCCACAGAATGCAGCACTCTGGCTCCATTTTCTATTTTTAGGGGGTCCAGAACGCTGACCACCTAAAGCTAGTGGGCCCTGGAATGCCATTCCACTGCATTCTGGCTTACTTTAGCCCCTGGCAGCTAGGAAATCACTGGAACAACAATGGGACCCACAAACCTGGCTCCCTGTGCAATGAATGGAGAGGGGGTGAATAGAGAGAGAAGTGCCTAAGAATGTGAGTCGTGAAAGCAAGCATGCTGGGTAGGGAGCTGCCTAAGTTAGCTCAGAGAAAGTGCTGGAGAAAATGATTTTCCTGCCTTCCAGAGAGTTTGTGTCTCTGTTTGGGCTGCAGGGAGATGTCTTCCTCTGTTAGTGAGCAACAACCAGGACGCCTTCTCCTTGAATCAGACTGGTGGCTTAGGTGAGAGGGGTAAACAGCCTCCCTTATAACTTTTAGTCTTGTGGTTAAGGTATTGACCTATGATGTGGGAAACCACTCAATGCAGTTCCCTCCTTGCCTGATGAGGAGAGTGGATTCAAACAGGATACGTCTTACTTTCAAGAAAGTACCCTATCCTGGACTATGAGGTATTCTGGTAGGGGTATCTCTCAATCTCTCCTGTTGAAGCTGTTCCACTTTAATTAAATAATTTTAATATTAATTGGATCAGAGAGAGTGAGATTTGCTTTACAGTCCAGTGGCCAGGGCACTCATGTAAAGTGGGGACCATGGGGCAAAAGGGGAAATTGAACCAGGATCTCCTATGTCCCTCTGCCACCTGTCTTTCCCCTGGTCATGGACTGTAATTTGCGCAGGTGAGAAAAAAGCATTTGTCCACACAGAGTGAGGCAGCAGCCTGCATGCCCCAGGGCAGAATTATAGACACCGTATGCATCTTTAAAGCGCAAATTTGGGTGCCAAATAAGTTTAGGTGCCTACAAGGTGAGATGGCAGCCAAGTGGGATTTTTGCAGATTACAGTGGTGCCGCAAACTGGTGTTTAACAGCCTCAGTCCCCTCTTGGGTCTGGACCAATGTGCCCGTATATGAATTCTTCATTCTAACTAGAGATAAGCCAAGCAACAAAGTTGAGATCAAGACATGAAGTTCCCCACAGGCATATTTGTGACAGGGATTTTGGTTTAGACATGTATTCATTCCTAGATTCATAGGTTTTAACTTCCAGAAGGAGCCATTAAATCATCTTAACATAGGCCACATTATTTCACCCAATTACTCCTTTATTGAGCTCACTCACTCGATGAAGAATTCACCACTGCCCTGGGTAGTTTGTGTCAGTTGTTAATCAAATTTACTGTTTTTTTAAAAAACAGTCAAATTGCTCATTTGAATTTGTCTTGCTTTACCTTTCAGCCATGATTTCTTGCTATGCCTTTCTCCACTAGATTAAAGAGTTTGTTTTCTGGCATTTTCTCTTAAACTGGTAGATTCCAAAGCCAAAAGGGTTGACTGTCATCATGTAATCTGACCTCCCGTAATTCCTAGAGTTTGTCTCTGATGCATTTGATCTTGATTTTGAAATTGCAGAAGGAGAATCCACTATGACTCTTGTTAAACTGTTCCAGTCGTTAAGTACCTCACTGTAAATAAATAAATAAATAAATTCCACCCTCTTTTCAGTCTGCATTTGTCTAGCTTCAACTTCCAGCCATTAGATCATGTCATACCTCTTTCTACTAGATTGAAGGGCATGCTATAAATAACTCGGCGCTCAGTGTTATTTCGATAAATTAGACAGGCTGAGCTCCTTAAGTCTTTGGAAAAGCCCATGGTGCTGAAGGAAAAACGTATGGTCTCATCTCTCATAGACTCTCTTCCCCAGAATCCTGTGAAATCAAGGGCCGCATCTCCTGTGAATTACAGAAGATCCATGGGAGTAGAAAGTTATCATTGCCGAAATCTAATCTTGAGAAGAACACTTGATTTAGTAATAGTCCATTGATGGATTTTCTCTTTTTTTTTTTACAAAGTTAACTGTTGCAATTGGGTTAGGGTATCTTGGCTGAAAAGCTGATTTGCTGACCAGGATTCGATTCAACTCTGCAGTCTTGACCTGGGGTACCAGCAAAAGTATAGGAGATGGGTGGGGATACTAATGAGGGGAAGGAACAGGGGAGAAAAAGCAGGGTAGATCAGAGACCATGGGGAGATTAGGAAAGGAGGCTGCAGTGGAAGTTGGGATTGCTGGCAGAGGGATGCCCTAATTTGTATTTAGTAATGGGATGGGATTGATCACACATAACAGGGACTGATGGGAAAGGCTGCAGTGGAAATAGGACATAATGAGGATTCAGACCATCTCAGATGGGCTGACTTGGAAATCCAGGAGACTGTCCAGAACAGAGAATGTTGTGGGGGATTGGGTCTGTCTGCTGGTGTGAACTCTGAATTAACAGATATAGAGATTAGATACATAAGGGCTTATATTTCCAACCACTTTACAACACTGAGAAAATAAGAAATTAGGAAGAGACAGGAGAAAAAGAATAAACATGATGATACACATAGTGTAAGTATTGTAGTTTCATTAGCCCAGCTGGTGGCCAGACTGCCAACAACAGAGCATTTGAAGGGTTAACAATAGCTAAGTTTTTTTGGTAATATCTGGGTACAGCTTTTCTGTTCAATATTTTTCAGTGTGCACCAGAGTCCACAGCATTTTAACTGATTGCACCACTGTTTCCATGACCTTGTTTCTTTCAGTAGTAAATGTTGTGTTGTTATATATTTACGTGGCACCAGAAGTTTGCGAGGTAATTGTCAAGGCAGGCAAACAAGGTCTCTGGCATCCAGCGACTAAAATCTGAATATACTAGACTGAAATTTAGGGCCTGTCTACATATATAACTGGAGTTGATTTAACTAAGGTCTCGCTGAATCAGTGCAAACTCTTGTGTAAGCATTCTTATTCCAGTTTAACAGAGCCTTATTTTGTAATGTAAATCTGTTTCTACCCAGAGTAAAATAACGGAAAATAAACCAAAAATGAGTGTGTCCATTCAGTGATTTGCATCAGTTTAATGAAACCCAGTTTAACTAAGCAGTGCAAATTAAACAGCTCCTCCCCTCTCCCTTCTGGCAACTTCAGGCCTTCTGATACTATTGTTGTTTTCAAAGGGGCAGCCGTGTTAGTCTAGTAAAGCAAAAAAACCAACAACAAGGAGTCCTGTGGCACTTAAAGATTAACAGATTTGTTTATCGCACAAGCTTTAGTGGGAGAATATCCCACTTTGTCAGATGCTGTGAGTCAGGTAAGAATGTTCCATGCATCAGAAAATCCATAACTTGTGAGAGTACTGGGTCAACCCGTGTCGCTTTCTTCACTTGAGTAGCCGTGACAGTTGTGTTTTCCACCTGTTCAAAGTAAAAGATTCCTTCCTGACCCTGATCTTGATGGTGTGCTGGTAAGGGTAGCCTTGAGAGACTATCAGTATTGCAATGCAAAGAGGATTGCCTATACTTGATTTCATAGGTGTATCCAGAAAGTATCAGTGCTTCAAAGCATCTGATGAAGTGGGATATTCTCCCACAAAAGCTCATGCGATAAATAGATCTGTTAGTCTTTAAGTGCCACAAGACTCCTTATTGTTGTTTTGTGTATTACCATGCCACTTGTAAGCCCAAGTCATGAACCAGGACCCTACTGTGCTAGAAGCTGCATAAAAAGACAGTCACTGCCCCAAAGAGCTAACAGTCTAAATCAGGTGTGGCCAAACTGCAGCTCGGGAGCCACATGTGGCTCTTGAATGAAAAATTGTGGCTCCTGGAAGAATGTCAGCAAATCAATTTAGGAAAGCAGCCCTAGCGTAGGAGTTCAGGAGGGGGTCAGGATGGTGGGGAGAAGTGCAGCATAGTCAGGATTTTAAAAAACTCTCCACTAGCCTGCAGTCTTCTACATCGAGCAGCAGCTAAGTTTTTACTGTATAGCAGAGGCGGTGCTGGGGTGGGGAGGGGCACGGGCCCTGCCCCTGCCCCTGCCCCCGCCCCCGCCCCTGCCCCCAGACAGAAGGCCCTGCCCCCTGGCCAGGGATAGGGCCGGGGGGGGGGGGGGGGGCTGCGCTGCCGTAGGCAGCTAGGCCACGGTGCGGCCTGGCCAGAAGCGGCCGCTGGAGGCCAGGCCCATGCCCACAGCCACGGGCGGCCAGGCCCCCGATCCCCGGCCGGGCTGGGGCCACCGTGGCTGCCGGCGGCCAGGCCCCAGATCCCTGGTGGGGGATGGGGCCACCATGGGCGGCCAGCTGGGCCCTGGATCTCCGGCTGCAGCGGCCCCGTCCCGAGCCAGAGATCGGGGGCCTGGCCACCCACAGGCACAGGCCTGGCTTCCAGTGGCTGTGGCAGTGGCCGACCGGGGATCGGGCCCTGGATCCCTGGCCTGATTGGGCTGGAGATCTGGGGCGCTGGTGTTGGGACTCAGGGCACATGCCCCGGGGTGCCCAACACCAGCGACGCCCCTGCTGTATAGGCCTAGTTTTTATGGTAACCTTAAGGAATTATTGGAATCTGACATTAGTGGGATCAATATTTGTCCTCTTTTTATGATAGTGTGCAATGAATTTTAAACTTTTGGAGTAGGTAAAAGTATATGGCTATATGCCTCAGTGTGGTTCTTGAAGGTTTAATAATCAACTTGTGTGGCTCTTGAGTTCCATAAGCTAGGCCACCCCAAATGTTAGTATGTCCAGCAGGAGAGAGAGACAGTAGCACGAGCTTCTGTCACCTGAGGTCAGGCTGTGGGAAGTACAGGACAGCCTCAGGTTAGCTGAGAGATGTGCTGATTCAGTGCCTGCTTTGCCTCCTCTGGTTGTGCTCATGTGAAATCTCATGTAGATTTTAAATTGGATGCAAAAGTAAATCCACCACTGAAGCTCAATCTCCCTTATAGTGCAGTAGTGTAGAAGGGCACAGTCTACCCTCCTTTGCATCCTGTGATAGATTAAAAAATTCTCTATGAACAGGTTTAAGATGTGGGGGATGTTACAAATGGGTTTTAAGTGTTTGCAGTTAATTTTTTTTTAATATCTTGAGGGTGAAATCTAGAATTCCTTACTCAGTGTTTTCACAGTCTTTACTCAGGCGAATTCTCTCTCAAACTCTTGGGAGCTTGTCAGAATAAAACAGATGTAGAAACTGAGGCTCTGAGACTTTTGTGCACCTCAGGATGAGAGCCTGAATAGGATCTGTGTAGTAATTGGCAACTTACTCCTGAAAGGGCAACTCCATTGAGGGTGAAGCCCATAGTAAGGAATAAAGCCTAGAGGTTTGGCATCCTCATTTAATGAATTCATTACATCCAACTGCATCTTACTGTTTGTTTATTATTGCTTGTACTCCAGTCATGGTCTAGAATCTCACTGCACTAGGTGCTATATGGACACAGAACAAAATCTAACTAAGAGGCAGCAGGTGCGTGCAGCTGACAGATGAGGGAGCACAAGGAAGCAGACACAGCCTTGGTCAGCATAACAACCTACATACAGCACAGCTGCTGCTTAGGTTTTGTCAAGCTTTTTGTGGGCCTCACAACAAAGGCAAGTTTTAAGCAGGTATTTGAAGAACAAAGAATTAGTTTTGTGGATGTTTTCAGGGCCAGTCTCCCAAGCAAGAGAGGCAGCATGGGAGAAAGGAAAAAATATGCTAGCTTGAGTCTGTGTACAAGCTAAACTCTTCTTTGCACCTCTTTCTTTCAACAGCCTGGCATGTGTGTCTATTTTCAGATTCTCCTCTTTCATAGCAAGGCAAAGCAATGGACCAAAGCTCACCAAATGGTTACAAAGTCCCAGTGAAATAATTTTTCAGATGCAGAAACATAACTCCTATTGAATTATGTAAAAGTTGATATTTGGCACCCTCATCTAGAGCTGAAAGAATTGTGGGGTAAAATAAAAATTAATTAGAGATGGCTCTGTGGGATCCTGCCTTTCCTTGTGTTAAAAATAAAATTGAGCATCATGAACAGTTGGTCTTGCAGGTTTGTAAACAGTTTTCTTCACACCTCATCCTTTTTAATTTTGATAAAGTTAGGGAATTATGCTGCTCATGAAAGAGCCCAACTTAAAAATATGGAGTGTAATCAGGAGGCATCTCTTCTTTTTATGCTCCAGTTATCCTCCCTATCCCCTCCTTGCAATTGGGAGACAGGACCAGGAGTGAGGCCAAAGCTGTGGTCAGGGGCTGCAAGCAAGACAGACACCCAGGGTCTGAGCTGCCGCTGGGGCTGGAGTAGAGGCTGGAGCTGCAGCCATGGGGCGTGCGGCTTGTGTTATGAACAGGGTTGTGAGCCAGAATCAGGAATGGGGCCATGACCTTGGCTGTGGCTGGCAAAGCACTGGACTCAAGGCCCAGGTGCAGGACACAGACAGGAGAGGAGCACAAGATCTGGAGCTACAGCTGGGGCTGGAGCAGAGATGGGGGCAGAGCAGGGCTGGGAGGCACTTCCTCCCTGTCTCTGTGAGGCCAGCCCAGGCCCCAACACCCCCAAAGGTTCCTCCACACCAGTGGTTCTAAACCTTTTGTGGGTTGTGACACACTTGGTGGCATATTGCAACCCTACAGGACGCACCAGCCCCCCCTCCCAGGCTAAATCCAGCCCTTATCTGGCTCTGAGACACACTTACCACTGTGTGGCAATACTGTAACATGTCCCAATATGCTGGTTAAGAACCGCTGTTCTGCACCATTTGTGGACCTCTGGTCTTGGGCCTGTGTTACACAGGAAGTCAGACCAGATGATCACAGTGGCCCCTTCTGGCCTTGGACTCTATGAACAGGTAGGAATCTAAACTAGAATTCAGAAACAAGTTTGAATTTTTTAGCTGGCCTCTAATTCTACAATGAGTCAAACCACTTCTGGATTAGACCATAGCTGGACTTGGGGAAACATCTACAAACTGCATAGCTCAAGCCCATCAGTAAGACTGAAACGATTGTAGTCTTGGTTACACCACTGTAAATCCATTAATATAAGTGGATTTGTTCCAGTAATATAGCAATGTAACTAATATCAGAATCTAGCCCATTGTTGAAAAGGGGTTTCAATTGCCATCATTTTCTATTTGAGTAAAATAATCAACAGGAAACCATACCTGTGTTGTGAAGGAATTCAGGAGCTCATGGGTAAGCAAGCAGCACACACAGAGAAAATCATTTTAATTGTGCATGTTGCATGCCATACAGACAGAACAAATTGGTCCATGAAGCACCAGTTGCTTTTCTATGTTAGTTTCTTGATAAGATGCCTGAGATAACTTATCAGTTTTGTTCTGGTATAAATTGCCCTACATAGAAGGAGTTGTGCCCTATATCTTTTTACCTAATATGTCTGCCTTAAAACAAAGCTGGTAACAGCCTACCCGAAATAAACACATTTGTACATATGTTTCTGGACTTGGGAAAGGCTAAAGAAGCCTGGTGCAGGCAGTTCATGGCATGCATGTTCTAGCCTTAAAGTCACAGGGCTAATATTGCTTTCAGTTGCATCCATGCAGACAGATATTTCACTGGGGTGGTGCAGATTTAAATTAGATTGCATATGTAAAAAATTATATTTTTGGTAATCTCACTTGTGATTGAACTCAATAGGACTTCTCATATGAGTTGTTCACTAGTGTGAATAAAGAGATTACCCCATGGACTGTAACTGATATGGGCCATATTGGCATTGTGATGTTAGTGGCTGAAGAAGGACTGTGACTGGTGGTATTTGAACAGAACAGAACCCTAGGGTTGGAAGGGACCTCATGAGATCATCTAGTCCAACCCCTGGGTCTTGAACCCAGGACCTTCCACGTGTTAAGCGGAGGTGCTAGCCACTACACTATTTCTCATTCTGCCTTGAAGGGCACAGGCATGCAGCATGTCTCCAAGGGTGCAGAAGGAATGAACAGACAACTGTCTGTCTGTATCTTTATATTAAAAAAAAAAAAAAAAAAAAAAAAAATAGTGTTTTGGTGCTTTACCAGTTCACAGGCAGGTCTCTATGTGTCCTCTATATTACAGCATGCTGCTGGGTTTTCTTCTTTCTGCTTCCTTGGGAAGTATGTTCTTGAAGAAATGAGTCTTATGGCATGATCTGCATATGGCAAAGATATCGGTAGTAATATTTATTATTTGTACTGCAGGGATAGTACCTAAGGTTTGTGTACACTTACAATTTAGTTCAAATTAATGAGGATTAATTCAAACTAAATGCATGGCTACACTGGCTTTCATTACTTCAGACTAAGGTAGTCCTTAGTTCTTCTTGGAGCAGTTTCTGCACTGCTCCACTAGAGCTGTGTGGCTGCGCCCACACCCAGCCCCAGAGATCTTCACAGCAGAACCCAGTGGGGGGGCACGCGCGTCCAAAGAGCCTGTGACTACTTTCCCACCGTTTGGAACACGCACGCCCCCCCTTCCACCCGGCAGTTCCTTCTCAACCACTGCTAACTCAGCATGGAACTCCAGCAGCTCCTCAGCCCGACTCACCTTAGTTTAGTGGTAGCATTTGCCTACTTTATTTTTCTCTTCATTTTCTTAGTTAGTTAGCTGCTTAAAGTTTCCTTCTTAAAAAACAAAAAAACAAAAAAACAAAAAAACACTCTCTCAAAGATCAGTGGCAGCCAGCGCAATGCCAACTGCCTCAGGATTCAAGCGATGTACCGCTTGCAATGACCCCATGCCTGCCTCAGATGGACATGAGAACTGTATTAAGTGCTTGGGCAAGGGTCACCTGGCTCATTCCTGCCCTTATTGTGCCAACCTGAAATCGAGGGCGAGGAAAGAGAGGAGCATGAAGTTGAAGCTCCTTTTGATGGAGGGAGCCCTCTGCCCCCACTGTGGATCCCGGCAAATCTCCCGTCAGGGACAAGACCCTGAAGCAGAGCTCAGCTTCAACTTCTCCTGTGGTAAGAAAAAGAAATAAAATCAGCCACAGTCACATGGGGTCTAGGGAGGCTTCAGGACCCTCCAAAAAACCCCATGACAAGGCAAAAGCACACCCCTCGAGCTCTTCAGTGGAGCGGGGGTTAAAAGCGGCATCGAGCGGCCCCGCGCTGCTCCTGCAATTCTCCTCCCTGGGACCGCTGCTTTTAATCAGTGCACTGGTGCTGCCTCTGGTGCCTCCAGCTTTATCTATGCTGCTGCCAATGGAGCCGTCTCAGCTCCCAGCGTGCCTCTCACACTGCCGTCACCCCTCAATCCGCCGCTCTCGGTGCAGAGCACACCACTACAGGCGCCTTCAGTGATTTTGCCTTCCACACTCCCTGCGCCGGCTCTTCCCGCACCATTATACCTTCAGGTGCTGACATCCCTCCCTCAGATACTGGCACTGCAACCTCCGCAGGTGCCCCCCCCCCCGCCCTCGGCACCACCACATAGGGTACCGGCTCAAGGAACAAAGCAACATAGCCCAAGCCACCTGCAGTCTCCTCCCCACAAACACAGGAGGAAGACTAAGCATTGCTTCAGAGAGGACGTTTCTTCTGGCTCCTCCCCAGATTTGTCCCCTCTGTGTGGCATGTACTCCTCGGCTGAGGATGACAAATCAGCATTTCCTCCACCTTCTGACCAACTCTCTGAGTGCAGCTCGGACAGTGACACTCATGACAGCATCCGCCCATCAAACAAATCCTGCGCCTTAAGCCCAAACATGGCCCTGGCCAAACATTCCATGGTACCCCTTTTCTCCACATGGGATCCCTGGGTCATCATGGCCAAACTGGATGGCGTATGCATCCTCACAGACTCCATCCTTACCAACTCAAGTACAAGGCATGCAGCACACCTTGGCCCCTTCAACTCCCACACCAGATGGCCAGAAAAACCCACAGGATAGCAACATCATTCAAGACACAATCCCTGCTGATGACCCACAGCTCAGGGCTGACAATGCTAGGCAGTTCCAAGAGCTCTTTAAAAGATTGCTGCAATGTTAGATATGCCAGAGCAGACTGCGCCTAGCTCGAAGCATAAACTTTATAGGATTTTGCAATCCACCACCTCATCCAAGGTCTCACTGCCAATGGATGAGGCATTATGGAGCTAGTGACCACCGTTTGGCAGAATCCGGCCTCAGCACCACCCACTAACTGGAAAGCTGATAAAAATATTTTATTACACTGAGTAAGAATGAGTTTCTGTTTTACTATCCCCAAGCGAACTTGCTTGTTACTGATGCAGCAAATCAGACTAAAGCAAGCCCATAACAGATCCACTCCATTGGATAGAGAGGACAAAAAAATGGACCTCCTAGGGAGCAAGAGATATACATCAGCCACATTACAGCTAAGGATAGCAAACTATGCCGCCCTCTTATCAAATTACAGCCATGACAGCTATTCAAAATTTACAGATTTTATTAGTTCAATTCCAGATGATAGAAGAGAGTTTTTAATTCCATCCTACAAGAAGGTTTCCTGATATCGAGAATGGCTCTTCAGGAGGCACTAGACATAACGGATATGGCAGCCAGGACCATCGGATCCGCAGTGGTCTTGTGACGATCCTCCTGGCTTCACGCAGCTGCACTCCCCTGACAGCTCCAATCCATTATTGAAGACCTCCCCTTCAACAGGAACAAGCTCTTCGGAGAAAAAAACTAATGAAATCATGCATTCATTGAAGTATTCAAGGGCCACTCTCTGAACACTAGGTATTCAGGCCCCCATGACTAGAATTAGAAATAGGTATCAATTAAACTTGGGTACTAGGTACCCGTACCACCAACAGTGCAGGAGGTTTGACAACCCACGCCCACGACCTAGACAACCAAACTCGAGGCGCAGGCATAACGTGCAATCCTCTAACATGCAGTCTTCAGGGACCAAGCAGCAGTTTTGAGAACATGGTCCAGGGTTTGCCCAGCTGTCCCACCTCACATGACAGCAGTAACACTGAAACACCCCTCTTCTTTAACAAACTAGCACCATTCCTCCACCGATGGTCTTCCATCACATTGGACAGATGGGTGTTGGAAATAATCAACACTGGATATCTAATCCCCTTCACGTCCACACTTCTTCCCAAACCCCTTCCCTGTCCCTCTTCAGGGACCCCTCTCACATGCAATTACTATGTGAGGAGATACACACCCTGCTAAGCATTGGAGCAACAGAGGAGGTCCCCACTTGATTCAGGGGAAAGGGATTTTATTCCTGATATTTTCTAACACAAAAGAGAACAGGGGGTTGGAGGCCAATCTTAGACCTCAGAGGCCTCAACAAATTTATCAGGGTGCAGAAGTTCAAAATGGTAACACTGTCTAACATTCTTTCCTCCCTAGAAAAAGACGATTGGCTGGCGTCCCTCAACCTCAAAGATGCATACTTCCATATTTCCATCCACCCAGCACACAGGAAGTTTCTTTGCTTCACATTTCAGAACAATTACCACCAATTCAACATACTCCCCTTTGGCCTCTGTACAGCCCCCAGGGTTTTTTTCAAAGGTCATGGTGCCAGTCGTAGCACATTTACGGACATGGGATAACAATTTTCCCCTATTTGGACAACTTACTGTTGAAAGCACGGTTGTTCTCAGCCACCCAAAAAGCAGTAGCCTTTACTGAAAAGCTCTTCCTCTCCCTGGGACTGACAATGAATTACAAAAATATCTTCCCTACATCCTCACCAAGAAATTCAATTCATAGGAGCAACAAGTCACACTCCCTCCTGCAGGGTGTTCCTCACAAATGACAGAGTCATAGCCATACAAAGCCTTGTAAGAGACATCTTCTCCTCTCCCACAGTTACAACTCTCACATGTATACGGCTCCTGGGACATATGGCGGCGGCAACATACCTGGTCCCCAGCTCCAGACTTCATATGAGACACCTGCAAATATGGTTTCTAAAGAACTTCAAACCACACAGACACTCAAAGCACTGTATCCTCTCCATACCACAGTTTAATAAAGGACATTCTTACCTAGTGGGCCCTGCTGAACAACCTTTGGCAAGGTGGTCCCTTCATTCAGCAGGCTCCCATTCTCCTACTCGCAACCGATGCCTCCCTTGCAGGATGGGGCACGCATCTGGGGGACCTGTCGGCATTTGCTATATCTTATAGCGGGGAAAAAGCATAAAGATACAGACAGACAATGTCATGTCGATGTACTACAATCACCGCCAGGGGGGAGCTCGTTCCCAGTCTCTATGTGCAGAGGCCCTCAAACTATGGGAGTAAGCCATACGCCATGGAATTCAGTTATCTGCAATCTACTTACCTGGCAGGCACAACACAACGGTGGATGTGCTGAGCAGAAACTTCTCAGAACCCCACGAATGGGAGTTAGACGACACAGTCCTGATGGACATATTCCATTGGTGGGGTCAGCCAACAACAAACCTGTTTGCGACACAAAACAAGAAATGTGATGTATTTTGTTCAAGAGCAGGGATCAGTCATGAGTCGTTGGGAGATGCATTCTTAGTAAAGTGGCATCACACTCTTCTGTACGCCTTTCCCCCCCAATTCCCATGATCCCCAAAACATTCCAAAAAGAAAAAAAAAAAAAAAAAAGAAACAGGACAAGGCAACACTCATACTGATCGCTCCGGCGTGGCTGAGGCAAATGTGGTATTCTTCCCTCATCCAAATGTAAATAGTGACACCAATCACCCTTCCACTCATTCCGAACCTGCTCTCTCGGAACAAAAGGCAAAACTCGACACACTTACCTGAATACACATCGTCTCATGGCCTGGCTCATCGATGGCTCAATGACCTAGAACGACAATGCTCATATGGAGTAAAACACGTGTTAATAAATAGTAGAAAGCCGGTAACCAGAGCTACTTGCCTACAGAAATGGAGGAGATTCACCCTGTGGTGCCAGGAACGTCACCTTTCCCCACAATCTGCTCCAATTCCGGATGTACTCGAATATCTCCTCGACCCGAAAGAAAAAAGTTTAGAAACCACCACCATCAAAGTTCACTTGGCAGCCATTTCAACTTTTCACGATATAGTGGACAAACTCCTCTTTATTTTCTCACCACACTATAAAGCGATTCATGGATGGCATCCACAATACTTACCTGGACGTTAGACCCCTGGTCCCTCCCTGGGACTTGTCTTTAAATCTCTTACGAGGCCACCCTTCGAACTGCAGGCATCATGCTCCCTACTCGTTATGTCAATGAAGGTCTCATTGGTAGCAGTAACATCAGCTAGGAATGTTGGTGAAATCACAGCACTGACGGCTTGGCCCCCCCCCCCCCTTCGCTGTCTTCACGGATGACAAAGTGTCCCTTAGGCTGCATCCCAAGTTTCTACGGAAAGTTTGCATGGCATTGCATATCAGCTAAACACTACACCTACCAGTGTTCTACCCAAAACCGCACACAACCCACACGGAGGCAACTTTGCATACCCTGGACGTCAAGCGTGTGATAGCCTATTATATAGACAGAACGAAGACCTTCTGCAAAGCACCCAGGCTTTTTGTCTTGATTACGGAATGGTCCAAAGGGAATCCAATTTCTAATCAGAGACTTTCTAAATGGATTTCTATCTGTATCTGCATTGCTTACGAGAAGCACGGCTCCAAACCACCGCACTCACTTAGAGCTCACTCTATCAGATCATTCTCCACAATGTCCCAACTGTCAACATTTGTAGAGCTGCTACTTGGGCATCGGCTGATACCTTCATAAAACACTATACCATTGACACTGATGCCTCTCTCAATGGATCAGTAGGACTTGCGGTACTCAGTACAGCTAAAAGGGGTAACTCTGAAGTCCCCTCCCCCAACCTAGGGTACTGCTTGGCAATCACTTATAGTGGAGCAGGGGGGATGCTGCTTGAAGAAGAAACAGAGGTTACTCACCTTTGTGCAGTGGCCACGGTTCTTCCAGATGTGTGTCCCCGCACTGCTCCACTTCCCTCCCACCTCCCCTCTACTTCAGAGTGCCTTTCTCAATCCATGCTCCGTGGTAGAGAAGGAACAACTGGGGGGGGGGGGGGGGGAATGCGTGTGTGTTCCAAATGGCAGGAAAGTAGTTGCGGGCTCTGTGGACGCATGCGCCCCCCCCACACACACACACTGGGCTCTGCTTTGAAGATCTCTGGGGCTGGGTGCAGGTGCAGCCATACACCTACAGTGGAACAGTGGGGGGACACACATCTCGAAGAACCGTGGCTACTGCACAAAGGTGAGTAATCTCCGTTTCAAAGTAATGAACATTACTTTGAAGTTACAAAACCTCACTTAACTTCAAAGTAATGGTTAATGCAAACTTATTAGTTCGAATGAACCCAATGGAACTGTGTTAATTCAAACTAACCATTAGCTTGAATTAACATGGTTTGACCTTCTTTGTCCCAAGGTACCTTCCTCTTTCTATGTATCAGGTGGGGGCATGGCTCTTCTTGGGGGCCATGTTGCGACACTTCTCATGGTGCCCCCTTCCTAAGTCAAACTAGCAACTCCTGTCCATGGGCATGCTAGTCTGATTTGGGTTTCTAGTGGAGACATGTTAGTTTGAATCAACTTAATTCAAATTAACCATTAATAGTTCAAAATAATTAATTTGAAGTTATTTCAAACTAACTTCTTAAGTGCAGAGATGGCCTAAGAGCTTAAAGATTGGAACAGGACTCCACTGTGCAATGTCAGAAACTAGGAGTGGATGCAGTAGGGAGTGGCAAAGCCAATTCATACTGAGATAATAGAATACAATAAAAACTCTAAAAACAAACTGCTTTGTTAATACATGAGCCCCAGTTGCAGAATAATGATGATGGCCAGGGAGGACTAAATGCTAGCCGAAGATGGGAGAAAGTGGTTTATGGCCTACTGCTATTTAAATAGCCAGGGCCAGTCATGAGGCCAGCACAATGCCAAGGTTTCACTACCGTTGGACAAATGTCCTCAAATGAGGATTAGGTGATGATGCTTGCCAGTTCTTTGAAGTCTCTCCAGCTTCCAGTGAATCTCCAATGTGCTAAAAAACACCCTGAACATGAGTGAAGCAAATGTGTGTGGCATGTTGGCCTAGATTTTACATTGTTTGTTTACTTTACGCCAGTGATTTTAGTCAGGTAGCCAGGTGTGGTTTCATGTTCACTGACATCATAAGCAAGCCTCTAAGGAAAGCACTTGTGTACACATAAGTGTAGATAAACTCATCCTCTAATTACTGTTTTAAAGCTGAGCTCACATGGACACATGCAGTAGCAAATAATTATGAAAGGTGTGACACTTGTCAGACCAGCATTCAACTGGAGAACGGTTGTGTTGAAGATGTAGCAACTTGTCTTTTATATTGAACAAGTGTCTTTACATGTGCTAAGCTATTCAGGCTTTGAGTGTGGTAGGAGTGCAGAACCCTTATCTTAATGAACCAAACAAGGAGTCCTGTGGCACTTAAAGACTAACAAATATATTTATTGCATGAGCTTTCATAAGAGGCTTTGAAGATGGGGGAAGCTTGCCTCTTTAAAGTATCTGACAGAGTAGGATTCTCTCCCACGAAAGCTCATGCAGTAAATATATTTGTTAGTCTTTAACTGTCACAGCACTCCTTGCTTGTTTGTTTTACTGAACTAGAATAACAGGGCTGCCCCTTTGGATCTTATCTTAATGATTACTTGTGTTTATTCAGTTTCTGTTTAGTCTGCAAATAAAGGCATCTTTTTTTCATTAGTGGATTTTATATGTATTGCTGATTTATCTCCCATGTCTACAATAACGTGTGTGTGACAACTGCTGTCTTAGTTAACACACCAGAGATTGTAATGGGACCTCTGAATTAAGTAGTTCGCTATTTAATAGTTCAGTATTTAAGACTATAACAGACTCATTGGCTCTGGATTGAGCACAGAGCCACTAACCAGTGGGCTACTATGTATGTGTCTATATTATGAAGTACAAGCGTCTCTAATTAGGTTGCAGTCAGCTTCCATTATAACACTGTACTTTTGACACACACCACCACTCACACTCCCCTCCTATACTTTTGGCCTGGAAAATGAGATATTTACCCTGATGTCAAAGCAGGATTTTTCTGCAAAGAATAAAGGAAGTTACCAAACTGGTTTTTAGTTACAGACTATTAGAAAGGTTCTTTTGTCTAAGCTTTCTGAATTTTCCTCTAAATCTAAAACAGACTGATGCAAAATCTCAAGACATCCCCCAATGCTTGTATATCTTGTTCTAACTTCTAAGAAAATCTGAAATGATTTAGACAAAAATTAGTTTAAAAACAGTTACCGTACATAATTAAATGTGGATGTCTTTATCCCTCCTTCAGCTATTGTTCTTGGGACTTGTTTCCATGGCATTTGTGATAAAGAGACTTTATCTTTTATATAATACTTCACTTTTCATGTTTTCTAAATCCTTCTTTTACCACTCCAATAGGGGCACAACATTTAGGAAAGAGTGACTAATCAGGCACCATCACAATACTTTAGTTCTGAAATCCACAATTTATGACAGACAGAACAAAGAAGATACAGAAACCACTAAAATCCATCTCATGGGATTACTGTTCAACCTTTCAACAAGACATCTTTACGCACTCAGTGCTGACCACAGTCATAACTCTGTCCTACATCACATCTGTGGGACAACCACTTGATATAATATTCAGGCATGGCTCATAAACTAATAAATATATAACAAAGAGTGTGAAAGAAGGAAAGTGTCCCTCAGAACATGAGAATCTATACAGCTCACGACCAAAAACCTATTACTTTCCGAAAGATAAATATTTGTTTAAATAATTTCCTTCCCTCCAAATTCAGCCAGGGGATTTCTGTTTCAGACTCTTCTTCCTAGAATGATGATCTTGCATCAAATTAAATGTATTTCAGTCCAAAGTAACCTGAAGTTACACAGTGAGATACAGCATCTGTTTCCTCTGTGTGGGTAAACAGTGGATTTAACAAATTTATATTCTCCTTTTTTAAGAGAAATTGTTTGAAATGTATCAAGAGCTATGTGAAGAAAGAAGTATCTATTATGTTGATTGTCATCAAGTGAATGTCCTGCATTTCAGTTTGCCCATTTGATATTATCCTGCCCAGCTGAAAGAATTTACATCAAAGTAGGCTGTTAAAAATAAACAGGAAATGAAACAGTGGCAAAGATAAAGGTAGGTCAGAGAGAATAAATACTGGGAGTCCTTGAAGAAACATGAAGACACTATTAATAGGGGGAAAACACCTACATGTCTGCTTCCAAGTAGATTAGCAAGGCTTATGATACACAGGCAGGCCCAAACCTAGGATTGAAGGAATTACTAAAACCTTAAAGATCCTGGCATATGGGGAAAGAAGGGTTGAGTGAGTGGGCAGGAGCACCTAGAGGGGAGTCTCTGCTAGCAGTGACTCACTTGCTTCTGTGTGGCAACATAATAAATGTGTCCCAACACACTGGTTGAGAACCACAATGCTAGAGGGACACTCAGAGAGCATGGTGCAGCCTGCCTCCCTCAGGCCAGAGGCAGAGGCAGCTAGCTGAGTTAAGCAGGGTTTCCCAAAGCATGCAAGGAAGGAATAAAGTGTAGATGAGACCAGAGTTGAATAGTCCTTTGTTTTATCCCTTTTTCTTGCTTGCTATCCTCAGATAAGTAAATGATGCATGTTGCAGAGAAGCTGTTTTCTGGATCCCATTCATCAGCCCTGGTTATAGGGCCCCAAAGGAAAACAGGCTTCCAGGGGCCAAGCTAAATTGCGCTTGTCATGGTAACACTATTACATGAGAGGCCAGAGGGCTGCTGCCCGGGGATCGAGTCCAGAGTGATTGGATGACTGGGTCCCACACAGAAAGTTGCAGAAAGCCAGCCCTGTGATCTGGAAGGTGCACGCTGAGTGTTTGAAAGGGGTCTAAAGTTCAGCTTGCCCTGCAGCTATGACAAACCATATGAATGTGCTTATGAAAAGAAACATTCACATTTTGTTCTCCTTTAAATTACAGGGACAAATTCTGGTCCCTGTTAAATGGCAGAAGATTCACCACTGACTGCTATTTTAGTATTCATATGGCAAAAGTGCCTAAGAGGCCCCATAGTGCCAGCTGTTGAATGTGCCTAGGATAAGAGGCAGTCCATGTACTGAAGAGCTTGTCTTTCTTACCTAGTTAGATTGCAAAGTATTTCAGGGTGGGAAGATGAAAAAAATATTCTCTGGTACAAAGAAATTTAACTTGCAGAGAGTCTGAGGGCAAAGCTTAGAAAAAGAAACTTAGATTTACTTAATGCCAGGCCAATGACTAAACCATCACTCCCCTATGGAGAGAAAGTGTAGTTCAGTTTGGGTAGCAGATTCCTTCTTTGTTTCCTCATCTACAGCAGGGACATCACCGGTTTTTCTCTGCTCATTTGGCCTTTTCTCCCTTAACCATTTTTTACCTCACCTCTTTTCAGTCTCATGTCTTTTTCCCCTTCCATATCTCAATCCACCCCCCCACCCCCATCCTGTCATCCCTTAGTTTCTCTCCCTTTAACTGCATGAAATAGGGGATGGAACACAGCTCTTCCCAGTACAGTGTTTGGGCTGGTGATTTAAATGAATGTTTCTTCTGAAGCTGGGTGAATTAGAGCCCTGAAATTAGTCTTTAATGAGAATGATACTGCAGACTATTTTAATGAAACAAAATAAAATACCACCATAAGGAAATAATGGCTCATTTCCCCCTTTAATTTGTCCAGCAACACAAACATTATGTTTGAAGATCATGAATACATCAGGTTTTGGTTCTGATTGTGCTAATATTAGTTCTATGACTATTTAATTCCTTTGGTTTCAGTGATATTTGTCTTGTTTACCCTGGTATAAGTGAGAAGAGAAGTCAGATCCCCTATCTGTCAAACTTCCACATTGGGTAAAGTCTATCAGCATCAACAGCTCAAACTGTATCAGTGAGAGGTGATGTTTTTCTTTACCTCTGCTACTCATAGGTGGCCATAATATTCCCTGAATGCAGATGCAAAAAGCAGAAAGATACCCAACACTTTACAGCCTTGCATGAAGTCTGGGGCCCTAAGGAAAGCGATGCGCTGTAACTTTCAGCTAAGACGGGGGTCAGCAATGTTGCCAACCTCTGTGCTGGTCCTTCCTCCCCAACCCTCAGCTGGTACTGGCAGCCCCCTGTGCTGAAAAAAATGTGGCAGCTGCCTGCAAATTCAGCAGTGGACACGGCTGGAGTGGTAGCACTTCCCAGGCAGAGCAGCTCTTTTTGGCAGTATGCTTGGGAACAGGGATCTCCAGGTATGCCACAAAAAGAAGTGGCTCCTTTCAGGGGTTCTCAGGAATGCTGCAGAAAAAGCTGCCCAGAGTGGCTCCTTCGGGGAGCATCACACTACACACAGGAGCCACTCTGGGCAGCTTTTTTCTGTGTCACATGGAGGCATAGACATGGGGGGACTCCCTGTGTCCGAGCTGCACACAAAGGAAGCCGCCCAGAGTGGCTATTTCTGTGGTACTGCAGAGGGTGCCATGTGCTGCTCTGAATTGGCTTGGGTGCCACTGTCAGCACATGTGTTGGGGGTTACCTACCCCTGAGCTACAAGATTTTTTCTGACCTCTTCAAGGACCCTTCTTTATAAAGGGAACATACTAGGCTGTGCTGGAGGCTTTCCATCACTTGGAGTTGGGCCTAACTTTCAGGTGCTGAGCACCCCCCTGCTCCTGTCATGGTCAGCTGGAGTAATGGGGACTCAGCACCTTTGGAGACCATAACCATAGGTGCAAGCCTTGAGAATGCCCAGGAGTCCCAGCACCCACAGAAAAATATAGTTAGTGCTCAGCACCCACTGGGATGACAAAGCAATTCGTTTTTGGCAGAATTGAGTGATCAGCTGTTTCATCCACAGACTGCGATGGCAGTTTTTTCTTGCCCACCCACCACCAATTAGCTATTTGATTTAATCAGGTTAAGTCAACCAGCTATGATTCCCTAGCCTAGGGGTTTTCAAACTTTTTTCCTTGGGACCCAGTGAAAAAAAATCATTTATGCCCACAACCCAGCAATTACATCTTTGAGCAATGCATTACAGTCTTGGCCATGGCAGCAAGGGGATGCCACAACCCAGTGCTCAATGGTCTGTGACCCAGTCCTGGGTCCTGACCCTAAGTTTGAAAGTCTGAATGACTAAGCCCCACCTTGCTGGAGCAATGAGACTCCAGCCTTTGGCAGCCTCAGGATGGGACCCAGCCAGGAAGGGGGGCAGGGACCCAACTCACAAACCATGCAACCCATTTATTGTAGCAGCAGCAAAAAAAAAGAAGAGGCAGCTTAAGGTGTCAGATTGGTTAGCACACAGCATCACCAGTTCCTGCTACTCACCTGGGGTTTGGGTCTACCCCGTCTATACTGTCCCCTCTCCTCCCACCTGCATTAGTTTGTGCTTCCCTTGAGCATGGACATCTGTGTGGCTGCAGCTCTCAGCCAGGTTCCCTCTGGCCCCAGGCTCCTAGACAGGAGGCAAGTCCTAGAGGGAGCCTGGCTACACTAGGGTTGGGGCTGGAGAGTGGGCATGGTGTTTTGAGGCCCCTGGCTGAAAACTGGGTGCTCAGGCTGTTGCCTCCTGCCCCTACTGCCCATGGGTCCCCTGCAGTCACAGTGGAAGGGGGGCCAGGACTGGGACTACTTCGGTGAGGCTCATGTCCTATCACAGCCTACCAGGGATTTCCTCTAACCTCCCCCACCCCCAGTTGTCAGCTAGTAACAGTGTTATACCAATTTTGTTTGCACCCCCTACACCCCCCCTAATTTCAAGGCCTGGGGAAGCTGCTGCAGTCTGCTGCTACTTCTCCCTGCATGATCCTGGGCACGGTCACTGTCAGTCACCCCCTAGCAAAAAACAAGTCAGCACCTGTGACCCCATCTGTTTGATTGACACAAAACAGGTACAGAGGCCAGCTCTGTCAAGTCAGCTGTGGACTAACAGACCATGCTGAGAACTGGGAGGCAGGTACTTCTCATTGAGTCTCAGATCATGATCCGGCACCTATTCAGGCAGGTGGCCTACTAACTTCAGAGGAATTGGATCCATAACCCCAGTTCTCCTTCTTCTTGGCCTTGACCATGGCACATGCTTCCCAACCTCAATTTCTCTATTGATAAAATGGAGGCTAATGAAGGCCACCTTAAAGGGTTTTGGAAGGATTAACTGCCTGAAATTTGTGTACTGACTGTATGTTTTAGGGTTTTACACTGCTCTCCCTCACTCTAGTGTATGAGCACCCCCCCCCCATTGTAGAATCGATTAACAATAATCAAGTCTCTCATGACCTTTGCATGGATACTGTCTCTGTTCAAGGTATAAAAAGCTCAGTCAAGGTTGGATGGATTGGTTGGTTGCTTTATCTGGGTGCATCTACCCTGCAATTCTTAACCAAATCCAAGCTCCATGAGCCTAAGTAAGGAGTTTAACTGTGCAGGAGATGTCTGCATTTGAGCTGGAGCGTGGACTCTAGGCACCTTGGAGTGAGAAGGTCCTAGAACTTGCACCCCAGCCCAAGTCCAACTAGGTACACTGCAGTTAAACACCCCATGAGCCTGAGTTCAAATCAGCTGGCCCAGGCCAGCCATGGGTGTCTAATTGCAGTGTAGACATACCTACCCTTTGTTAAATCCAGGGTTGTTTGCACGAATTTGTTGTTTGGTGTGGGATGGAGACTGTAAGGGTGTAGAAAGGGGTGTCAGCATCAGGAGTGTCATTCTTGTTATAGTGACAAGACTTGGGAGCATTTTATGAAGCCAGTCAGATCCTGGATTTGTCTAGTCACCTCCAGCAATTCATTCCACACCCTGTGTCCTCCCCACTCTAGTGGAGTGCCTTACACAGAGACCAGATCCACCCTGTGAGAGAGCAGGCAGTGTTATTGTCTGGGTAGCACTGACTAGTGGACACAGAATGAATAGGAAACTCAGTAACGGAGCAAATACATACCCCTTAGGGCAGAGCAGTACAGCCTTGTGGCTACAAGATCAGTACAATACACTCAAGTCAGGGTAGCACAGCCTCACAGCTAGAGTCAGTACATAGTCAGTAATGGTGCAACTATGTGCCCCTTGGGCCAGGGCACCACAGCCTAGTGGCTACAGAGTCAATAAGGAGGCAGGAACATCCATAGGGGACATGGTGATGGGGGGAGGGGGGAATCAGGCCCTCCCACTTCGCTGAGCCCCAGCCAAGGGCCCCGTAGGTGCTAGGGAGTGGGGTAGTTCTATGTCAGCAGGGATCTAGGCCAAAACATGCTGACTTGGTTCTTATACCACCCCTAGTCCTCCCTGCCAGGCCCCTTGACTACAGCTAGTCCTCACTTAGTGACCTACTCGTTTAGTGACCCCTCAGAGTTATGACCGGCTCTCTGATGAGTTGGTATTATGGCGATGTACGAGAACTCGCATCAACTCTCTCAGATTACCTATATTTACAGTACACTATGCAAACTAAGTTCAGTACATTAGAGCTTAAAACATTTAAAATATATATTAAAAATGTTATAAATGATGCAAAGGTGACATTAAAACTATCTACCGATGGTTGAAAAACCCACTACCAGTAAAGTACATTATGCCTGAAATACCGGTAAGGGCTGCTCCTCGTTTAGTGACCAATTCGTTTATCAACCGGGTTTCAGGAACGGAACCCGGTCACTAAGTGAGGACTACCTGTACTTTCTACCTGGATTGTTAAGCTGATTCTCTCACATGTCTCAAGCAACCATGGGCCTCAGCATTTGTCTGCAAGTAGTTCCGCAGGGCACACGTGCTCCTTGGTGAGACCTCTGGAGTCACTTCTGCACACAGGCTGGGGCTGAAGCAGCTCCTTGTCAGGAACCTCCAGTGGGTGTCCTTCCTCCTCACTAGTCAGCCTAGAGTGAGCTGTGCTGGTCTCTTTTATGCTGCGGCAGCATCTGGAGCATGCCCAACAGAGTTTAGGGGGCTGGGCTTCTGCTGCCCGTAGAGCGTGCTGGGCTTTTGGAGTGTGGGGTGGGCCTACCCTGTCACAGCTTCCTAACCAGCGCAGCCTACTCATTGGGTTTTCACTGCAGAAATAGATTAACTACAGAAATGAGGTTTCTGCCAATTTCTGGTGCTGTCATCTCCTTGCTGGTAGGTTGTCCACCACAGGCAAGGTCTCTGCCGATTTACACTCTCTAGAACAGTGGTTTTCAAACTTTTTTTCTCAGGGCCCAGTTGAAAAAAGAATTATGTGCACAACCCAACAATTATATCTTTGAGCAATGCATTCCAGTTTTTTGGTGGCAGCAGTAGGGAGTGCTGTGACCTAGTAGCTGTGAGTCTGTGACCGAATACTGGGTCGCGACCATGAGTTTAAAACCACTGATCTAGAAGAGAGAAGTATCCAGTCCCTGTTCTATCTCCCCAGTGTGCTGTGGAGTATTTTGTTTTTGGCAGGGCTAATGTATATAAAACATATATTTGCATTTATGTTTGAGAAGGCTGGTCAAGGAACTGTGCCTTGGAATTGAAGTGGGAGGTAGTGAGGCTTGTGATGGTCCACAGTCTTGGCCCAGCCCCAAAGAAAATCTGTCTCTTGTACAGATGAGCTTTACTCTTGCTATAGAAAGTCCTACTGTACAAGATGAGCAAAGCTGTTGACCACAGTCTCCATTCCAGAGCTTTATTTGGTCTTGTAAGATATCTCTCCACAGCATAAAAAAACCACAATATCTCAGAACTGGGTCAGCTGACCTGGATTAATGGGTCTTGTGATACGGGGCCAAAAATAGCCATGTAAATGCCACGTCTCAGAGCCCAGACTCCATCCTGACCCAGGGCTTGGAGACGTACTGCTGCATGTGTTCCCCCCCCAAGAAGTACACCTTAGACGGCCATGGAGCACCTTGAAGATAAGGACCCGGGCCTTGAACTTGGATTGAAATTCTGTTTGGACCTAGTATAGGGGGTTAAGGATAGATCTGAGGCATGTTCCATTGAATGAGAATTTCTCAAGGAACACTGCACAGGTCCCTTTTCCTCTTCTGAGCAAATACCTCCCCACCCCAGTACACAAATGGAAGCACAAATCATTCTATGCAATACCTGACACACCATAATTACCCAGAGAAACTGGAACAAATAACAGTTTGGAAATTACGAGCACGTGTTATGGAGATTCAATCAGGGGACAGAAGGGAATCTTCTGTCTTAAAACAGATGTGACTTTTAACAAAAGGTTAACTTGCTGGGGAGAAGAAATTTAAAGTCAGGGTGGAATAAGAGGTGGAAACAAAAAACAAAGGCAAACAAAAGAAAATGAACTGATTTATAATTAGACTGATGCAGGAGTTACCTATTTAAAGATGTTTAACTGCTTGTGTTGAGAGATTAAATGCTGTCAGATCTGAAAAGTCTCATTTGCTGCATTCATATGTGTCAAAAGGATAAATGACAGTTTAGTACCAACAGATCCTCTTCCATCCTCATCTCCTTGTATCCAGATATGGAATCTGGAAAGCATCGTAATTCAACAGGTTCAGGTTTAATTAAAATGATAAAACTGGATGATGTTTGTATTAAGCCCATGTCTGATTGATGTTATGTTAACTGCATGGCAGATTTAGAACAAGAGATTGTAAATACATATTTTCACAAAACCATGGGCCTGTTTGGTTTTTTTTTTTTCCCCACTTGCACAAATTTTATACCACTGTAACCCCTTCCAGCTTGATTCGTCACTGCTTTAGATCCTGTGTAGTCACTTGGATCCGTGTAAAGTCAATATGCAAGGGCACAAGAGCAGAGTGCACAGACAATTTGCACGAGTATAAAGGAGGACATCAGGAGCAAGGCAGTGGAGTCAAACACATTGGCCTGAGTGAGTCACTGCTGATTTGTATCAGCCTAGAGGCTATTTTGCTTCCTTGGGCTTGTGTATTTTCCCTAAAGATTTGAAATAAATCATCACATGGTTTGCTGGCAGTCTTTGCTGTTTCGCAGACTGGGTTTGTTTCCATAATTCCAACCCTATTTGAAGTCTGTACGTAACTTCTTAAAAAAATGAGATTTGCTTTGTAAATTTCCTTTTTGATCTTAACTCAGAGGTAAAGTTTTTCTTAAATACAATATTTCCAGGTACATTTTGGAGTTTTGTTGGGGGTGGGGTATGCACTGTTTCTATATATTTTGTGTGTGTGTGTGTGTGTGCGCACGCACACGCGCGCATACATCGAAACCCCACACCCAAAAAGTAACTTTGCTGTTAGGAACTTCAGATTTAGGCCTGCAAATATTTACTCTCAGTTTAACAGGGTGCAGGGGTATGATCCACTGGCCAGCCTGTGTCACTCCAGCCTCCATTGCTGAGGGGCAGCAGAGCTTGTTAGCTGGGTGGGAGGCAGCTGTCAGCTTATTAAGGCTGTGAAGTTGTCCAGGCTTGATTAAGCAAAGGGCAGCAGCTGCGCTGTTGACCTAGCAGGGCTTCTGTGTTGGCCCAAGAGAGAAGACACACACACACACACACACACACACACACGAATTGTGAAGGCTGTGCCTGTCTCTGTACAAAGCCTTAGTCATGGCTGGCTGAAGCAAGGCACTGTAAAGTGGTGGGAGTTCATGTACCCCTTGTAAATAAAAGGACTAGTGGCTGCAAACTGAATGGCCTTCAAGTCCTCTGTTGGCCAGAGGGAAACTGAGTCAGAGGGACTGTGGCAGAGGTGTCCTTACACTCACTCAAGTAACTTTATGCATGTTAGAGTTCCATTAAGAACACTTAAGTGTTGTCAGAGTTAGACTCTTAACTTCATTTATAGACCTCAATTATGAAAAAAAGAACAATTAAGCTGAAGGAAATAGTTTTTTTAAATCAAACTTTTTAATGTTAACACATGTCAAAAATGCAATGATACATAAAGTGAAATATACCAAAGTGGATAAAGTACTTTCAGAAAGGAAGAAAGACAGGACAAGATTCTTAAATAGAAAATATGTCAAGCCTTACAAAAGATGATGATGTGGTATCTGAGTAGCTATGAATTAAACCCCAAAAGGCCTGTTAGAGTTGTGTGAAACATTCACAACAATGCATTCAATTGTCATGAACTACACAGTGCCAAGTTTTAGCTGGTTAACAAACTGGAAACACTGTGGGGAAAGTTGTAGCTTGTTCTTCTGATGAAGTTCAATTTTGCTAACATTTACTCTAGATCTTATTCTTTTCAAATCTCCAGATGGCAAGAACCAAGAACTGTTGGATGACTGTTCAGAAAGGAACCTGTAAACCTTTGAAACTTGCTCCATGTTAATCATGATACCAATTACTATACAAGAAGTTTTAAGTATCATTCTGAAAAACCATAGCATGCAAAAATAATTGTCTGTAGCTGTGGAGCGAGACGTGCATTTTAAATAGTGCCATGCAAACTTGTGGTAGTGATCCAAAAGAGTTATCCTCTGATGACTGTTCCATTGCTTATGTGAATTGGTTGTTACCAGTCCAATGTGCAGTGGACAGGGATCAATACTACAGCATTACCTCCACAGATACCTCCTCTTGATGGGAAAATCACAGATTGGATGCACAACAGAGGCTGAACAACTGTATAAATTTCCTCTCTAAAGACACTCCCCTTCCAAGTCAGAGTTCTTGCACATTTGGTGTGGCAATATTTGTTGGGTCTTGTCCTTTCCCCACATTGTCAATCCCATACATTTTTACTGATGGGTGCAAGGTAGAAAAAAATGGGTTGAAGTGGTTAACTCAAAGTTCATTTATGATGCACGACATACCCTGTGGCACATCAAAGTCAAGAGTTCTGTTATCAAAATACCCTGTACCCATCAGTCTTTATGCTGCATTTAGTGCCCATTATTACAGACACCACTTAATAGCTACCTTCATTCTAAACACCTTGAATTAATTAGATACAATGTTTTGGAAAAAATGAGTCACCGTGTGTGACTTGAATGTGTGACTTAGCTGAATAAAAGATTAGGAACTGTGGTACAGCAGTGTATATCTCTGACTGGTTGGAAATTAGACTGTTAACTGCCAGAAAACAGCTAATTTTCCATCTTTCCTATTTTTTTTGATGCTGGTGAAAAAAACCTCAGAACTCACTATGGCAAATATCGATCGTTATCCTCTGCTCTAATCTCTGAAATACACTGGTGGCCATTATTTTCATAGAACTCCTCTGGTTCTCCTTCAAGTGCTTGCTCACATGCACTCCAATTAGGTGTGTGCGCATGCATCGTGCACAGCCACCGGAAGAGTTGTCCCTAGCTGTCCCCTCCCTGTCAGGGTCAGCAACTGAGCCCCCTAGAGTTGTGCCTCTATAATCCCTTTTATATGGGCTCGCCGACCGTTATTGCCTCAGTTCCTTCTTCCCGCCATGACAGCCCGTCGGAGAATAGAACTACAGAATGGTCTCCTGGAGACTCACCCTAGCTAGTTTTCTTTAAACTTCTTGAAATTCAACTTTTATTTTTCCCCTTTTTGTTTAGTTTGTACTTTTTTTTTCTTGGTTGCTGAGTGCTGGGCTGTTTCTTTTTCCCGAGCCCGCCCCAGGCTGGGGCATGCTGCGGTCTCCTGGCTTTAAAGCCTGTAGTGTACGCCACAAGCATATGCCCAGGAGTGACCCTCATAACACTTGCCTTGAGTGTCTGGGTGAAGAGCATTTATCAGCACGGTGCCAGATTTGTAAATCCTTCCGTCCTCGCACTAGGAAGGAAAGGGCAAGAAGGATCGAGCTTTTGCTAATGGAGGCAGCGCTGAAACCTCCTACTCCGACTCCTGCTCCTGTGCCTGCTCAGCCCCACTCTACAGCGAGCTCTGACAGCTCTGGGGTGAAATTGGGGCTTGATGCGGAGCACCACAAACCCTCGGGACTGAAGCCGGGAGATAGGCACTGATCCCAGTCCCCGGTGTCCAGGAAAATGCACCAGGTGGAGCACGGCAGATCACCGGCACCCAAAACAGCTGCGGGAAAGCCGTGCTCAGCTCTGAGCAGCTCCGCAGCGCTGCGGTCAGCACCAGCATTGGTGGTTGAGCCCGCCCGGACATGCGCGCAGGCGAGCCTGGTGCTGAGCATGTCAGATGGGGTAGAGGAGGAGGCAGACATATTTAGCCCCCCCTCCATATCCGATACCTACGAGGCAGCAAGAGACCTCATAGAGGCGATGGTACTGCCTCCAATGGTGTAGTGAGCTTCACCCGCCTTGGCTCCCACCTGTTCCCAGGGCAATCCCACTCCTCTACCTCACCCTGCCTCACAGCCCCGAGCTGCAAAGATGACCCAAGCAGAGGCACAATGGCCCCCTGGGAACCACTCCCTTCCTACCAGTGATATTGATTACGGGCATTCTCCAACCTCTAGGTCATGATCAGCATCCCAGCAACACGAGCTCTTGTCTCAGCCCTTCCCGATGCCCTGGATGCCCAACTGGCCCTTCTGGACCCCTTGGTCATGTCATCAGACCCAGGGATCCTACCCAGCATATCCTAACTACAAGCCGGTTGGGGGAATGGACAGACACTGCCATGGGTCCAGCTCTAAGACAGGGGCACTCACCAGCACAATGCAAGAACCAGGATCAGCTCAAAACTCTGACATGACCTGTGCTTGACACGGACTCAGAGACGGGGGCTGAGGATATGGAGCTGAGGGGTAGCATATCATCAGAACCTGACTTCGGGGATCAGGCCATCTCTGTGGGCTCCCCCTTCCCACCTCAAGGCGATGCTGTCACCGGGTCTGCTGTTGCCACCCCGGTGTAGGACAACAGGGCTTACCAGGACATCCTTCGGAGGGTGGCTCAAAGCTTGGGATTGGAGGTATCAGAGGTCACCAAGGATTCCTCTGATCCTATGGTGGACGTCCTATCACCCTCAGGTCCATCTGGGGTGGCTCTACCTCTGATTAAGACTATCGATAGATCCATGAGGGCCATCTGGCAATCCCCGGCATCAGTGTCTGCCACACCTAAGTGGGTAGAGAGAAAATACTTTGTCCCGCCCAAGAGTTATGAATTTCTATACACTCATCCCTCTCCTGGATCACTGGTGGTAGCAGCTACTAACGACAAGGAGAGGAAAGGTGCCCAAACGCCAGCCCCTAAGTCAAGAGAGGCCAGAAGGCTGGACCTGTATGGTCAAAAGATATACTCTATGGGTGGCTTACAGCTCCGTGTAGCTAATCATCACGCCATTCTGAGCCGGTACACCTTCAACGCCTGGAGCTCCTTAGAAAAATTCTCAGGGGCTCTTGACCATAAACTTAGCAAAGAACTCACAGCGATGATAGAGGAGGGTAAGGCAGTGGCTAGGGCCTCCCTCCAGGGTGCATTAGACGCAGCTGATGCAGCTGCCAGGGCAGCATTTCCATGAGGCATAGCTCATGGCTCCAGGCATCTGGTCTCCCGTATGAAGTACAACAGGCAGTGCAGGACCTACCGTTCAAAGGGGCATCTCTTTTCTTGGAACAGACAGACTCTAAACTACATAGCCTGAAGGACTCCAGAGCCACTCTGAGATCCCTTGGCTCACATCCCCAGAACTCTGAGACGTCGCTTCAGACCTCAGTTCCTGCCATAGCCATTCTATAATCAGAGGCAGGACTCAGGGAGGAGGAGATCAAGGTTTATTCAGCATCCAAGCTCTGGGAGAAGCAGGTCATACTTCACGGGCAGAGCCAAAGGCTCATCAAAACAGGCCCAGGGCCCTAAGCAAAGTTTTTGAAATCACCCATGAGGACATTGTACCAGCGTTCATGTTTCAGAACCACTTATCTCACTTTTATTGCGCATGGTCTCAGATGACTTCCGACAGATGGATACTGTGCACAATAAGACAGGGATATTCCATCCAATTCCTCTTGATACCCCACTCCCTCCCCCCACCCTCCCAGTCCCTCTTCAGGGACAAATCTCACAAACAAATTCTGATGTCAGAAGTATGCCATCTCTTAGAGCTGGGGGCAGTGGAGGAAGTCCCTGTGCAGAGAAGGGGTTGGGGTTCTGTTCAAATTATTTCTTGATCCCAAAATCAAAAGGAGGTCTCAGACCAATCCTGGACCTCAGAAACCTTAATAGGTTTATAAAGAAGCTAAAGTTTCAGATGGTGACCTTGACATCCATTATTTCCTCTCTGAACTACGGAGATTGGTACGCTGCCCTCGACTTGCGTGACGCTTATTTCCACATCTTGATTACCCTGGAACATGGAAAGTTTCTGAGGTTTAAGGTGGGTGATAACCACTTTCAATTCATAGTCCTTCCCTTTGGCCTTTCTAAAGTGCCAAGAATCTTCACAAAGTGCATGGCAGTCATGGCAGCGTTCCTCAGACAAAACAGGGTGCACGTCTTCCCCTGCCTTGACGAATGGCTGGTGAGAGGTTTGTCCAGCGAGCAGGTGATATCCCACTTGGCGCTGATAAGAAACCTACTTGACGATCTGGGCCTGCTCATAAACGAGGAGAAGTCAGTCTTGATCCCAACCCAAAAAATAGAGTTCATTGGCACCATCATCAACTCAACCACAGCAACGACCTCTCTTCCCTCCCAGCGCTTCCACAACATGGCCAACCTAATCAATGACATATCCGCTTTCCCAATGTCAACGGCTCAGACTTGTCTCCGCTTGCTGGGACATTTCGCGGCATGCACCCTGGTGGTCAAACATGCCAGGCTACACTTAAGGCCTGTTCAAATGTGGCTCAGGACTGTTTTCCATCCTCCAGACACCCCTTGGACTGCATTGTTATGGTGCCCCCACACATCTTGGATTCCTTACAGTGGTGGCTAACCCAGAGAACTGTCTGTGCAGGGGTCCCCTTTTCCACTGACCTACCTTCAAAGGTATTAGTAACAGATGCGTCGGACATCGGATGGGGGGCTCATCTAGACGGAATGACCACCCAGGGGTGTTGGGATGCCCGAGATTTGCTAGAACACATCAATGTGAGGGAACTCAGGGCGGTCAGACTGGCATGCCAGGCCTTCAAACACTACCTTCATGGGAAACACGTGGTATTAAAAACGGACAACACAGCTACGATGTTTTACATAAACAGATGGGGGGGCACGCTTCTTTCCACTTTGCCGAGAGGCGATAGCCCTTTGGGAGTTCTGTATACCCAGGGGTATCCACCTGGAAGCTTCCTATCTCCCATGGTCTCAAACTCACCTAGCAGACTTCCTCAGCAGGATTATCAACACTCATGAGTGGTCTCTCAAGCAGGAGGTAGCGCTTTTTATCTTCCAGAGGTGGGGCGCTCCCCAGATAGACCTCTTTGCCACCAAAGACAATGCCAAATGCCGCAAGTTCTGTTCCTTTCGAGGCATCGGTGATGGCTCCCTGACAGATGCATTCCACCTACCTTGGAGTGGTGCTCTGTTGTATGCCTTTTCCCCCTTCCCTCTGGTCTCCAGAGTTTTAGCAAAAGTGAAGAAAGACAAGGCTACAGTGATCTTGATCGCCCCGGCATGGCCTTGTCAGGTTTGGTTCCTTATCCTCCTGGACCTCCTAATGGCGACCCCCATCACTCTTCCCCTCTGCGAGGACCTCCTCACTCAGGATCAGGGCCGACTGTGTCACCCAAATTTAGTCTCTGCACCTAACGGCATGGAAAATCCATAGCTAAACTCAGAGGAGTTAGACTGCTCTGACCAGGTGAGACAGATCTTGTTAGAAAGCAGTCTATGAGATTGACTTACCAGGCAAAATGGCATTGCTTCTCTGCGTGGTGTGACTGCTCACAGATCAAACCATGTTGGGTGCAGGTTTCCCGCATACTGGATTACCTCCTCTACCTGAAAATGGAAGGATTATCCGTCTCCACTATTAAGGTCCACCTGGCGGCTATCTCAGCCTTCCACGATCCCATAGGGAATCTTTCTCTTTTCTCTCACCCGATGGTGTGCAGGTTTATGAAGGGACTCTGTAGAAGGTTTCCCCAGGCAACTAGACCAGTCCCACAATGGGATCTAAATTTAGTTTTATGGGCGTTAACATGTGCCCCCTTCGAGCCGCTGGCTACATGCTTGGACCTCTACTTATTGTGGAAGGTGGCCTTTCTGGTGGCAATCACGTCAGCCAGAAGGGTCTCTGAGCTACAAGCACTCATGACCGAGTCACCGTACGTGGTGTTCTTTAAAGATAAAGTGCGCCTTCGCCCACACCCGGCTTTCCTGCCAAAGGTGGTGTCAGTTTTCACTGCAACCAGAACATTTATCTTCCAGTTTTTTATCTGAAACCTCACACCTCAGATAGGGAGCAGGCGCTCCACTGGCTTGATGTAAGGAAGGCTTTGGCCTTTTATATAGAAAGGACGAAGCCGTTCAGGATATCCACTTGCCTATTTGTTTTGGTGGCTAACATAAAGAAAGGCTCTCCTTTTTCTTCTCAGACTGTATCTAAGTGGCTCACCTCTTGCATCAGGACATGTTATGAGCTGGCAAAGAAACCAGTCCCTCCAATAACAGCTCATTCAATGAGAGCTTATGCAGCATCTACGGCCTTCCTGGCCCATGTCCCCATCCAGGAAATTTGTAAAGCGGCGACCTGGTCATCCATACATACCTTTGCAGTCCGCTATGCCATTACGTCTCACGCCAGACAGGATGCTGCTGTGGGCGAGGCAGTGCTGAAATCAGTGGTACTACAAAACACTGACCCCCTCCTCAGTAGTCGCTTGGGAATCACCTAATTGGAGTGCATGCGAGCAAGCACTCGAAGGAGAAAGATGGTTACTAACCTTTTCCGTAACTGTTGTTCTCCGAGATGTGTTGCTTGCATCCACTCCAAACCCTCCCACCTACCCCTCAGTTGGTGCGTTGGCATGAAGGAACTGAGGCAGTAATGGTTGGTGAGCCCATATAAAGGGGATTATAGAGGCGCGACTCTAGGGGGCTCAGTTGCCGACCCTGATGGGGGGGACAGCTAGGGACAACTTTTCTGGCGGCTGTGCACAATGCGTGCGCACACACACCTAATTGGAGTGGATGCGAGCAACACATCTTGGAGAATGACAGTTACGGAAAAGATTAGCAACCGTCTTTCTGATTCACCTTGCCATAAACACAGGGAATGAATGGGCAGTCGCATAATGCAGAATTATGAGAAAAGAATTGCAGTGCATTACAATACAGTGCTCCAGCTCTGCTGCACCTACAGTAAGATCTTACATGTAACTGACAGGAAGGATTTGTTATTCCATGTTGTTAATTATTGCTTATAACATCAATAATCTTCTTGGAAACAGTGCGTATGGCAACTAATGCTATCTGATCTGTTTGCATTCCTTAGTAAAAGAATTACTACTGTTAATTTCACATGCGCTGGAGCACTACGTTTTCATAGGTGACTGAGACATTTAGGAGCTAGATTCACAAAAGGGGCTTTTAGTTAGCATTTTAATGCCTAAGATTTAGAACCCTGCTCTCTAGTGAAATCCACAGATAGGCCCTCAGATCAGTGGCATACCAGCCTGTTTGGCACCTGGGGTCCAAGTCACATTTGCCTCCCTGGCATCTTCTGCACTGTCTGGCCCCCACCCAGTACAGGCGGCCACTGGGACCCCTCCTACCTTATATGGGGGGTGGGGAATATGATTTAGCCCCTAGGTGCCAGGCAGCCACTGCCGGGCTGCGGGGGGGTACTGGCTTGGTCTTACACCTGGACTGGATTAGAGGCGCCCTGGTCCAGGCTGCCCTATTCTGGGATGCTGCCCAGCACCTTGCCCCCTATCACATGGGCTAGATTGGTGGTGGGCAGGCCCTGGCCCCTGGTGCTGAAAGGGGCCATTCAGTGTTGGGGAAGGCAGGGCCAAGGAACCTCCCTCCCTCTGCTGTGGAGCAGTGTACCAGCCCACCCCACCCCTGGCCAGCTGCGTTGCACAAGGAGAGGGCCTGCCCCTAGCCCCAGTGCTAAACAGAGGCTTCCCTGACCCCAGATCCTGGAGAAGGGCCATTTGGAGCTGGGGAGGGCCCGGGGCAAGGCTGGCTGCAATGCTGCTGCATGGGCCTTCTCCAGGGTCTGGGGGTGGGGCAGCCTCCATTGCTTCGCACTCCAGCCAGCCCTGGCTCTGGAAAACAGCAGCCACGTTTCCATCCTGCTCTGCTCCCTGGGGCAGAGTGACCCACCAGGGATGGGATGGGCTGGAAGAGTGCTCCGCAGCAGGGAGGGTAGCCTCTGGCCCTGTCCCCTCAGTGCTGTACAGCCTCTTTCAGCTCTGGGGCTGTGGCCTGTTCTGTGAGAGGGCGGGGACACTGGGTAACACCCTGAAACTGGATAGCCCTTGCCAGAGCCCCTCTTATTCAGCCCAGCGCCTTCCTATAACCTGGCAGCTGGGGGCCTTGTCCCTTCCCTGGCCTCCCTTTGGTACAATACTGACTCAGATGTTCTGTGCAATGCAGGGGGACAGTTGGGTACTTTAGAATGGGATCCACAAAAGCTAGCATGCTGGACTGCCTATGGTAGCCAAAGGAAGAGGCCCAGCAGAGAGGTGTGCCCTAACTCCTCCACAAGGGATCTAAGTTCCTAAATCCAGGCTAGAGGGAAGTCCTACTTAGCAGTCACAGCTGTGAACCCTGGAGTTAAGCACCTGTGCTCTTTTTCACACAAGATAAAAGTGGTGGTGCCTCTGTCTCCTTATAACCTTTAGCCCAGGTTCAGTTCATCCATCCTCCTGATTCGGAGCAGGGATTCAAATTAATCTCTCCCATATCATAATACCGATACCTCTGGCTCATTCTTTTCTTTTGAAGTTATGCTACTGTGTGTAAATAATTAAATATTCACTGAGTGAAAAAAAGAGAACGAATGGCTGTATGGGTTTGTGGTTAGGTTACGCAGCTAGCCTACAGAGGGCCATATTTGAATCCTTGTTCTAGTGCCTATCTAATTACTTACATAAAGAGGAACAATTTCAACAGAAGAGATGGATGATGTATGTTCAGGGATCTAAACATTTGGATTTAAGCTCCTGAAATCGCTATTCAGTGCCTAAATCTCTAGCCCTACGAACCTAAATCTCATTGAAAGTCAATGGGGCTTTAGCCAAAGTTGTTTTCAAAAGTGATTTAGGCACTCAGGTGCCAAAGTCACTAAGCCAGTTTTGAAAACCTTATTCCCAGTGTTCAAAACAGTACATTCTTCTAAACTGGAATGGCTGTGGTCCCAGTTAAGTGGATAGCTTGACCAGTTAAATGAAAAAGCTTTTTACAGGAAGTAGTCTTAAAAGAATAATGAAAGATTCTGGTAAATTCATATCTCAATTTCAAATATCCCACTTGAGGGTTTGGACCAATATGTGTACCACAGCTAAGGGCAAATTCAGATCTGGGTTCTTTTTGAACTTCGTCTCCTTCTCCAAACAAATTCTGGAAATAAGTGACACCAGATTCCTTTCTGCTAAGAGTACAAACGTGTAAATGATACCTACCACATCATGCTTTTCTTTTTTTAAAAAAAACTTTATTTGGCAACTTCTGGGTTAAACCACAGGAACATAACATTTCAGACCTATTCATCACCTGGTTAAGTAGCACTTAACTCCTCAGCGCCAGCCAAATACACCATTATTAAGGAGAATTTATGCTAATAACTTTGCCTATTAAGCAGCTTTACCATTCAATGTGTCAAGTTTTGCTTTCACTTAATGGAGTTATTCTGGAATCTCTGGTGGTATAACTGAGATTGGAATCTGGCCAAATAAGACTTCTCGGAGTTTTGCCTGAGGGAGATTGCAGGTTTTTGGCTCAGTTGAATTATGCCATCAATTGATTCTGTCCAGTGCACTTCATTTTTGTCATGAGGAGTGCTGCTTTTCTTCCCTCTTCTGTTCTGTCCTCCTCTCCATAAAGTTTCCTAAGAATATAGTGAATCCAAGTACAAGTGAGTTAGAACATGTGTCTGAACACATAATGTTAGCAGGAGTTCTAAACTAAGTGAAACAAGCCTGCCACCTCTTGCCTTTAAACTTGACGTTCAGTAGCATGAGACTCAGATACAATATATATACTCACATATAAGCCGAGATTTTTGTTTCTGAAAATCCTCTTTAAAAGGGCACCTGGCTTATATGCAGGTCAGAGAGAGGAAAGCAGCTCCAGCCCAGCAGTTTTAAATGTCCCACTCTGAGCATGCTCAGAGCATGCTGGGGGGGGGGGGTGAGCGCCAGCCTCTATCTAGTCACCAGAGCAACCATATTGTGCACTCAGGCCGGGAAGGGCTTACAGCAAGGAGAGCGAGCCCCAGCCTCTGCTGAGCTGCTGGAGCAGCCAGGTAAGGGAGTTTGGGATGGGGTCAGGGACTTCAGGGAAAGCTGTGGCATGGCCTGGAGGTTAAGGAGGTTATCAGGGACAGAAGAGGAAGCGGTGGAGTGGTCCAGGGGCCAGGGAGGATTTGGGGACAGCAGAGGAAGCTGTGGCAGTTCCTGGGGGTTTAGGAGGGTGTCGGGGACTGCAGAGGAAGTAGCGGCGTGGCTTGGGGGTTAGGGAGGGTGTTGGGGCGGCAGGGGAAGCTGTGGGAGTTCCTGGGGGTTTGGGAGGTTGTCGAGGACTGCAGGAGAAGCGGCAGTGTGGCCCCGGGAGCAAGGGAGGGTGTCGGGGACGGCAGGAGAAGCCGTGGCAGTTCCCAGGGGTTTGAGAGGGCATTGGGGAGTGCAAGGGGAAGTGGTGGTGTGGCCCAGGGGCTAGGTAGGGTGTTGGGGGACTGTAGGGGAAGCCGTGGCAGTTCCTGGGGGGTTGAGAGGGTGTTGGGGAAGGCGAGGAAAGTGGCAGTGTGGGCCAGGGGCTACGGAGGGTGGTGGGGACTGCAGGGGAAGCCATGGCAGTTTCCAGGAGTTTGGGATGGTGTCGGGGAGTCCGAAGAAGCCAGCAGCGCAGGGTGGAGGGATTAGAGGCCTGAGGCTGCAAAGAGCTCTTGGCTTATACGAGGGTCACCCATTTTTTCCTGTTTTTGGGGCCCAGAACTGGAGGGCTGGCTTATCTGCGGATTGGCTTATCTGCGAGTATTTACAGTAGGTCTTGAATTTCATCTCTCAGTCCTTGGTGTAAGTTAGGAGCAACTCTGTTAAAACTCGTAGAACTATGCTGAACTTCACATGGTGTGAGGGAGAGGAGAATTGCAGCCTAGGTCTGGATGGTGGTGCTACCTCTCCACTGGGCTTGTAGAAACCCTGGGTACAAGCATAGTAGTGTATAATAAAGAATTAGTTTTTAATTGGCACAAAATCAGGCTGGACATTCCCCTGAGAGCCACCCCCCATTATTTCCCTATTGGAAAATGTTTTAAGTGTCTGACAAAATGTGATTTTTCTCCCACAAAAGCTTGTGTGATAAATAAATTTGTTAGTCTTTAAAAGTGGCACAAGACTCCTTATTAGTTGTGCTGAGCTAAACCAACATGGCTGTGCCTTTGAGACTTATGTACTTTGTTACTGTACACTACATACATGACTTGTGGCCAAAGCACTTCACACAGGAGACCGATGAAGGGTCCTGATGATAGTGATTATGAACTACTGGAAACTACCTTGTCTTTTCATTTGATACTCTGCCTTCCTCAAAAAGAATAAACAAAGCTTCTCAGCCTCTTTGCTGATCAGAGTTTGTGGCATGTGGCTTCTCTTTTCAATCTGTCATGCAGAGTGGTGGTGTGCATGGAGGAGTCTGAGGTAGATTACAGAAGACCAAAGGAGTCTCTATTGCACGTCTTGGCAGGCCAAGGTCAGCCCAGTATGCAGGAAGATTGAGATGCCATCTTTAGATATTTGAAGAACCAATGGAACTCTTATTTTCAGACTCCAGGCTATGAGACTTAAACTCATGTAAGCCCATAGCTGGCTGATCCTAAGGTGGGGCAGGTTGCAAGTGGGGCTTATGGGCACTGCTTTTGTTGGTGTTCGTATATGAAACTAAGACTAAATAAACTAGGAGAAAACACAGTGCAGTTACCAGCTCACATTGCACAACCTGACGGCTGCCTGCAGACATTGGCAGTTCCTCCTGTGGGAACGAACCCCATGAGAAAAATCGAGCAATGGAGGTGGCAAGGTCTCAAGTAAGCAAAACAAGCTTTAATTGTTCTGCAAGTTGGGGGCTAATAGGACATGGGATAGACCCATGATATTGGAGGCTGACCCACAAGTGCTGTCATGAGAGACAACCTTGCCCACAAAGCTGAGCATGCTTTGTTTTGAACTTGCTGTTTTTGTCAATGGGGCGGAGGGAGTGTTTTATATTGAATTTGGACTTGGTTCCAAATATGAACCTGGATCAGTGTCTGTTGCTTGATTGTATGTGGTGAAAATACCATTTGCAGGCATATTCTGATTTGGATGTTACTGTGAAGGACTGCCCTGATACATACTGTGGGCCAGATTCCAGGTGCTTATGTAGCTACCACAACTTTAGTTTCTTAGCATCGCTTGCCTTGGCAGAAAACCTGTTGTCTCTCTTTCCATCAGCTGCAGGTTAGTATGGATATCCCAGATCCATCAGAATTTCAAGACACTGACAGATGAGCTTTTCCTACAACCCTTCTCTCCCTGACATTCTCTTCATCTTAGCCTAACCTTTTCCCATTGGCAGACTCTTAGGTTGTTCCTTCCTCTTTCAGGCAGATTCTCCTTCCTGGGCTCCGGCCGGGGAACTCTTGTTTTCCTCTCACTCCTAAATCCTTGATCTTCTTGCCATTGGAGGCAGGCCAGCCCAACAGACAGCTGCAGCAATGCTTTGGCTGAATAGTATGCTGCTGCCTGAAGCTTTGCCTCTGACTCACTGTTGCAGCTAAGTCTCCTCCTTTGGGTTGCAGTCTGAATGTCAAAGTCTTTGCCTTAATCCTCTCCTGTTTCCCTTAACATGGACAAAGGCTGTCCTTGGCTAACAGGTGGCCCGGTGTAAATGAAATACTGCATATTCTACAGTTTTAAAGCCTGGACCTGGTCTGAAGAGGGTTTAGGAAAACCGACACCTCGGACCTCATCAGGACATCCCTTTGTGTGTGTTCAGAGTCACATCTGGTTACATTTGCCATGCAGTCCAAAGTGGCTCACAACTGTGAGTGCCTACTTCAGAGCAGACTCCCCAAAACAGGGCAGGCACCCCAAACCACTGGTGTGTTCTATAATTAGATCATAGCCAGTAGCAAATGTGAGTGAGCTCCTGGACCACTAAACCAGTCTTCCCACAGAGTTGCAGACAATTCCCTTAGTTTCTGTGGTCCGTCTTGCTACCCACAAAAACGAGGCTTTATGATAAATGGTCTCTTGCACCAAAAATCTCATCAGGTTGTTTCCAGTCCCAAGAGACTAATCACTTAGCCCTGATAAATTGGTACCCTAGTTCTTATACGAAAGACAACACCTGTAGCCAATCCTGTAATAAACTATCTAAAGGTTTATTAACTATACAAAAGAAATGGGAGTCATTTACAGATTAAAGCAAACAAATGTATACAGAGAAATGAGTTGCTATCTAAATCCTAAGAGTGACAAAGTTGTAGTGATCTGTCAGTTCAAAGTGTCTTTCAGGGCAGACCCTGCAGGCAGCCCTTGAGGATCTCTGACTTCATTTTGGTGGCTCTGGCTCTTAAGAATTATAAAAAGATGGAAAATTTTCTTGTGACCTTGTTTTATTTACTTTATTCAGCCTCCAAGTCAACAGGATGAAATTCCCTGAATGTAGTATTTTCAAGGTACAATAAGGCTGTCAAGCAATTCTTTGTATTGTTACACTTCTTGCTGGCCCATGTGATTTTGATTTGTGGGGGGCTGAGTCCAATGCCTGGGTTTACAGATTCAGAAAAAACATTTTCACAGTTATAAAGCAAAACTTACCAATTTTCTTATTTCCTCAAATATCCGCATTACAAGCAAAATTAATGCACACAGCAGCTTACAAGTATTTCATTAAGTCTAAATACTGCATGCATTCTTCTAAAACTAATACTTATTTTGAGCAAAACTAACATACAGATGAACTGGTCTGGTCTCCAGTTATGAGGTTGTCAGTTCTTAGTTAATACATGCAGCCTGGGCAAGAGCTAGCATCTGTCTCCACTAATGAGCAAAATTACTTCTCACAGCTTTGCAGAGCCAGTACAGCTCAAGGAGGCGGAGCTGGATACTTGTCCCTCTTGTGATTCATCAGTTACCTCTTTTGACCTGAGCAGCTAGCCAAAAATTCATGGTCTTGTAGTTTCTTCCAGTTAGAAAGAGAAATTAATGACAGGTGGTGTTTTAATATAATTTTGTTTAGTTACAAAGAAAGTAGAAAGTTCTTTTCCCCTGAACACAGTCGGAATAGTTCTTGTGTCTGCTGTTCCATCCTGCCTTTCCTGCCAGCACTCGCTACGCAGCAACCTTCTTCTCTTAACTTACTTTCAAAACCACATTATCAGCCTTCGGTATCGTCTGTTTGACTTTATCTCACTGCCTCAGTTTGTGGTTTTTTTCTCTATCTGTCTCTTTCTCACTCCCGTGCCATCCCAAAAAAACCCAATTCCATCAATCAAAGTCACAGCTCCTGCATGGGTATGTCTACACTATGGGCTTAAGTCACCTTAAGCAAAGCCCTGGCCGCATTTCAAGTTCATTAAGTTGACTTAAGGGCTTCCTTAGGTAGACTTAATAACTCTCACTCTTTGAGTCAACTTAGGCAGTAAGTCGACTTCATTAAGTCAGCTTAATGCAATGTAGCCATCTAAGTCTACTTAAGAAGCCCTATGTAATAACATGTGCCTGCTTAAGTTGGCTTAGCAAAGTTGTCTTAAGCAAACACATTTTTTTATTAGGAAACTTTCTTAGGTCAACTTAACCAACTTTGTTAAGTTGACTTATGAGAAGGATGGACTCACTAAGTTGACTTAATAAAGTTGATTTTAAGTAGGTCTTGTTAAGTCGGCTTAACAAAGTCGACTTAGCTTTTGTAGTGTAGACATAGCCCATTTGAGCTACAGGATTGAGCTTCTACTAAGCTTTTCCATGGTTTCTGCGTGTTATTGCTATTGTTTCAACAACCTGATTACAACGGCTTCTTTCTGCAAGGTGGCAGTCACAATAACCAGGTTTAAGTCAGCTCACAACAGAAATTATCCACTCAGGCCCAGTTGGTTACACCTGTGCAAGCTTTATTTTCTTTAGAGGATTTGTACGTCTCACTGTGGTCCTGGTGTAAGACAAATTTGAAGGTTTTTCACAAGGCATAGCCTAGAAAGAAGAATTTTGAAGGTGTTTGTGAGACAAGTGGAGAAGTAGGCAGTTGGGTCTGGCATCATTTCTAATAGGGAAAGTAGAGGAGGGCTGAATTGTGAAGAGCCTCAAAGGTGAACACAAGAATGCATACTTACCAAGCTGATAGTCAGCTTAGCTAAATCATGTAGAAAATTTGCAGGGAGGCCCAGTCAGCAAAGGAGTCAGGAAAGCTGGGCTGATACTGTTCCGCTGCGTGACCCTTGGCAAAATCACTTCTTCTGGCTGTGCCTCAATTTCTCCATCTGTAAAAGGAAGCTCCTGACTTGTGCACTTCTGTAAAGTGCATTGAGGAAAGTGTGTGTGAAAAGAGCTGTATAAAAGAACTAAGAATTGTTTATTTTCTCCATGGAAGGATCAAATATAGTGTTAAAAGCTCATGAGTCCCTGTACTGTTTGGACTAGCAGCTCTTGACGTTTTTGTGTACTTCCTCTGTCTAGTTCTTGGTGTGTGGCGCTCATTCCTGCATTTGTATGTGTTTAAACCAGTGCCAGAGATACAAGGAGGAAGGAGACAACTAGAAAAATTCCTGTGTCTGTGTCAAATGAATATTTCAGAGATGACTAACATTGCTTTACATAAGTTTACTGCTTGCAGAATGGTTTGAGAAGCAGCAGGATAGCATTCCTTGCATCACACTCATGTAGGATCAAGTGAGGGTGGAAAAAGAACAGTGAATGAAGATTTCATTGGTAACCGGTAAAATGTGAACCAGGAACAGTTTCTCATCTTGTGGATGATGTACCAGGATGGACATTCCCCTTCTAATGAACCCCAAGTCTATTCTCGAGGGGCTTGATTCAGATGTCACAGACATTGAACTGAATATTTCTGTTGTCCTGAATGGCCTTTGGACCATGTCCTGTGCATAGAAGAGAAATGTAGTCTCAATGCCTGTTCAGGCCTAGGCCTGCTTGTGGAGTCTGGCAGTTAGTCCAGGAATGGCAGTGATATTTTTGTAGCACTGATACTTGGAAAGGGACAGAGACCTATTTACTTCTTGATAGTGATAGTGCTTAAGTGCAGTTTTGCCTCAAGAGAGGTTGGGTGAGAAGTCGTGTGGATTCAGATGACCTGTCTCCCAAGAAGTACTGCATGGAGCATAAGTTGAGGCACCACTGTGTGCACTCTGTACCAACTCCAGCGAAATCCACTGCCTTCACTGCCAGCGCCATCAAAGCTTTTGAGACCCTCTGGACTCTCCCATATGTTTCCCAGATGTCAGGAAACCTGTCTCCACTGATGCCTATGGCTGAGTTGATGCTACCATATGTTAGCTCACCATGGTGCCCTGGTTTCCTAGGCACCTCGTGGCTCCCTGGTCCACTCTGGCTCACACCTCTGGTACCAACAGCCAGAGCCATTCTAGAAGTAGTATGTGGAGTTCTGATCCAGACCTCTCCTTCTTCTCTACATACGCACAAATCCCGGCTCCTCGGTACCAGCCACTCTACTTTCCATACAGACCCTGTGCTACCTCCAAGAACCACCAACGCCCATGTGCTTTACCCTGGTGTCCATCTTGGGATCCCTCCTGGGTTCATGGGGGACTGGTGCTTCCACCTTGCTAGCCATCCCCCTGCGGCACCACACTTTCCTCCATCTGTGATGAACTTCAGGGTGCTCCCATTCCACTGGTACCGTGGGTTACAACAGGGGCTTTGTCGTCCCCGCATCACACCCTCATTCCACCCGCTCTCTGTTCTGGGCAGCCAGGGATGGTACCCAGATTTGCTTCCCCACTTGGTGATGTCCCTCAACTTTCCAGTAGAGGAAGTCCAGAACATGCAAAAACAGTACTGGTTGATCACAGGATGACTATGAGCTACCAATGTGATGTGAACATGAAAAAAGCTAATGTGGTCTTTGGATGCTCCAAGCGAATTATTTCCAGCAGAGATAGGGATGTGTTAGTACCATTATACAAAGCACTGGTGAAACCTCATCTGGAATACTGCATGCAGTTCTGGTCCCCCATGTTTTAAGATATTCAAATCAGAACACAAGTGTAGAGGAGAACTACTAAAATGATCCAGGAAATGGAAAAACCGTCTTATGAGAGGATATTCAAATGGCTTGGCTTATTTAGCCTAACCAAAAGAAGGTTGAGGGGAGACGTGATTGCTCTATATAAATAAGTTAGGAATAAATACCAGGAAGTAGGAAGAATTATTTAAGTTCAGTGCCAATGTGGACAGAAGAACTAATGCATATAAACTGGCCATCAGGAAGTTTAGACTTGAAATTAGAAATAAGATTTGTCCATTAGAGGAGTGAAGTTCTGGAATAGTTTTCCAAAGGAAGCAGTTGGGGCAAAAAGTCTAGCTGTTTTCAAAACTAAGCTTTATAAATTTATGGACAGGATGGTATAATGGGACAGTATAATTTGAGGACTGATCTTTGGCTCCTGGTGGTAGCTATGCCAATGGAACGATTGATGGGATGGGTTCTGAGTTATTACAGAAAACTCATTCTTGGGTGTCTGGCTGTTGAGTCATGCCCACATGCTCAGGGTTTACCTGATCGCCATATTTGGTCTCGGGGGAAAAAATTTCTCCCAGTGGAGATTGGCAAAGGCTCTGGGGGAGGTTTTGCCTTCTTCTGTAGCAAGGGGTCAGGATTCAATTACTGGGGAATTCTCTGTACCTTAAAGTCTTTAAATCATGATCTGAGGACTTTAATAACTCAGTCACAGAATAGAAATTTATTGCAGACATGGGTGGGTGAGGTTTTGTGGCCTGCATTGTGCAGGTCAGACTAGATGATCACATTGATCCCTTTCGACCTTAGAGTTTGTCTGTGAGTTCCTGAACATTCTCCAACCATCATTGCTCTCCCGATACATGAGGCTATTTCCCAGACATCCCAGGTCGTTTAGTACCCTGGGTTCTTGTGCCCTCATTTTGAAGTGCACTGAATGCTGCTGTTTCATCCTGTCTTAAGGGTATGAACTTTGTGTTCATCCATCCTTCACTCATAGTTCATGCAGCAACCAAGTACACTCAGCAGCGACATCTCCAGGCCACCCTTTTGGACCAGGCAACAAAGAAGTTTGATCTTCTGGGGCACAAGGTTTAATCTTCTGCATACCTCCTGTTCCATATTTCCAATTATCAGGTTGTTGTGGTGAATTAGGCTGTCTTCTCCTATTCCAAGTTGGCAGAGTTCTAGCCCTTCCTTCCAGTGGACAACGGGGCATTCCAGGTGTTGCTTGAAGAGTGGAAACTAGGCACTAAGATGGCCCTTCAAGCTGCTGTCACCGCTGCTGACACTGCCTCCCACTATGCCACTCTGTGCCTAAAAGAGAACACTTCAGAACTCCATCTTCACCAGTGTCATGTAATTATGATATGTTCTATACAAGCGTTGTCATCTGGTATTGTTTTAAAAGTCTTGATCTGCTAACATTAATATCTTGGTGAATCCTATGTACTATCATTATATGTGAAGTTATAAATTATCATTGAATACACTACTAAAACATGTTGCAAGGTGGGACAACAATGGAGTGGCCAGACAGTGTTGATGGCTCTCTCTTATCCGCTCAAGGATAGATTCCACTAACAGGGATTGTTTACAGTGGAACTTCACCAAGAAAGCATGTGCACAGTGAAATACAGACTTGAGGACAACCCCCCAGGTCAGAAGCACCACTGATCCAGCAAACTGGAAAAGACTCTTAAAGAAGAAGAGTGACCTCATTATTTGGCTCCATTCCCTCACAGCTAAACACCTGAATGTAATAGCTAAAAGACAAAGAACTCTAGACTGGAGCAAGTGGGAGTCCCAGGCAGGGAAAGGGAAATCAGTCTCTCTGCCTGTGATTTGAAATTCTATAGCCTGCTTGTATTGTCTCTCAAAGTGAGACATTTCTAAATTCAAATCCTGTTAGAATTTAGATTGCGTTCTCATTTTTTATTTTCTTTGGTACCTATTTCTGGTCTTTTTATGTTTGCAGTTCATAATTTCTTAAAATCTATTTTTCTGTAGTTAAACTTTTGTCTCAACCAGTGTGGTCTTAAAGCATCCAGTGCATTTCTTCCTCATATACAGAGGGGGAAAAACTTATTAATGAGTTTGTACTAGACAAATCTTTTGTCCAGCACAAGACAGAATTATGTTGGGGCTCATTCCTGGCTAGTTAAGAGCTTTGGATCTGTGGTGGTTATTGGCTGTTCCTTGGTTCTTTGTTGAGTGCCCAAGTGTTTCAGTTGGATGTGCAGTGCCACCTGCAGTCATGCTGGATAGAATCAGGGTCTGGAGAGAGTTTGTTCATTGTCAATGGGAGCATATTTGGAGATCAGGACAAGCTGCTGGTGTAAGGAAGTTCATGGTACTCCAGATTCAGGCTGCACGTCCATCACACCTTCACTTTAATGTCCACCATCTTATTGCATTGGGATTCCTTGCCCTGATCATGGCTTCCCTGAAGAGGTCCAGACGAACCTTCAGGACCTCCCTTTTGACAACCACAAGCTTTTCAGTGATAAGATGGACAAATTCCTCCATACTCTTCAGGATTTCTGTGCTACCCTGCAATAAGTTGGCATCTACATCCCAGCTCCAACCTACTGGCAGCAGAGATTGTTATTTTTGCCCATGAGCCTCCTACCGAGCCTATTTTGAACGTCCACAGGGGCCTTCTAACCGTCACCCATATACCCAACAACCCCATTTTTCTGCTATTTCCACATTCACTGCCTTGGTCCTCCTGGATTGTTCAGCCAGCCAGCCATTTTGACAACCCTCCTTCCCAACGATCTGTGAACCACCTCTCTCTTCTCCTGCAGTACCTCACGTCTCATTGGGGACCATATTGTGCCCTTCACTCACAACTGGGGCAAGACCACCACTGATCAGTGTTTGCTGCACATCATACATCAGGGTACTTGATAGAGTTTCTCTCATTTCTGCCTTGTCATTCACCCTTTGACAGCCATGGAAATGACTTCCTCCTAGACATCTTCCACAAGGAAGTGTGAACTACTCTCCAGAAGGGCTTCATTGAATGTGTCCTCCACCATTACTATGGCTGTGATTTTTAGTCCTCCTATTTCCTCATGCTGAAGAATGGGGGTGCTGCTACCCCATTCTGGACCTCCAAGCACTGAAGAAATTTATATGCAAATTCCAGTTCCAGAGAGTCTCATTTCTTCTCATTCTCTGATCCCTTCCCTGTGGGCCCTTGGGTTGTGGCTCTCAATGTGAAGAATGCCTACTTCAGAGTCAACATCCATATGACATATCAGAAGTTCCTCTGTTTCACAGTGGGGCACTCCCACTGTCAGTTCCAGATCCTCTCATTTAGTCTTGACTCTGTTCTGCAAATGTACACAAAGGTCTTTGCTGTTGCAACCAGTGTGTGTCACTTCAGCTGCTCTAGGTTTCCGTACATGGATGACTGGCTCCTCGTTGCACCACTGCTCACCTGTTATCTCTCCACTCTTTAGATTGGGGTCTTAAACACGTGGCCTGTGGGTAGCATGAGGCTCCTAAAGCTGTTTCCTGCAGCCTGCAACAACACTATCAGTACCAGTATTTGTAATATTGTTGTATGAAAAGGTTTCAGTGGTGCGGCCGTCAGGCTAACACACTAGCCCTCATGCGGCCCTTTACTAGTCCTCATGCGGCCCTTGTGGTGATTTGAGTTTGAGACCCCCGCTTTAGATCCTCTGCGTTCTCTTTCCAGCCTGGGTAGCTGTATCAATGAGGACAAATCTATTTATATCCCCATGTATACACATGTTAACTGAGGTGTGCCTCGATTCTCTCATGGGTCATGGACCATTTTGCCGCCCTCCCCTCCCTCATCATACAGCTCCACAATCCATGTAGTTGATTCCGTCTCTGTCTTTTGCTGCTGGAACACATGCTGCCCTGCACTTCATGCCCTCCCGCATATGTAGTGTTTCCAGCTGTGCCTCAAATTGGCTATGTCTACATTTGAAAAGTTAAGTCAACTTAACTTTTTAAAGTGTGGATGTGGGGAGACCAAGGGACCCACGGCTCCCTTGTCACTGGGACCTGCGGCTGACTTCTGGCAGAAGGGACCTGCCGGGACCCCCGCAGGTCCCGGCAGGAAGGGAGCCACAGGTCCCGGAGAGAAGGAAACGGAGGTTTCTTTCTCACTGGGAGCCCTGCAGGTCCCAGGGAGAAGGAAATGGAGACTCCCTTCTTCCCAGGCCCTATGGGGGTCCTGGTGAGAAGGAAGCCTGTGCTCCCTTTTCCCCTGGGACCTGTGGCTCCCTTTTCAGCAGGGAGCTGCTACTCCCTTCTTCTCAGGGAGCTGGGGCTCCCAGGAAGAAGGGAGCCACCAGGGCTTCCCAGTCCGGAGAGCCCTGGACAAGTGAGCCACTGGGGCTCCTCAGAGAGGGGAGCCCTGGGAAAGACAGCTGCTAGGGCTCCAAGGTCAGTGGAGCCCTGGAGAAGTGAGCCTCTGGCCTGGCAGCAACAGATTCCCTCACTGCTGCAGCCCTGGCTGGGGGACTGCGGGGAATCCCTTGCTGCTGCAGCCTGGACTGGGAGCCCCCACTCCCTGCCTAGAAAGGAGCTGTGGCTCCCCTTTGCACAGGAGTCATGGTTCCGGGGAAGAAGGGAGCCACAGCTCCCGCGGAGAAGGGAGCCCCGACTCCCCCCAGGAGGAAAGGAGCTGTGAACTAAGTCGACCTAGGTATCCACACTAATTTAGGTTGACCTAATAAGGTCAACTTAGACCTTAAGTCGACCTAAATACTGGGAATTATTAAGTTGACTTAAGGATGCCCTTAAGTCAACTTAATGAAAGCCCAGCATGGACTGGGGTTAATTTAGGTTGACTTAAGGATTCTTAAGTCGACCTATATTGATAGTGTAGACATAGCCGTTGAGCCATAAGACTCAAAGGACTGCTTGGGCAAGCCAATTCGGCTTCTCTCCCCCATCCTGACATCCCTCACATGGAGGACCAGTCCATCTAAGATCTTGGCCAGCAACCCATTCACTCCTCCTTTTCCCCATACCACTTTCACCATGGATGCCTCCTTCATTGGTTGGAGTGCTCACCTGGAGAACTATTCAGCCCACATCCTCTGGGTGCTGCAGGTGGCATGAATGCCCATCCATATAATGGAGTAGCAGGAAACCCACCTTGCCTGTCTAGCATTCCTGTCCCCCAGCAGATCCTGCCATGTTAAATGGCTGCCCAATAACATGACACAGGTTGTGTATATCAATAAGCAGGATAGTGCCCAGTCTGCTCCCTTTGCGTGGAGGCCATCCTTTGTTGAAACTTGTACCTAGGCTGGTAACTAAAAATAAACACATGAATTATAGTTACAGTAAGTAAAATGTGTGGGAAGATGTAGTTCAGAAATTGTGGGGTAGTTGTGAATGGGTTTGGCAGCGGTCAGATATGCAAGCTTAGATTTTCCAACTGGTGAATTCTAGACACGTGGAAATTATTTGTAGTGTACTAGACTAGTGAAATTTCATTTCAGTATTTTATACCTCACCAATGACCACGGTTTAAGACCAACATTTGAGAGGGGGAAAAAACTGTGTGCAGAGGATGGGAATTAAAGCAATTCATGGCTTTAAGGGCCTGAAAGTCTTGCTGTATTTACCCTGTGGAGTTTAGAATACGAGAAGCTAAGGGGAAGTCTTAGAGAGGATGGGTACGATTCTAAGGACAAGGAAATGGATAGATGCCGAGTAACAAGCTATGTGGCAGAGGACCAGGCTGCCCAAACTAGGTAATGGCTGGATCTTAAGCTGAGAATTATGCTATCCCAAGAGCAACTCCTGGAGAAGTTATTTGAATCAAAGGTGTGCTAAACACAGAATACACATTGCCAGAGGTGAATATAGAAATAACTGGGCATCACCACAAGGTAGGAGGGGTAGAATCTTTTATTGGACCAACTTCCGTTGGTGTGAGAGAGAAGCTTCTGAACTACACAGAGCTCCAGTTAAGGCCTGAAAAAGGTATTAAGAGTCTGACAGCTACATACAAGATTAAATAGATCGTTCAGCATAAGTAGTGGGTGCATGATTGTGGGGACAGTTCATAGCTCTAGTGCAAGGCGGGAAACCATTTCAGAACAAATTAAAAACTAGAGAACACAGATTGGTTCATTTCTTTGCATACAAAATGTTACTTCCTGTGTTAAAGTAATTCAACCCTGAGAGCTAAGTCAACTGGTACTATTGATGTTAAAATCATGGTCTTTCAGGGTTAATAAAAATGCCTGGGGGGGATGGGGGAAAATGATTTCACACTGGGACTCAGCTGCCCCAGATACATTTGGATGCCTACTGTGAGTTACTTGCAGCATACTGCAGTGGGACTTTTCTCTGCAGTGACCTCTGAGGAAGGACATAGTAGATAATTTGTATGTCTATAACTTTCTTTCTCTTCCACCTTCAAGCACCCAGTACACATCTTTTTTTTTTCTTTTTCCTACTTCCTATATGATTTAAGAGAATATTACTGAGTTTGGAAAACTTCTTTCAGTATTGTAGGCTTAATAATAAGAAATTTAAGAACATGGCCATCTTAAACCAGCTATCTTCCAGTGACAGCAACATCAGCAAAAAGCTTTGTAAACTACAATGCACGATACACAGTTTCTGTGTCACAGAAACACTCTGCATCTGGCCACCTCGGTACACACCTCTTCTCCATGTATAGCTCAGGCCAATTTACTCTGTGAGTTTCTTTAAGTTTATTTCCTTGGTTTTTCTCTGTTTTGTCCATGTGCGCATGTGCATGCATCTGATTTATTGCTGATAAAAGTGCAGGATTGAGAGCACGAGACCAAAGTCCACTATCTCAGAACCCATCACTCTCTGTCTCACTCCACGTCCTTCCACTCTTCTTTGGAGGAACAGCTGTTTGGAGTCAAGAGAGCTGCCCAGTCTCAGTAGCCTGTTCAATCCTCAGCCTCTCTTCTGAGTTATTGTCAACAAGGGAAGTCAATGTGTGGATACTGTATGAAGAGAGCATCAATTCCACACAAAGGAACAGCTTTTAGCCATATTTACAAATAAGAGTGTGTGGTTTTTCTTTTTTTCTAACCTCATATATAAAAGGCCACAGTAGAAGCTCTTGTTTGGAAGCCTCCATATTCAAAAATCACCACATAGACCTTTGTTAGTAACAAAAGGTTGTCAGCCTCTCAGGGCTCTTCAGCAGCTCGTGTCAAATGAAACTGCTGATGCAGCTCAACTTGCATCACAAAGCCAGCACTGCTTCTACCAATGAAGTTAGCGTGTGAATTTATAGCCCACTAGCCACTCCACACTAAGGCCATGTCTACACTACAAAATTATGCTGACCTAACTCATGTCAGCACACAACTGTTGGAGTTATTAAATTGCTTGTGTCTGGACACACTTGGCTCTTTGTGTCAGTGGTGTGCATTCCCACCAGGAGCACTTACATCAGCTTGTATTGTCAGTGTGGGGCATTGTGGGATGGCTCTAGAAAGCCAGTAGCAGTAGACATAAACAATTCAGTGTCTACATCAGTGTTTCCCAACCAGTGTGCCCTGGCACACAGGTGTGCTGTCAGGTCTGAGCAGATGTGCCACAGAATTTTTTGAAAAACTGCTCAAAGAGCTCTGGATTGGCTCATTGGCTCATGAATATTCATGAGTTCATTTGGAAACTATATGGTGGTGTACCTGAAATTAATTAAAGGTAGCAAGGTGTGCCACAGCAGAGAAAATGTTAGGAACCACTGATCTACACTGATCTAATTACATTAACTGTACTGTATGCTGTTTGAAGAAGTGATGTTATTAAACTGGCATAGAGGCACTTACAGGGGCCAAATTTAGGTGAGCATGCTAGCACGGCTAGGTCGATGCAAGGGAGTTTATATCAACTGTGTAGTGTAAACCAGGCCTAACTCTGTTTGTAGGCACAAACAATGTCCTTGGGCAGTTTAGCTTAGTTCACTTTAAAGCATATGAAGCTAAACTGCACAAAGACACTTTTATAGATGGTATTTCTATGCTGATGGCAGTAAATTCACAGCTGTCAGTTCTCTCTTCCAGGTTTGATTGAGTGGTCTGTCAAGATGGACTTAATCAATCTACAGCTTGCCACTGTAGCTCCAGCCCCCATAACTAGAGTAGCACTAACTTAACCGGATGTCATTTCTGGTTGCCTTAGTGCAGTGTGCACAGGGAGGCAAATGGGAGTTAGTAAGGCAATGGGAGATACGCAAGGTATTTTATGTACCATGCATATCTCCCGTTGATTGCTGCCAAATAATGCAGTGAATATAGACTAGAGCTAAGCCAGGCTTTCACAATGATTTTTTAAAAGCCTAGGCTTCCAATTGAGAACAGCCAGTGTGGCCTTTTGTGCATCAGATTAGAAAAAACATACATTGTTCTCTGTAAATACTACTGCAAGCAGTACCTTTGTTTGCAATTGCTTCTCTCTTAGTACTTAATGCTCTGGGCTATCTTTCCTAGCTGTTTTAAGTTGCTGTATATTGTTCTGTCAATCAATAGACTATTTTAGACCCAACAATGAGGCTGGAAGACACATTCCTGTTGGGATGATGACTAAAATTCAGCAAGAAGAGAATCAGATCTCGACTGGAGTATACAATCCCAGAGGGTGGTCTAGCTGGGTCTTCACGCTTCAGGGGACTAAGTGAGGAGGAGGATGGGAAATGTCAGGAAGAATGAGGTAGGAGGGTTCTCTTCTCTCCTGTACTGTTTGTCCTGCATGGTGGTCACATGTCTGCATTACTTAATTTCATGCCTCACATGTTTGGCAGAGTCTGATCAGCAGCCAGTTGTTTTAGAAACCTGTGTTTTATAAACACCTTCCTTCCTTCCCCATGGTTTTTATTCAATGTCCTTCTAACTACCACCCCTAGTCCTCATTACCCTATTTAGAAATCTGCCAAATGTGATAAACAGACTTATTAATGAAATCCTAATAGTTTACCCTTCCTATGGCTTTCAGCCCAGTTCTTCAGGCACTTTAGCAGATGACTAAAGCATTATCCTCAGTTACACACTGGACTTGCAGTTAAGTGACCTTCCTCTGGCTACATGGCACAGCAGCAATAGAACCCAAATGCCTTGCTCTGTCTAATTCAAAATAAATACAGGGTCCAATCATTCTGTAGATGTGTATCAGTCAGGACTTTCCCCTGAAGTCCAGTGTGGGGTGGCACATTCTCAGAGAAGGAGGTGGGTCTGGTTGGGTTACAAGGAGGAAAGGAAAGGAATACACAGGAGAGGAGAGGGAACAGAAAGGTTCATCAAAAGAGGAGAAATGGCCTGGTGGCTAAAAGGGGTTTATGTCCTTCCTGCGCCCTAAACTTTCTGTGTGACCTGGGACAAGACAGCTTCTTTGTGCTACAGTTCCTTGGGAATAATAGTGCTTCCCTACCTCACAGGGGTGTTGTGACGATACACACATCACATTGTATAGTGCTCAGATTCTGCAGTGATGGGGACCAGATTAGTACCTGAGATGTGACACACTGTATCCCAAAGCACCACACAGTAAACCCCTTCATCACCATTTCTGTATTATTATAGTTCTGTATATTAAGCATACCATGGAAGATATTTAACAGAAGGTCATAATCTGCTAAAACCCATTGCTTTGTCAAAATATGTGTATTGCTAGCATCCAACAGGTTGTGAGAGTTTGCTGTTATTGGAAGATGTTAAAGGCTTGCTAGTAATGGCAGAGGTTGCAACCCACCCAGCAGGGACTCAGCAGCCATCGGCCAGAGAAGGAGTTGTAGCAAGGGATTTACAAGACGGTTGCATGAGATTATACAATAGAAGTTGCTCAAAGCTATGACTCACTCGCATGGGAGGGATTGAACAACCTTGTGGTTTACAGGGCCCAGCTAGGCTAGTGTCTAGTGCCCAGTGCCCACATGGTCAGAAGATATAAAGGAAGGGACAGAGGCCGTATGCCATGTCCTTCCTCCTCTCCAATCTATTCTGAAAGCAACAGGAACACTGGAAGACTAGGAGACTGGACCTAGGCTTGGGGGAAGTCTGTATACTGAGACCTGGAACATCAAGTGGGGTGAGAAAGCTGCCTGTTCTAAATACTGCCCAAAGCTAGAGGTTGAAGATTTAGATTACATGATTATCTTTTTTTTTTCAGTAGCTGTCTCCGATTTCTAGTGCCTGCCACTTATCCTCATTTAAAGTCCACCTTGCTGTAGCTAATAAAACTATTTTATATTTTCAGAGGGCTAGCTGTATTAGTCTAGCTCAGCAAAACAAATGAGTCTTGTGGCACTTTTTAAAGGCTAATACATTTATCACATGAGCTTTCATAGAAGAGATCTCACTTGATCTCTTCCACAAAAACTCACATAATAAATACATTTGTTAGTCTTTAAAAGTGCCACAAGACTCCCTGTTTATTTTGCTGTTTTGTTCTTTACTGAAACACTGTGTTTCTGTGAAAGTTTTTAGAAAAATTCCCATGCAGTTAACAAAAGTTGATGTGGGAGGGAAGGCTTATCAGAATCAATCCTCTGAACCCATTGAGATTCACGCTGAACTACTAGCCCAAGATAAAAGCACAACTAATTAAACCATTCCAAGATCTCTCTTGCTCCAAGACGGTCAAGTAGCTCTTTCATTGCCACTGAACAATCCTCAGCAATTGATGTGACAGAGCATCTATTCAAGTGCATGGAATGTAAGGACAAACTTGATTTATCCAGCCATTTTCTAGATGCTCTGAGTCATGGAATTTTGCTAAGCTAGAGACCCACACACATCTGGACCAGGCTTACACCTGTTCATTACCACAATCAGGTGGGTGGACCAGTGAAGAAAGTTTAGTCATTCTGTATCCGAACTTAAAGCAATTTTGCTTGCCTGTTTTTTGTATTTCTGCTCATGTTGAATGTCACAGACGATGAACAGTCAGTGGTTCCCACTCATTGTAGTGATCTCTGCTGGCAGGTGCAGAAGTTGATTGACTTTCACTGAGAGAGCCAGCAAGTTGGCAGTAAGCATACATTCCTTTTCTAGCTGTTTTTGCTGGAGGTTGTGGGTCTTATGAGCATTTTTATTGTGAACTCTTCTTTTCTTTGAAGAGCTTTTAACTTAAAGTGCAGGTTTTCTGGCCCTCTTTCACTCTGCCAGGATAAAAATGAAAGTTGACTGTTTTTGAGATGCTTTCTACTTCTGTAGCTCAGGAAGATAGCATTAGCTTTAGGGTGTGATTTCAGAAGTGTTGAGTCATTGACTTCAAGTAGCTTTGTGGGTTCTCTGCAGTTCCAAAAATCAGTCCCTTATGGTTTTGAGTTGCCTGCGGCAAACTGAAAAAAAGTCTGCCTGTTGCGTCACAGAGCCACGCAAGATAAATGGTCCCTAGAGGTTCTATTGACTTAGGTAGCTGCCAGTTCTGTGGCTCTGATGGAGCCACTGAGGAAAAACTGGCTATTTTCTTCCAAACAGCACATTGCAAGTTCTTAGTCGGGATTGGGGGTTGATGTTATGTATTTATTTAAGTGCAAACAAACCCTGCGTTGAATGCAAATGATATCAAATCAGTGAAGGTTGGAAAAAATACACAGCTAGGTGATCTGCTCAATGACTACCTCTTGAATAATTTCATCAGGAAAATCAGGTACCAGGTTACCCTGCTTTTCTGTTATAACCATTTGAGTTTTGGGATAAGACAGGGCAGGTGACTGGTGACATTTTTTAAGGCAACCACTCTGTATAATTTTGGAAAAATTCCATGGAAAAGCCAAGAATACTAGGCATTCATTCCCACACACCAAAATTAAAAGTGACAAGATTATCATCTTCAGTGCTCTCCTATCACTAATATTATAATGTGTGAGGTATAATGCTGTTTTTCTGGACAATTTACTGGAGTAATGCAGGATTTTTCAGTTATCTCCATGGAGCAGAAAACATGTAGTCCCACACACAGTGTGACATTTTACAAAATGTTAGGTTTGGGTAAACACACTCTAGATGCTGAACTTCCAAAATATGCAGGCTTTAAGGCAGATCATTGCTATTTGTCTTTTATAGGATCTGGGCTTTTCCTTTCTGAACATGGGTCTGATTTTTCTCTCCTTGAAGTCTACCACAATCTTTCCAGTGATGTCAGCAGAAGCAGGAAGCAACCTAATATGTGCACATTACAAGTCAGAGCCTGCAAGGTGCTGGCTACTCTGTACTCTCATCAGTTTAGTGGGAGTGTAGGGTGCTTAGAGCTGCTCAGTATTGGACCTTATGTGCCTACTTGTGCCTTCCAGAGGTTTGGGGTGAATTATGTCCCCAAAAGTTGAGGGTTTAGCATTCACAGAGTGTCCTCTGCCATTGTTTTCTGCTTTGTGTGTGTGTGTCTTCTTTAATCAGCATATTCTGCTTACGGTTTTTCAGACATCTTTTTTACACTTAAGGCAATTGTCTCCACTTTGTACAGTTAATATTATATCCCTTGCATCCCTAAATGACTAGTCCCTTTAGGGTTAATGCAAATTAAATTTATGTTTTAGAAATGGTTTGGATTGCTTAAGACTTAAGTAATAAATCCAGATACAGATGTTTACTTTTGTTTTGGCGATGGTTTCCCCTCCCACCCCCCACCCCTACTCTGAGGGTGCCATGTGGCTGGGGCTGGAGCTAAAATTGCATACTCTTCCTCCTCCTGCAAGTACCGCAGCTCCTCAAGGCTGATGCTGGGACTTGTGCATGCCCCTTCCCACCCACAACTGGGGTTGGAACTGGGGCTGTCTCCTTCCCCCTGGTGGTGGGGCATGGGCTGTCATTCCCTCCCCATGGAGTTCCAGCTGTCATTCCTCCTCTCCCTCCCAAACAGGTTACAGTCTCAGGTGAATTTTTGTTTACTTGTCCATTACTTTTACTAATAACAACTGTGACAGAATCTCAACTTACAACAGTATCTTGGACTGCCAGGCCCTCCTGACAGCTTAAGCAGATTTGGGTTCGGTTCTGACTGTGTAAATCACAACCACTGACAAGTAACATCTAACTACAAGTAGCTTTCTGTTGAGCATCTGCTTAAAGTTCATCGTTTATTCTTGCACTTACCTTGTGGTGTTGTTGCTTTTCAGAATAAAGCATGAAAATATAGTTGCCCTGGAAGACATATATGAGAGCCCAGACCACTTATATCTGGTCATGCAACTGTAAGTATGGCTGTTAATTAACCCTTTTGTCGAAATGCCGGTGGGTTTTTCTTCTGTTGGTTGGTTGTTTCTTTAACGAAGAGGGTTGGAAGAGATCAGAAGTATTTACCTCATTTGGCTATTGTCTTAGAAAGACCCTGAAGATCAGTGGAGTGATGCTTAAAATGGTGTGGGCCAGATTTTGATGTTCTTGTTGAAGTTATGTAGTATTTTTGTGAACAATCTCTTGTGACAGTTTCAGCATAACAGTACCTGTATTCCCTCATTGTGGTTTAGACAAAACAGCTGCTCTTGGCTCCTTGATTTTCAAGATTTTGCTCTTCAAAATCTGTTTTAGAACCTCTGAGTAGAAATTAAAATGTCCTCCTACCTACATAATGCTATGAATGTCCCAGTTCTCTATCAGTTGGATCATCTCAGCGTCAGATATATTGAATGTTGTTGTTCATTATAATAGTATCTAGAACTCACTGCACTAGATACTGTACAAAGAAGTAACAAAAAAGACAGTCTCTGTCCAGAGTATTGCAGGGGAAACTGCAGAGGAATATCAGAGCCCTAAAAATTCCAACAAAACAAGTGAATTTCTTGAAGTATCAATTTCATGACCAGTTGGCTAAGAATGCTTGTTTTTGTTTACCATCTGTAGTAAAATACCAACTATTATTATTATTATTTATTAACTTATTTCAGGTACACCTTGATTTTCCAAACTTCACGTGTTGGAATCTGAATGTTACCTGAAATGTGTGTCTTCTCTGGAGCCCAAAAATTTGTTTAATCCAAAATCTGTTGTTCTGGGGAACTATGATTTTTAAGAAGGTTTCAAACATTCGCTATTACTTCTGTAAAAGTGGAGCTCACTTGTTTTCTCTTTCCATTATTGGTAACCTGCTAATGAACTACTTGGGCTGAAATTAAAAGGAGAACTGAACCTGGGTATCAGGGAAGTATCTTCACTGTGAGATCTTAGACCCAAGGGTGGTGGAAGTCTCATAGCTCAGGCTGTCAAAAAGCAGTCTGGACAAAGGACTAGAAATATGCTGTAGGCAGCAATTCTACACTGTTCAGGAAATAGTATTCTTCACTGTTTTGATAGCTCAAAGTATACTGTGGCTTTTGATCTAACCAAGCTCCCATACGCACACAGGCTCTTTAGTTTACGTGGAGTGGTGCTCTATGCTCCTGGTGGCTGGCCTTTTTGGGTGGGAGAAGGTGGGTTGACACTGAAATGCTGCTGATCCTGGAGCTAGCAATGCAATGGGAATGCAGTAGGGTGACCAAATATCTGAATTTTATAGGGATGGTCCCAATACTCAGGGCTTTTTCTCACATAGGTACCCATTAACCTCCACCCTCCTCTCAATTTTTCTCACTTGTTACCTGGTCACCCTCCAGTTCAGCTGCTTTAGTTACAACAACTCATCAGCTACAAATACAATCCCTCTGTTCAGGGCCGTCTCAGAGGAGTTGGGGGTGAGCGAGCAAGGCAACCATCGTGGGCCCCATGGTTTGGCTGACTGTGTGCTGCCCCACTGCCTCCAGAAGCAAGCCAGCTGAGTGGCAGCACAGGAGCGTGGAGCCCAGCCCGCCCTTCACCCTGGGATGGACCAGCCTGCCCAGGTGTGGGGCAGGAGCATGGAGCCAGGCCTCTGGGCTCACCCATCCTGCCTTCCCCAGTACCAAGGGAGCGGGGGGCCCCACAGGTTGATTGTCCCCCTCTGGTTCAGCTGTGCCTCTGCTAATCCAATCGCTTTGTGAAGCTCCAGTGTTGTGTTGCAGTGTGGTCATCATCACTAGTTCACATGGCATAGCGAATGTAGTGGCTCAGGCTAACTGTTACAATGAAGAGGAGCTTTCTCGTGTGTTTCTGTGCTTTAGCGTTTGGCATATCCAGTTATTTCTCAATATTCTTTTCTTCTCATTCATAATTTACCTCTTCATTCTGTATCATTTTTTTCCTTCTTTTATTTAAATATTTGTGAAACGGGTTGACTGGAAGTTGGATTTTAAGGACCTCAGCTGGTGTAGTGAACGCAGGCCCATTAAAATGCATTGGAGCTCCACTGAAAACAGTGGAGCTGAGCCTGTTTATACCGACGGAGGATGTAGCACTAGATGTTTCCTAAAGGCAGAATGAAGTGATGAGCTTTGGTGTGTGTTCTGATTGCTATACACTAGATTGAGGTTGATCCTGTGTTTCCTGTCCTTTAAAATATAAGGAAAACTCTACAGAAATTACTAGATCCTTTTACTGCCCTTTTCCCCAGGTACTTGCTGGAAGACAAAACCCAGACTGGGTCTGGGTCTACATAGGATGTAGCAAGGAAATACTCTTCTTTCTGCACTCCCAGGGGATAGGATCCCCATGTAGGTGGGGAGGAGGCAGCCAATGATTCAGCCTGGCAGTGTGTTGGCCCATAACAAGAGATGTTGAAATGCCCTTAAAGTTTAGGATTTGCCCCTATGCTCGGTTTAGCATGCCCGATTGTCTAGATTCCATATAAGAAGATTTACACATGGATATTTTCTTGTTTCCTAGGGAACATCAACTATGCAGATATGTTAGGTGGAACAAGGCAATAGCATAAATGCATTACATGGAGCTAGGCACCTATTTGATTGCATTGCTCTGTAATAGGTGAGGATGTCCCTTGTGTTCCTTGACTTGTAGTCTTCATTTGTCTGTCACCTTAACAAGTTGACCCTACTGTGTTTCATTTGTATTTAAACCCTGCTTTTGTTTGGAAGTGTGACATATGACCTCTGGGAAAGAGCATTTTGATTAAAATAGAGGCAATAGGAAGGAACTTTAGAACCATAGATAGTTTACAGGCAGAAAGGTCTGTTTCCCCTTGATGGGCATTTCAAAGATCTCCCTGTGATGTTCCCCACCCAGAATCTGGTCCGGCATGCCACTGTGACCTCCTGATCTCCTCTTCTGAACCCCAATTTACCCTGCTATGCCAGGTGACCACTCACTCCTATGTCAGTTCATGTAATCCTCCTGCATGTAATTGGTCCCAGGCAGTGGGCATGTGCTTTCCAGCTACTTCAGGGATGGTCCTGCAGTGAGCACCCCCAGTTCCCAGATACCACACCAGGAACTTCTACCCTACAGGGATTAGGACCATTCCACAATCACTGTAGACTCATATACATTAGTTTGCCCATTTATCAGAGAAATGGTATGCCCAGCCTCACTCATTCATACCCTCTAAAGTTCACATAGCTTTAGATGAAACAAATAATGGTTTATTGATGTAGAGTATGATTTTAAGTGAGTATATAACAAATCACTACACAATCATTTAATAAAGGAATCAGGCATCACCACAAGCAAATACAAGATATAAATCCCATGTGAATCTAATAACACTATTCCAGGATTACTCTCTAGTTTATTCTCCTCATTCCTATCCACAAGACTGCCTGCTGGTGGTGCTCAGCCAGTCTTGGTCCTCCTGGCCACATGGGCAGGTTCAGTTTCTTGGAGTTGTTTTCAAGATGGTCTCTCTCTGGCAAAAAGCCTCTAACAGTTCCAAGTGTGTCCTTTTCAAATCCTCCTTTTCCCTCATTTTTCCTTGCTGCTGTGTGATTCTCTTTGTTCCACCTGAGCTAGGGAGCTCAATTTGCATTGTCTTTGTCCTGCACCCCTCCAGCCTCCATGCTGAGAAATAGTCCTGAGTCATGTAGCATACTTGGAAACTTGCTTCACATCTGTACACATAGATTATGCTGCAGCAAACCTGGTACCATGGTAAATATGTAAAATATATTATGAGCATTCAAAAAGGAACCTTGCGTGGCACATTTGGCATCAAACCACACACTTACATTGCACAAGTGATCAGAAAAGTTACATTGCTTATACCCTAAGGGTACACAGATGTGCATCAGGTGACGCTCCCACCTTCAAGAAGGTTCAGTGTCTGAATATAGATCTGAATTTGGTAGTGGGCCTTTATTTCTGATAGGCTGCAACTCACTCAAATCTGAGCACCCCCAAATTTTGTGGCGGTTGAAATCTAGGTTTAAATTTTGTAGCTTGAACCCTTTTCAGCTTTAGATGTAAGTAACCCTGATTGGTGTTAATAGAAAAGTACCCTCTCCTTTGTACTGAGTCGTGAATACACCCCACAGTTGTAGCTTTTCTATACAAAGCTGAGGAAGCGTTGTAAGCTGAGCACTGAACTGCAGCCCATTAGTTGCTTTGGGACTCTGGGAGTAAATGACTGAGGAGCTGCAGAGCTTGTAGTGCAATGTTTGCAATTTTGCCAGTGCACGAAAGCATGATTTTCTAGTTAAAAAGTCCATCAAATCTGTCTTGTTCAAATAACTCCAATGAGTGATGTTTCCAAGAAAGCACAAAATGTATGCCCAAGTCATGTCTATATAATGCTGCCCAGCAAGAAGTATTACTAACTTTCTCATGGGCTTTTCTGTAGCTCTCATTGCTGTAGCGTGACAATGCTTCACGATTATTAAATATTTGCACAAGAAGCCTGTGAGAGATGGAGCTCTTATTAGCCCTATTTACAGGAGGGGGAACTGAGATACAAGGAGGTTAGTTAAAAGGGTCCGCTAGCTGTGGGTGCTCAGTTTTAGCCACCTTGGGCCTTTTTTTCCCCCCAGAGTTCTTGGTGTTACGCAACATTTTCTATGGCTCCCACTGACTTCAATCCTAGCTGGGAGCACTCTGTGCTGTCAGGAATAGGCCTTTCAGCTGGCCCTGCTCAGTTTCCTGGCTGGCTGATGAGCATAGCTGGGCTGCATCAGCTAGAAATGCTGACGGATTGCCCTCCCTGAGTGGGTGAGGAGGCTAGCTGGCCTTTTCTTAAGCCTAGCAGCAGCTCCCTGGCTGCTCATTGCACATGGTTGTGGATTTTGTCTCCCAGTGCTTGCCTTACTTCTGACTGACGCTAACTGTGACTCTGCCCTGCACTCCAAACACATCACCAAATTCATCCATTTACTCCTCATTCATCACATTTGTACATTCAATAACAAACATTTTGTCCAAGTTACAGGAACAGCTCTAGGGACTAGGATGACTCCCCAATATGGCAAATTCTTAATAAGTAGCCTTGAAGAAGAATTTCTGGACAAATGCACCATGAAACCAACAACAGACCTGAGATACATCAATGATATTTCCACCCTCAGGACTGACAACTTAAACTCCCTCATAGATTTTCACAAGTTCAACACTCACCACCAATCCATTAAACTCTCTGTCTAGCATGCTCTCACACCAGCATCAATGTCCTAGACTCCATGATCAGCTTCAATAATCAAACCCTACAGATACCTATGTACAAGAAAACACAAATCACTATGCCTGTCCTTCACAGATCCAGTTTTGCTTTGCGCAGTGGCAGTATCACAGCCAATGAGGTTAATCCGAGGCATGATTTATTGCTAACTGAAACAGATCCACTTACTACCCTAAACACCCAAGAAATCTGTTATGCACACAGCCAGGCACTTAGATACCACAGAATATGCTCCAAGGAAAAGGTCCAGGATATGACTTTGAAACTGTCTTCATCAAACAAAGACACTACAGCACAGAAGTAGATCACATCATGGAACAGACCTGCACACATATCTTCACTTCTGCAATGATCTATAACCCCACTGCACATCTTTCTGGCTCATTGGGTCCTACACACGCCTTTCACAATATTTGGGACATCCAATGAGCTAAATGCCCCCAATAGCAGTTTTGTGGGTGAAACCAGTCAGTTACTTTGTGCTGGAGTCACACAGGAAAATGATAAAGTATTAAAATACCACCTCACTTATGGGTGAATGTTTTTCACAAAACGATAACTCTATATCTGACAGCTCAGTCCTCATCCTCAAAGGAAAGCTACAAAACTTTTTCAAAACCCTAGCTTAGGGTTCACTCTCTTGGAAACTACAGATCGTGGACTAAATAGAGACACTGAATTTATGGTTTATTGCAGTCTACAACCCCCCCCCCCAAATAAAAAAAACAACCAAGGAGTTGTATGGCACTTAGACTAACAGATTTATTTTTTGCATGAGCTTTTGTGGGAGAAAATCCCACTTCATCAGATGCTTCGAAGAGGGAGAACTTACAGAATGGAATGAAAATAAATGCAAGGGCATATAAAACATAAGATCAGGTCATACAGTAACAGCAAATCAGAGCAGTTGTTAGGTTCAAACTGTGGGAAGGCTGAAGTCAAATTACCTTTTGTAATGGAAAAAGAACCCATAGTCTCGATTCAGTCCTGCTTTCATATAATTTAATTTGCATATTAATTTGAGTTCAGTTGTTTTTCTTTGAAGTCTTGATGTCGCAGTCACATCTCTTATGACAGTCGTTAATAAATGATGTATCCATTGCTCAGCAACTGGTTTTTTTGTTTTGTGATTTCTGATATCAGTTCTATGTTCATTTATTCTTTTGCGCAGGAATCATCCTGTTTGTCCAATGTATAAGGTGTTGGGGCATTTCTTGCACATGATGGCATAGATCACATTAGTAGATGAGCAGGTAAATGAGCCTTTGATGGTGTAGCAGGCTTGATTAGGACCTATGATGGTATCTATTGTGCAGATATGTGGGCAGATTTGGCAGCGTGCTTTTTTGCAGGGGTATGTGCCTGCTTTAATGTTTCTGTTGTTAGATCTGTAGTTGCTGGTAAGTATCTGTTTAAGATTGGGCGGCTGTCTGTAGGCAAGGAGAGGTCTGTCTCCCAAGGCTTGAGAGAGTGAGGGATCATCTTTTAGAATAGGCTGTAGGTCCTTAATGATCTGCTGCAGAGGTCTGACTTGAAGGTTGTATGTGTGACTAGCAGCCTGCAGCTCACCCCTTCCTTTCCTTCTTATGCCTGAAGGGGTGTTAATGGGCCACTTTACTGTGAATGGTCCCTTGAAATTTATGTTAACTACGGATGCTAAATTCCAAAGGGGCAGCTGTGTTAACCTAGTCCAGCAAAACAAACAAGGAGTCCTGTGGCACTTAAAAACTAGCAAATTTATTTATTGCATGAGCTTCTGCAGGAGAAAATCCCACTTTGTCAGACTCATCTTCAAGCATCTGATGAAGACGGATTTTCTCCCATGAAAGCTCACGTCATAAATAAATTTTTTAGTCTTTAAAAGTGCCACAGGACTCCTTGTTTGTTTTACTTCTGCTAAACAATTTCTTCCACCTTGCATTTAGCCAGAGGCGTCGCTGCCCCAGGGAGGGACCCGGGGCAAGGGCCCAGGCCTCGCCCCTGGCCGGCAGGCCCTGCCCCCTTGCCAGGATGGGGCCGGAAGCGGCCGCGGGCAGCCAGGCCCTGCATCCCCGGCTGGGGACGGGGCCACTGCAGCCACCGGCGGCTGGGCCCCGGATCTCCAGCTCAGTTGGGCCAGAGACCGGGAGCGGGGTGGCCCTACCAGATCCAGGGCACATGCCCTGTGCGCCCAGTGCCAACAATGCCCCTGCTTTCTGCCCTGTCTGCTCCAACCTATTTCTGTCCCAGCCTTGTCTAATGGCTCTTCATCTCAGTCCCATTCTCCTCACCTAGCAAACGCCAATTTCCATTTTTCAGGCTTCTCATTCATATCCGAGTCTCCTTGCTCAGCCAGTCTCAGTGCCTCTGGGTTCAGTGATTCAACCAGTTTGTCTCTCTTCTTTACCTTGGCCTGCTGTTGACTTGTCTCCATACCCATTTTCCCATTCCCAATCTCCTTCTCTTCGCTCCTTGTAAAATGTCAGTCTCCCGTCCTCCCACTTTATCTCCTTGGCCAGCCAAGTGCCAGTTCTCATCTAACCCGTTGGTTGATTGGCCATTGGTTCCTTGTTTCAGGCTCCTTTTCTAGCATTGCCCTGTTTTCCTCACAACTCTGACTCCTCATCCAATGTTAGTTTCACCTCCACCAACTGCTTTGCCTTCCTCAACCTCATTTCTTTCCCTGGCTCCCCATCTCTTTGGCTGCCCAGTCCTCACTAGCCTTGTTGTCCCAGTCTGCTCCTCACACTACTCCTGCAAGTCTGGCTTTTGTCCCATCTGTATTTGAATCTGGCTGGTTCTTGCTCCAGCCTGGACCCAGCGTGGGGCGGGGACGGTTTCATTAAGAACACAGGAGAATCAGGCTCCAAGCTGTCAGTTCTGGTTCCTGATCCAGCACAGGGACAGCAGAAGGCTCATACCTGATACAGAGGCCACTTTCCTCTCAAATTTCGTGTCCCTATTCCAAAGCATGGCAGGAGCTAGAACTTCCCAAAGCAAAAGTTACCAGGATTTCATTGTACTAACCTTGGGGAGGAAGGAGTTAACACGATGGTCAGTGAGTCGCAGGAGAGCCAATAGAAACAAAGAGCAGGTTTTTGAATTGGAGCACCAGCCCTCCCTGTTCCTGTTTGGTGGCAGCAGAGCTCCTGGAAGGATCAGGAGGAGGCTGGAGAGGCAGGCCTGAAGAATCCAGCAAAATCCTTGCCGAAGATGGGCTCCAGTCTGTATCTGACCAGGTGTGAGTAGAATAGGGAATGTTTAGCTAGACATGGTCAGGGTATTTCTTGAGTTTGAGAGCGTAAGCCCTGGGCTAGGATTGGCAGTGGAAGAAAGCCAGTGTAGTTGCAGCACCCAGTTTCTCAGCTTTCTTTGGCTCAAAGTGCCATTGCTTTTCCTTCTCCCCTGCTTCTAAGCGCCTCATCTCTAGAAAGAACTCCATCTTACTCTTAGTTAGAGATTTACCTATTTTAAAGACATCCTCCCAGCTTAGCCCTCGTGTTAGGGAAGGGACATGGCTGCCCTTATCCATTCCTGCCACCAGGAGCTCATTCCCTTGTTCCTTGTCCCCACTCCATATGTCTGCTTTGGAATTGGACTTGTGGGACTGATCTGGGGTTGGTGTCTCCAGGGCTCCTCTACCCCACTGCAAAAGCATTCACTGGGCTGCTTTCCTGCCCTTCTCAAGCCTAGCTATCCCATTACCATGAAAGCTGGAGAAAAAAAGAATAAACTGTTTGTTTTGGACTCCTTGGCTTTGCCAATTAAAACCCTTGAGTGCCTTTTTCCCCAGGCAGCAAAAGGGGGTGGAGAGGGGGGGAACCTCCCAAAATTTCCGATAGCAAATAGAAAAAAAAGTGTGCTTTTAAAAATCCTGAGGTTTGTACTGCTGGTTCAAAAATATCCTACCGCTATGCTACCATGTCAAGGCTGTTTCCCCACTCTGGCACTCTGAGCACAGAAGGTGGGGGGCTGCAAAAGGCCTTAAACCCACTGGCCCTAAAGCCTTGTCTTAAAACTCTACAAGGCTACCAATTTCTTGGCCTTGGAGTGGTATTGCTGCCACCACCCACCTCCAAAAATCTCTTGAAAACCTAAGAAGGTGCACTTGGGAATTCCTTCCTGTGAGGTACCCACAATCGCTTTTCTTCCTCCCTCAGGAGAGTGACTGAACCCCAGCCGTGATATGAATTGAAAATGTGACCAAATCCCATTTAGTAGTTGGCCATGCAGTCTGAGGCATGTACACAAAACCTCTTACCTTTTAGGACACAGAACCAGAGCTTATTTTAAAAGGATAAATTCTTTAATTAAAAAGAACAGCTAAGAACCACAAAGACTTGCTTCTCTGGGATTTAACTTAAGTAATTACAGGATAGTGGGAATACATGTGCGCAGCACAGAGGAATCCAAAAACAAACCAAAACAAAGAAATACTCTGACTGCGTCTAGCTAAACGTTCCCTGTTTTACTCATGCCTGTTCAGTTATAGACTTGAGCCCATCTTTGGCAAGGATGTCACTGGATCCTTCAGGCCTGTCTCTCTGGTCTCCTCCTGATCCTTCCAGGAGCTCTGCTGCCGCCAAACAGGAACAGGCAGGGCTGGAGCTCCAATTCAAAAACCTGCTCTTTGTTTCTATTGGCTCCCCTGAGACTCACTGACCAGGGTGTTAATCCCTTCCTCCCCAAGGTTACTACATTTGTAACATGACCTAACTATTGTATTTTTCTGTAGTCTCTTTCACAGAATGGCTGAACCATTTTGGCTGAAATTTTCCAAAGGAATTCAGTTCAAAACAGACATCCATCATGTAAAACTTCACCCAAAATGGTAAAGCTTGTCAATATTATAAGCAATTGAAAATAGGGTTTTTTAATGGGAAGTATTGGGTCACTTTAATAGTAGGAAGTGCTGCCAGTGCCACCTACCATATAAAAATAAGAAAATGAAGTGGTAGTGCCTCCCCATGAGGTTTCTGGAAAGAAATTGCTAATATTATATAATGGAGATATGTGAAGAAAAGAACCATAGAGCTTTTGGGATTGATTTTTACCAGCATTACTGTAATTTTGTGCTTCCTTTGTGAATTCAAATGATGTGCTTTTAAACTAAGAAACCTACTGCTCTATTGCCAAAGTTGATGCCATGTAATAACATTAAGATCTGAGCAACTAGCTACCTGCTGAGACTGAAGACAAACAATAAAATGCCAGAGGGTTTTGTTTCTTTTGTTTGCTGAGTTCGATATTTCCCCAGAGGACAATGAAAAGTCTTGGGGAAGCTGAAGTTTTTCCAGGAATAAATGTTTTGTTGAACTCATTGGCATGGTTTGAAGATAAGCTTTGTTTGAGATTAATCGTGTACTTTTTGGTTGCTAGTGACTAAACCGGGGTCCTTGCCCAAAAGCAGCAGTACCATGTTTTCTGAGATTTATCAGTTTTTCCTCTTCTGTGCATAGGGATATGCCCCTGAATTGCAGATATGCTGGTGTGGTTACTGTTCACAAAGACTGTACTGACTTTTAAAATGGTGGATACTGTATACCCTGAGATTTCTCATTCATTCTAGAGTCACACATGAAGCTAGATCTAATGCAGGTATTTATTTGATAAGTAATAAGGAACAGTAAGAGGCCATGAATATTTCTGAATAGTACCCCCCCCCCACACACACACCCAACAAATGATCATCATCAGGAATACTTGCAAGAGGTGGTATGGAGTCGGAATTCAGTCTGCATTTTTACTGGGCCCAGATCTGGCCCTGTTAGTTACTTTAGTTGGAGAAGGATTGAGCTTGTGGTCTGGCAGCTGAGGCACCACATTTGACCTGTTTTTAAAATGATTTAAAATCTGATCAGGAACTTCCAACAAATTCCAAGATCCATATTTTCAATGAGGCCTCACTCTGAGCTGGAAATCTGTGACCCAAATGTGTATTTTGCACCTACATGTTTTCCAGGCACGGAATTCAGTTGTTGAGGTGCAGATTTTGGACCTGCCACGCTCAGCTCCCACATGTAGGCCTTTGTGTCAGGGCACCACTCACCACACTGGTGCCTCCTGCTGGTCACTCTGAGAATCAGCTTTCCACAATTGATCTGCCTTTTCCTAGTGATGTCTGCTTCCAGACCCATGTCACTCCAAGAAGTGCAATGTCCTCTTCATGACACAGCCTTCCAGCCATGTTATAATTTGTGTGAGGGTTGGCATCTAACTGTCCTGCTACCTCTCCAGAGGTGACTGCAGAAACTACTTGTTGTGCTACTTTCCTGCAACCCTAGCACCCTCTTTGCCCTTGCCTTAAGGCTGCAATCTGAAAATCCCAGCAGCCAGCCAGGAGCTCTCTAGCTTCCCTGGTCCTGCTAGAAGCACTGTTCTGTCCAGGGTGCTAGCTTCTTCCTTCTGCCTGCCAGGCACCCAGTCCTCCCTCCTTGATCTCCAGGGTGTAAATGATCCTTCTGTGCCCATAGCTCTTCTTATATGGGCCTGCCAGGCCCTGATTGGCTGCTCCTCTCCCTCTCAGCCCCAGTTCAACTGGTTGGGTTACATTCTGGGACAGGCTTGTGGTGACCTTGTAAAAGTTCTGGAAGCCAGCTGAACCAGATACTCACACATCTGCACTAAAATCCATACACATCGTTATTATCATTATTGATTAAACTATATCCATGAGCTCACACAAAGCTTTCTGAATACTATGTAAATAAAAGGTGGAAACTGAAGCACTAAGTGATGGAAAAGCATTGAATTTTTTTTTTAATAAGCAGTGCATGAGTGCACTCTGAATGCCATGAAGCATATACTGTATTTGAAAGTGATTTAAATGAAAAATATTCAGCCTCAGAGAAAATCAACAAACAATTAAAGGAAATGCCTTGTTTGCCAGTTTCCTGAAGAAATATAGCAAGTATACACTGTATGATAAAGCACTGGTACACAAGCCACACATTTCAGAGGGGTAGCTGTTTTAGTCTGTGTTCAGCAAACCAACCAGGAGTCTTGTCATACCTTACAGACTAACAAAAAAATATTTTGGGGGCATAAGCTTTCGTGGACTAGAACCCACTTTGTCAGCTGCACAAAGCGGAAACTCCAGTTTGTTAGGCAGATGTGCACATTCAAGGGTGAGTTACAGTTTATTAGTCACAAAGACATCACATGAGGAGGATAATTAAGCCAACACAGATTTATGGGACAGATGCCTTATACAGTTTCATTTATATGCTCATTTCTCATGACTCCTTACCTCACAGTCAGAACTAAATGTCTGTGTACACAGTAGTTCATGATATTTCAGTGACTGTCTGTGCAACAGGTTGGGTGCTTTACCAGTAGGATATACAGATCTCCAAACATCCAGCTTAAGCAGGAGTTGTGCAGTTGGCATGATATATTAAGTATGGAAAAGGCAGGATCTAGTGTGTCTACATTTATGGTGGCATGTGGTTACAGGCATTGCACATGTAGCCACGTGTCTCAGTGAATGTCAGGCTGCACCCACGCTTGTCACTGCAATGTGTGGCTAGAAGCCACAGTAAAAGGCACTGTGAACAGGGAAAGGCTCTGGCAATGTGGAGCTGCCAGAGCCTTTCTCCCATCTTCTTGCTGTCAGAAGTGGTCTCTGCTACCTCCCTCCTACCAGAGATTTCCCCCTTTCCTGGTGCTGTCAGTGGTGGAGAAGCAGCAAGACATTCTGCTGCAAAAATAGCACTATGGTTGTGGGAAGCCGTGCCTGAGCATGTGGCGAGCCTGTGTAGGCTGTATACCCAGGGGTTCAGGAGCGCAGAGCACTTTACTTGCCTAACCCATCCCTTACCGTCTACAATGCGATACCCATGCTATCTGCATGTGCAGTGTCCACACTCTACATACTGGACAGTGGCACTCAGCAGCCATTTGGTTTCATAGAAGATGACAGGAAACAAACTAGATTTCTACAGAGTGTACTCTCCTTTATTTCAGCTAGTGCCCCACTTCTGCTGGCCTACCAGATTCCAGCTGGGACATGCAGCAGGAGCTAAGAGAGTGGAGGCCCAACTCCTATTGAAAGCCGCTTAGGCTGCTTTAAAATGCCAGTGCTCCAGATTCCCACGGTTGGCAATGGGGATGGATTTTTGGAATGGAAATAGTTCCAAGGGGCTGATTTTCAGAAGTTGGAAGCAGCCTCAGCTCTGCAGCAAGTTGGTGGGAGCTATGTGTGTTCATGCCTCTGAAAACCTGGTCCAAAGGTCATGCCTCACGCTAGCATTGTTTTCTGTGACACAAGGGCCCAAAAGTTTGGTTCTCTCTATCTTTTCTCCTGTCCTGTTCCCCTCCTTCCTCCTAATAAGCCTAATGTATCTGAAATAAATTTTGTTCTGATTTACTGCCTGAGGCTCCCATGGGAGAAAGTTGAATATCTGTGTTCACAGTGAGTAATCTTTTGAAGAAAGCAAAAGGATGTAGTGGGAACATAGGTGATCTTGATATGGAGGGAAGTATGCCCGCTTTTAAGAGAGACATGGTGCTCCAAGACCACAGCGATGGGTACAGTATAGACAAGCTTGGAGAAGGGGTTTACTTCTGTCTGTGGTTGTTATATGGCCACTGTCACCACCTTAGCACTACAGTCCTCAGGGTGTGTATCCTCCTAAATCTCTACGAGGTAGGGAAGTGGTATCACTGTGTTTTATAGATGAGGTGCTGAGGTACAGAGTTACTAAGTGCCTTTCCCAAGGTCACATAGGGAGTATGTGGAAGAGCAGGGAATTGAACCTGTGTCTTCAGTTAGCACCCTAGCTCCTGGACTGTCCTTCCTCTTTTTACTTCATGGAAAAACACCCTAAGAATAGCAGAGTTCTGCTACTCAAGGTTTGGCTCCCTAGAAGAGGAATAAAAACTGGATTTTTCAGAATCTTGTTTTGGCATTTAATAGCAGTGGGCCCGAACGCCAAAACTGGGTTGTTGGATTTTGAAACCTGCCCCTCTGTTTGGAGCTGTAAGTAATATGTAGGTTTGATTCAAGCCATCCCTAGTATTTAATGGAATCCAAACATGCCATTTGATTGGTTGTTACCTGTCATGCTACAAAGATATATTGACTGAATTCCACTACATTGATGCTGTCTTTGAGCTAGCCATCTAATCTACAGAGATTAATTGCACTATAGTCCAATATTTGCCTATCAGAACTCTGCAAGTTACAGAACTGATAATAAACCAGGCCATTGGTACTGTACATCTGGTAGATGAGCAATGGTTATTCCTCCAGGAGCAGTTTCTGCATGTTTTTGTCTTGGAAAGAAAAATGGTTAAATTGACCACAGTCTACTTCAAAGTACATGGCCAAGAGAATGCCGGCAGGGTAGAAAAGATAAATTCTAGGTAGTGATCAAGACTGGATAGGCATATGTTGTAATAGCAGATAAAGAAAGAGCAGAATGATTCCCAAAATGGATTTTAGATGTGTCCAAATAATCCCCTGTGTATAAGTATAAGGATTAGGTATGTGTTTAAGTGTGAGCTATGTACTGATTGGATGCATCTAATCAAGTCTGGTCCTGGTTTCCCTTATGGCATTCCTCCTACCTACATGGGCAAAGAAAATAAATAAATAAAACACCAACTGTTATTAGTGACAAGAAATCTACGTAAAGGTTGGGAAGGTAAATAAAGATTTTTTAAAACAAGATATTTGGATCTAGCTATTGTACTGTGGAGCTGAAGAAGAGAGGAACTTCCAGAGGCCACTATTTACTTCCTAATTTCTGAGCTCCATGCTACACTGGGGTATGTGGGTGCATGTTCCATACTGCATAACTTGTAAAAATTAACCAGAGAACTAAGTGGGCATGTGATGTAAATGAGTCACAAGAGAAACAGGGATGTATCTGCCAGTAGCCACATGTGATATTCCTCCCTCCCTGAGAACAGGAGTGAGCCTTTTCTCTTGAAACAGCAGGCGGATTGCTATTTAGAGGCATAGCAATTTTCATCTCATTTTGATGGATTTGAATAACTGTCTCGTGCTTTCATGGCTTGCTTTGCCCTGAAGTTTCAATGCTGGTTACTTGCTGTTTGTAAAGTAACCATATTAGTGTCTTGCATTTAGCTCTGGCTCTGTATGTACCCAGTTATTTTAAATCACGCAATGCCAGCACTGAAATGAATAAAACAGCTAGCATTTGGCGCAGAGTAGCTTTACTAGGAGATACATGGTAAATACTAAGTCTGTGTATTGCACAGTACAAGGGTATTTGTAGGCAATGCACTTAGGTGTATTAATTGTTCTGATTAAGTAGCTGCACTGATTTAGAGAGATGAGGGCTTTCAGAAAAGGCTAGAAAGATTTAGGATGAAGTAGCATACTGTACTAAATGAAAATACAAAACTGAAACTGGTATTTGCTGAAGTTTTAATCTGTATTTGGCAGCTTCTTTATTAAAACTTTCCTTTCTCCCCAAGTTTATTCATAGAGTAATGCACTATGCAGTGTGAGTAAAGATGGCCAACTCTTATACATAAGGATTATATTCTGATAAAAATTATTAGGCAATACATTCGACATGGCCACAGCCCGCAGGCTCAGTTTTCTGAGCACAGTCACCCTCAAACTCCAGACTCTGCACAGTCAGGTAGGCTGCTTTGCTGAAGTTCCCTTCAGTAAATTCAAATCAATGTAATGCTGACTAGCAGTTTTCGTTTTAATTACATTATCAAGAGGCCATGTGTAAAACCTAATGGGGAAAAGATCCCATTAGGCAGGAGGCCAAGAATATGAAGTCTGATTATCAAATACAACAGTGCTTTATATTTGTATTGAAAGGCAAGCTTGCATTTTACCTTAGATTCATCTAGAGCCTAATTCAAACCCTTTGAAGTCAATGTGTTTATTTCAGTGGGCTTGAGATTGGGGCCCTAAAGAAGGATCTTCTCAAATCCAGAACTTCTTAAGCAATTCAAATTCCTGTTTGAGTACTGTTTTGTCTTCCTTTTGTAGTGGCTATGGTTACCTCTGCTTACAGAATCTATTTTTATAGTGGTGCAGGAATTCTTCTCGTAGTTTTCTCCTTTGGCCACTCACTGGAAAAAGTAAATAATGGATACACATTTTTCTGGATTTTTTTCCTCAAAATGATATTTAGTTCTTCTGTGGTTTAAAAATATGGGGAGTCTTACAGAAAAAGGAAAAAATCTGCATGACGATGCATTTTTACACTATACACCAGTCATTAGTTAGATTAATACCATATGAGCACATCCTATCCATGTTAAAGATTATTTCTCCCTCAGTCTGGAGTGAAGATGCACATGGAGGGCCAAATCTTGCATTCCTTATTCACTCCTTACCAAAACTAAGCCCAGTAAGGGCCACATGACCTTCAGCAAGCCATTGGTGCCTCAGTTTGCCATTTGTAAAATGGGAGTAATGACACTAACCTCTTTTGTAATCACGTTTAGATCTATGGATGAAAAGTGCTCTATGTAAGAGCTATTTATTTATTTATTTACTTACTTACTTATTTTAACCATTCAGCACTTCATTTCTTCCCACCTGTAATCTGATCAGTGATAAGCATGATACCCATCTTTGTAGAGAACTTTGACAGCCTCAAGAGGCAGGCTTTATGGTTTTTTAAATTTCCACATGTTCTGCAGAAAGGGAGAGTCATTTTGTTCAGGAAATCAATGTCATTCTGTGTATTAACGCCCTAAAATAAATGGGAGCAGAGGTGGAATTTACAAGCTCTGTAGAAGTAAAAAGAAGCAGTATTATTAGAGCTGAGGTTTGAGTTCTTGTAATAAAAACTTGGCTAGCTGAAGTACGGCCCCATCCAATATCTTCAGAAAGGTCTTGTCATGCCTGTGTCATTACCAGTTAAAGATGGAGATGCTGGTTTCAGCTGACATTTCCTGATGTTACGCACACAGAAGTCAGTGGAGTAGGATGAGGGCTTACTATTTGACAAGTGTGTTATTAGGACATATACTTTCTACAGGATCTTTGAAATATTTCATGGACTGAATACTGCAGGAGCAGAGCAGTACATTTGGAAACATCTGCACAACTTAAGAAATTTGATGATTGAAACAATTTGCTATTATTGGGCTTGTTCGGAGACCAGTAAAGAGAGCATCTAACACAGGTTGTTTTGCCACAGTCCTGGGGTCATATCCATTTTAGGATCTTATAGGTCCTGTTACTAGACATCATCTCATAACTACCCTGGGATGTAGGGAACCAATGTTCCCTCTAATTACTTGTAGACTATGTGCGCAAACAATTTCTTTGTGTGCACAAAAACATTTCTTTGTGAGCACCAATATTAACACTATTGAATTTTTTTGTGTGCACTTCATTTTTTTGTGTGCGCAGGTTTCATGACCTGCGTGTGTGCACACACGCATAGCTTAGAGGGAACAGTGTAGAGAAGTGCTGTTATCCCTCTTTTACAGCTGGAATACTGAAGTCCAGATGCTCAATGGGATTGATGTACATAATTCCCACTAATTTCAGTGGAAATGATGCATCTAAAGACCTCTGAAGATCTGATATCAGAGAAGTGAACCTGTCTTCCGAGTTACCAGATAGTGCTCTGACTACTACACCATTCTTCCCCTTGTAATAATCTCTTTTACAGGCTTTTAATGAAGGCCTTGACAAATAATAGCTTTCTGGTAGCCATGGTGACCAGTTTTAGCAGCCTGTTGCCTAGCTCCACTGCACAAATGTAATGGAGGAGCACACTCTGGTGACCAAAAGTAAAATTGCTGGTGCCTAGCTGTGAGCTAGTTTTATCCACCCCTACCTTAATGGCTTATGACTCTGAATATCATCTATATTGATTACTAAAGGAGAGAGAAGCCTCACAGTGTGATGGACAGAGGTGTATGAAGAGGAGTTATTGGCTATGGGGGAATTGCCTCCCCCCAACCTTGGTTTGCCCCACCTTTTCATGGTACTTGTTGTAAATTTATATGCTTCATTGTGTCTGCCTCTCCCTCCTCTCACTTTGCAAAAGAGAATATAATCACATATAATGTTCTATAGGCTCTCACAGCTTTGCCTTCCTCCCCCAAATTTTTCTGAAATGATACTCCTGGGTAGATGTATGCATTGATAGTGTGTACCTCCAACAACTGCTGGAGAGAATGTGAGCTATTCCTCAATATCCCATAGGCTCTTTAGTGCTAGAAGTCATCTTTGGTTCTCCTCCAGCTCCAAGCAGGAGTGTGCAGCTTGTGGAGCTACATGCAGTCCCCGTTATTGTTATGAAGTTCTGTGCATCATAGAGCTAGCCATGAAGTTCCTAGATAGATTTGTTGCATGTATAATGAGTGATAAATGATGAGCCATAAAAAGATCATAAGGAGGAAGAAAGTAAATATGGTTGAATAAGAGCATTTAGAGGGAGAGATTTCCTGGTTCCATTCGTCCACCAGTGTTTATTCCAGTGCAATCCAAGGCATTTTTGATTGATTTATACAGTTCTACATGTAAACATTGGACATGCTCATTTGACAAAGTACTTGACATTTTGCTTCCTGGGTTAGGAAATTCTCTGCCAGAGACTGTTAAATCTGCTCCTTTCCCACTGGGTTTTACAGCTAGATGTGCTATTTTAAGATGTTTGACTCACATTAGCTCTCTATTGTTTAGTTATAATATGTATAGATATAAGATATTTTGTCACTGAACTTTCAGAAGCTCTTTCAGATACACCAAATGCCATAAAAGATGCTTTAAAAAGAAAGAGCTTATCTAGGGAAATAAAATGTGATATTTCACTTATGTAGCACATTTTATCTTCCAAAGTTTATCAAACTATAACCTGGAATCCCTTTATTTGCCATTGAAAACTTGCGTCTATAGGGAGAAACACAACAGCAACTTAAAACAGTTCATAAGACGAGGTTAGGTCAGAAGGCAAGTGGGACAGGAAGAATGAAAGCTTCAGATGACACTGCAGTACTATTTAGTGTTGCTATTACTTTAATTAAATGTGTATATTTTTATAAGACTGCCAAAAGGCACAAATTAAGAGCAGGGCCTGTTAGTGCAAGGTGCTGTGCAAACACAGATGAAGGCCCAGGTTCTGCCTCAAACAGCTTGCAGTCTAAGAAATATGTAGTTTTAGATAGGCAATGATCAAGACTGTATGTCTTTACAGTTGGAAATGTTACCTTCTGCATAACTGCTCCCACATTGGGGCATTAATTTATCATTGTATATGAAGTAAGAGTGCCATATACTAGACCACCGAGAACGTCAAAGTAATTCCTTTGCAGGACAGTGCTACTTTTAGGTGACTTTGATAGAAGTGTCCCCGAGAAGTCTTTCCTTCAAGCACTGACCAGGCTTTACATTGCTTAATCTAAGAGATCTGTTCATATCGTAAACGTGTATGCTCAGTTAAACTGTAGTTATTCGTCTGCTCTAACAGCAGCTGAAAAATCGTATGCATTAAATCACTAGAGCCATTGCCTGAGGATCTTGGCTTGTCCACACTACCCAAGGACCCAAGACCACAACTGCTGTTTGGGCTGCTGTAGCACTGATGTTTAGTTATCTCTGTACAAACCCCTACTGCATAGTACTACTCTCTGGAGGGCCTCCTAGCCTCATTGATAGCGTTATTATTCTTCAGAACAGGAGTGTAACTTCTCATGCAAATTGCAGCCTTATTTACACTGCTCTGAGAGGGAATATATTGCAGTGAGATTTATTTCCTGTTCTGTTTCAAGTCATGTAAAGCTTAGTTTCCACACTGTAGGCTCTTCTGTGTCCACAGACAGATCAGCAGAAAAGGAATGTTCCATCCTGTAGCTGCCTTTCGGTTTTTCATAGCACCCTGTGAGGTATTTTGCCTGTTTTCAGCTCCTTTGGTACCCATCCGCATCAGTGAAAAGGATATTATGTCCCATGCTTGTAATTGCACCGAGTGCTGGTCCAAAAGTTCTTTCATGTAGACTCATGAATCATGATGTAGTGATTTGCTTTGAATTTGAATACATTCCATAGGGTTCTTTCCTTAAGTCTCCAACTCTCTGTACTCAGTAGAGCACTACAGCTGCTTTGGTGTGCATAACAGAGGGAGCGAATATCTTGTTGGGGATTAGGCAGAAGTCAAAACATATGGTGCAAAAAGTGAAAGTGGATACATGCGAGACACAACATTTCTCAGTGGTAGGTGCATGTGAAACTGTGATATTCATGTGTTTCAGAAGTCTGGATAAATATTCTGTCAGAGGAATTGCAACTTTCTACAATGGAGAAAAGGTGGCACTGCAGAGTGGGGTAGACGACACACCACTTTACCTATGGGAACACACTTTAGCCCTAAAGGGAGCCAGAGGCTAGTACCAGAACAGTCTCTCAAGCCTTTCAGGAGGCATTGTTGAGGCACAGATCCACAAGTCATGAGACGTTGGTCCTGTTCCAGCTTAGTCCAGTGTTACCTTAACTTACGGTTGCCTGAAATTTCCCTGACTGTGAAGTGGGAATGGTGTCATGCTTCCCTAGTAGGAGCATAGCTGGGATTAATTAGTTAGCTGTTGAAGTCACTGGGACTCACTGAATAAAAATATTAGTCTGGCCCTTAACGTTTGTGAAGTACTTTCAGTTCCTCAGCTTGAAGGGGCTGTGAGATGTCAATGTGTTTTATTCCATCTAAAGTAACCAACATGAAAATGCTTATCTATTTGTCCTTATGGGATAGGTGTCAGCTGCAACTGAAGAGTGGCAGTTTGGCTTCCAGAGTTATGGTGAGTGAAATCCCAGAGTCAAGGCCAAAATTCCTATTGACTTCATTGGGGTCAAGATTTCACTCAACATGGATGCAACTGGAAACCTGCCATAAGTCAGTGAAGCTAACAAGGAGGAACATTTGTATTAGCAGGACCGGGTTGTTAAAGACTGAACAGTCTGAGCCCAGGCTAGCTCATGACTGAATGGCCATGTCTCGAAGCTGAATATCTGGAATATGCATTTCTTTATCTGTGACGAGGTGGAGATGCTTATTGAAGATAGCAGGGGATTCCCCAAAAGCACAGTCCTGCAGGCTGTTTCCAGTGTCTTCCTGAGCCGTGGAGGACATAACTGATGATCCCCACTTTGCTGGGGTACAATATGCAGATTCCTCTACATGGGCCAGTTCTTCTGGCTGGTGGGTGAGGTCGGCTTGGAGTCTCAAGATCGAGGCGAATGCTCTAAGGACTGGGTTCCTCTTCTCCCCCTTCCTGCCCTCTTTTGAAAAGTTCAGGGCTGAACTCAAGACCCCTGTTGTGCCCAGACCTCCAAGAGGCATAAGAAGTGGGAGAGGCTCCCCATTACAGCTTTCTCACCTGGTCATATGCAAAGGAACAGTTTAGGCCCAGATCTCCAAAATTATTATTCTTTATATAGCATTCAGATGGTAGTGGGTACTCCATCGTGACGACACTGGTAGGTGCTACAGGTAAATAATAAGCTGAGTCCTTGCCATAAGTAGCTAACAGACCCAACAGACAAGAACTGTGAAGCATGGTGTTGAGGCAATTGAAATGAAAAGAAAGATAGTCCAGGGGTTTGGGCACTAGCCCAGGTCTTGAGAGACAGGCGCAATTCACTGCAGTGTCACAGATTTTCTGTGTAACCTTGTTAAAGTCACTTGATCTCTCTGTTCCCCATCTATGAAATGTGGATAATAGCAGCCACTGACCTTACAGGGATGTGGTGAGTGAGGATCAATACATCAGTGGTTATGAATTGTTGTAGTGCTTGTTAGTTGAGATATATAAGTTCATTAGATACTAGAAAGGGATACACACACCAGCCTATTGATAGAGTAAATGACTAGGGCACAATAATGTATCCTAATAACTCATTTAGTTTGATTTCAGCCTGTGTCCTAAATAACTGTTTTGCAGAAAGGAAGATGATGTATTTGTGCATAAAATAGCCATTAAAAAAAATTGTGCAATTCGGGCATTATTTCTAGTTTGTCATTGCCTGTGGCATACCAGTTCAGTCATTTGTGTGGCATCTGTACTACTTGTACATTTCCCTGAAATCAAAATTACTGCTTCAAGAACTTCATAATGGCATACTGCTTTCAGTGTCTTCTTGCTCTGACACAGTTTGTGCTTCAGGGTGGTGAGTATCCAGCCATTTGTGTCATGAGAAGTAATTTGCAAAGATAGATGCTGTTACCTGTCATAATTCTAATAATGTTAAATCAATCCATTTTACTTATCAGCATAGCCTTGCATGGTTATTGGTTCTCTCCCAAATACAGTCCAGTGAGAGAAAGAGAAATGCAGGAGAGGGAACATTAAAACACAACAAGAGGCTTAATTCTCTCCTCACTGGTGTGACACCTGTGTAACCCTGTTGACTTTAGTTGAGTTACTCCTGATATAAGAGCAGGATCAGCTCTCAGAGATATGTTAGTGCAAAACTTATTTTTCTATCAAATGCAATATGGTATTACATACAGCCTTTTGATTATATTATATTAATGGCAGGAAGATCTCAGTGCTTTAGAACTGTCTTGAATAATGATTTACAAGGCAAAAAGAATTTGCAAGGACAAATTTTACAAATGTCCTTATTGCAGAAATACTGCGGGCAGACAAGCTCATCTTCTTGGGTGACTTCAGCATTAGAGTTAACGCAGATTATCAGGCTTGGCCCGGTGTGACCAGAAGAAATGGCCTCAGGAAATATAACAGCAATGGGCTCCTTCTGCTGAGGAAATGCACTGAGCATGACCTCCTTATCACCAATGCTGTGTTCCACCTGTTGAACTGCAAAAGGACGCTCCAAGCACTGGTATCTCATTGACTATGTCATTATCAGGAGAAGAAACAAGCAGGATGTTAGAGTTACAGTGGCCAGGGGAAGTGTGGAATGATGGATTAATCATTGTAATCTCTAAGCTGAATATTGTTACATCCTAGTAGCTGATCACAAAGTAAAGAAGCACCCGGAAAGTTTAATATCTCCAGATGGAAACAGGAGAACGTGAAACAGGCTTTTGTTGAAGAACTGTGCAAACAAATTGTAACAACTGATGTGAATTCCAATCAAACTGAGGAAAACTGAGCAGCCTTTAGAGACTGTGTAGTCACCACAGCTCTGTGACATGTAAAGATCAAGACTGGTTTAATGAAAATGATACTGATCTAGGGAGACTATTGAGTGAGCAGCGTCAGCTCCATAAGGCTTGTTTAGAAGACAGCATTTCACCATTTAAGAAGGCAGCCTTCAACAGAATCAAGAAGACTGTGCAGTGCAAGCTTAGAGAGATGGCAGAACTCATGGCTGTGCAACAAAGCAGATGAGATTCAGTTCTGTGCAGACAATAATGACCTAAAGAACTTCTCTCCTGCTCTGAGGACTATATATGGGCCATGATCATGAGAAAATCTCAATACTGAGTGCTGGTGGCACAACATTGCTCACTGACAAAGAAAAGATGCTGCAAAGATGGGCAGAACATTTTAACAACATCCTTAGTCAACAGTCATCTATTAGTGAGGAGGCAATTGATTGACTGCCCCAGACAGTTATCAACATATCTCTTGCTGATCCCTCAATGCTGACTGAAATACACGTAGTTTTGACACTGTCATTTTTTCAGTCACTCTGGACCCAAGGAACTATATCCTAAGAGTACGTTCACTTATACAAGTGGAAAGGTAATGGGCAACCCCACAACAGCTGTCGGGGCATTTCCTTATCGTCAATAGCTGGCAAATTCTTGCCCAAATTGTGCCGAATTGCCTTCTGCAATACATTGAACAAGGGCTCTTGCCTGAAAATCAGTGTGGCTTCAGGAAAAGTTGTGGGACCATGGGCATGGTGTCTGCAGATCACTCAGTTCAGGAGCAGGAGTGTTGCTCCTAAAAATAATGATTTGGGGCACAGGCTCCAACACCCACCCCAGACACGGCATGGGGTCTCCCCAAGCCTGGCCCAGTGCTGCTCTGGGCTCTCCCGGGCCCTACACCCTAGAGTGCTTGGTGTGGGGCCTAGCAATCCCTACATGTGAGCCTCCTTCTCCCAGCCCTGACCCCTCCTGCACGGCCCCCTGCTCCTGATGGCAGTCCTCCCACTCCTGCCCAGCCCTAGGCCCTCCCATGTGTCCCCCCACCCAGGCCCACCCAGCTGGCACCTGGCAGGCCCCACCCACCACTTCCCCATACACTTGAGCCCATTCCCTACCACCCCCAGCCCTCACTTAGCTCCTGAGCCCCACATCCAATGCAGCACTTAGCTCTGCTGGAGTAAGGAAGCCTCCAGATGCTGGCTGTGACTGGTTTAGATTTCCATCCTGCTCTGCCCAGGACCCGCTGTTTGGGAGCACAGTTGGGTGGGGGATTTAAAATGGTCCCGCTGGCCCCAGCACCCCAGAGCATGATTCAAGGCACTAGCTTAACATTTGGTGCCAGTGCCTCTCATGCCCAGTGGCAGCAATGCCACTGTTCAGAAGAAATGCCTGGAACATGACTCCAAACTGTACATGCCTTGCATTGACCTGACAAAAACATTGGATACAGTCAGCTTGGAGGGACTTTGGAAGATCTTGACAAATTTGGCTGCCTGGAGTAATGTATCTCTGTGGTTCAGCTCACTCACATTGTGTCTGAGAATGAATCCTCTGAACTGTTCCCAGTTACCACCAAAGTCAAGTACTGTGTGTTGGCCATAACAATCTTCAGAACAGTGCTTTTTGCTATGCTTACAGATGCCTTTTGTGACTATGATACTGGGACTGGTGTCAGATATCAGACTGATAGCAGCCTTTTCAATCTGAGAAGACAACAGGCAAAGACAAAGGTCCTGGAAGTGACTGTGATTTTCTGTTTACTGATGACTGTTCCCTGATGTTGAACCCCGGGTTCGTAATGTGACTGGGATGGACCAGCGACACCCACCAATGTGACGGACACCAGTTCAAGTAAACAAAAAAGCTACTTTTATAGAGATACCTTAAACACCTTTAACTACTTAACAGTGTAAAACAAGGAGATCTATGCAAAAACACTTGTAATCAACTAACAGTATGAAGCAAAAATCTATATAGGACACTTATAACCAACTAACAGCATAAAGCAAAATCTAAATGAACACTTATAACTAAATGACAATATAAAGCTAAAAACCTATGCAAAGCACTTATAACCAAGTAACAGTGTGGAGCAAGAAAGTCTATATAAAGCACCTGTAAAACACCTCCAACCAAACAACAGGATAAAGTATGAGAGTCTATGCAAAACACTTACAACCTACAAAAGTACTTATGGTTAAATAACAGTATGGAGTAATGACCTACAAGAGGGTGGCCATAATAAGTCAAGGACTTTTCTGGCCTTTTACTGCCTCAACATCGGTATAGGCACTGACCAGCCCACCCGACGCATATTTACCAATGGCTGGAAGCCATTCCTCCTTGCTAGCCAAGAAGGGTGGGCGGCAGAGTGAAAAAAGTCAGATGAGAGAAAAATAAACCCCCACACTCCCCCCGTGTACACAGGGGAAGTTTGGGGCCAGCAGTTTAGAGCAGAAGCAGAGTAATGAACGATTATACAATAAGAAGGATGCAAAATACAAATGACTAATAAAACACCTGGCAAATTAACAACACAAAACTATGCTAGACCATAAACAACTATATCATAAAAAGACTGTACAGGATACAGAGAAAATAGTAACAACTACACAAACTATGCAAAACTCAGGTAAAGAAGCTACAATCACAGACTATATATAAATGTCATAGGATTTATGTCATAGAATCATAGGGTTGGAAGGGACCTCATAGGTCATCTAGTCCAACCCCCTGCCAGAGGCAGGACCACTCCCGCTTAAACCATCCCAGTCAGGGTCTTGTCCAGCCGTGCCTTAAACACCTCCAAAGATGGAGACTCCACCACCTCCCTCGGCAGCTCATTCCAAGTCTTCACCACTCTCCTAGTAAAAAAGTTTTTTCTAATATCCAGCCTAGACCTCCCTAACCGCAACTTGAGACCATTGCTTCTCGTTCTGTCCTCCGTTACTACCGAGAACAGTCGAGCTCCATCTTCCTTAGAGAATCCCTTCAAGTAGTTGAAGGTTGCTATCAAATCCCCCCTCAATCTCCTCTTCTGCAGACTAAATAAACCTAATGCTTTCAGTCTTTCCTCACAGGGCTTGTGCTCTAGCCCTTTAATCATTTTGGTTGCCCTCCTCTGAACTCTCTCTAGCATGTCCCTGTCCTTTTTGTAGTGGGGAGCCCAGAACTGAACACAGTATTCTAGATGTGGCCTCACCAGTGCAGAATAGAGGGGAATGATCACATCTGTTGATCTGCTGGTAACACTTCTTTTGATGCAGCCCAGTATGCCATTGGCTTTTTTGGCAGCAAGAGCACACTGCTGACTCATATCCAGCTTCCCATCCACCAGGACCCCCAGGTCCTTTTCTACACTGCTGCTACTTAGCTGAATGTTTCCCAGCCTGTAGCAGTGCATGGGGTTTTTTTTGTCCCAAGTGCAGGATTTTACACTTATCCTTATTGAATCTCATAAGATTTCTATTGGCCCACTTTTCCAATTTATCTAGGTCTCCCTGAATCCTGTCCTTGCCCTCCAACGTGTCTACCGTTCCCCCTAGCTTGGTGTCATCTGCAAACTTACTGAGAATGCAGTCTATTCCATCATCCAGATCATTGATGAAAATGTTGAATAGAACCGGCCCCAGGTCCGACCCCTGGGGCACACCACTCGTGACTGGTTGCCAGCTAGACATGGAACCATTGATTCCTACACGCTGAAACTGTTGATCTAGCCAATTTTCTATCCACCTTATAGTCCACCTATCCAACCCATACTTCCTTAATTTGCTAATGAGAATGCTGTGGGGAACTGTATCAAAAGCCTTGCTAAAATCAAGGTATAGCACATCAACGGTTCTTCCTGCATCCAGAAAACCAGTCATCTGATCATAGAAGGAAATGAGATTGGTCAGGCATGATTTACCCTTGGTAAATCCATGCTGACTGTTCCTGATCACTTTATTTTCCTCTAAGTGTTTGAGGATGGATTCTTTGAGAATCTGCTCCATAATTTTTCCAGGGATTGAGGTGAGGCTGACTGGTCTGTAATTCCCTGGATCCTCCTTTTTGCCTTTCTTGAAAATAGGCACTACATTTGCTTTTTTCCAATCCTCTGGCACCTCCCCCGTTCTCCATGAGTTTTGAAAGATAACGGCCAGCGGTGCTGCTATCTCATCGGCCAATTCCCTCAGCACCCTCGGATGCAGTTCGTCCGGTCCCATGGACTTGTGCACATCCAGCTTCTTTAAGCAGTCCCTAACCTGACCTTCTGTCACCAAGGGCCTGTCTCCTTCTCTCCCATCTGCCACACCCATGGTAGTGGGCTGGGAGCTGACCCTGCCTGTGAAAACTGAAGCAAAAAATGCATTGAGCACTTCAGCTTTTTCCTCATCCTCTGTCACAAGGATGCCTTCCCTATTAAGCTTCCTTTTTATGTTTAAGATCAGAGCAGAGTTCCCTGCTAAGCCATTCTGGCTGCCTCACATGTTTGTTCTTTCTCCTAATTGGAATGGCAACTTCCTGTGCCCTTAGTAGAGTTTTTTTAAAATATAACCAACTCTCTTGGACTCCTTTCCCCTTCAGATTAGCTTCCCAAGGGATCCTGCCCATCAGTTCCCTGAGGGAGCCAAAATCTGCTTTTTTGAAGTCCAGGGTTTTTGTTTTGCTTCTTTCCTTCCTTCCTTTAATCAGCATCCTGAACTCGACCATGTCATGGTCACTACTGCCTAGCTTGCCATTTACCTCTACGTCCCTGATCAATTCTTCCCTGTTTGTGAGCAGCAGGTTGAGCAGTGCAAGGCCCCTAGTTGGTTCCTCTAGCATTTGTACTAGAAAGTTGTCCCCAACACTCTCTTAAAATTTCCTGGATTGCCCATGCACTGCTGTATTGGCCTCCCAGCAGATGTCAGGGAAATTGAAGTCCCCCATGAGCACCAGGGCCTGTGATCTAGAAGCTTCCGCTAGTTGTCCATAGAACACCTCATCCACCTGCTGCTTCTGGTCTGGTGGTCTATAGCAGACACCCACCACAACATCCCCCCCTGTTGCTTTCCCCTCTCAATGTAACCCACAGACTTTCTACTGGCACGCTTCCACTTCCATAATGGAGCTCTGAGCAGTCATAGAGCTCTTTTACATATAGTGCTACTCCTCCCCCTCTTCTTCCCTGCCTGTCTTTCCTGAACAGTTTATACCCATCCATGGCAGAACTCCAGTCGTGCAGACTATACCACCACGTCTCCGTTATTCCTATGATATCATAGTTCCCTGTCTGCGCTAGTATTACCAATTCTTCTTGCTTATTTCCCAGGCTCCTTGCATTAGTGTATAGGCACCTAAGGCTGTGTTCACACGGCACTTTTGTTTCGAAACAACCTCGTTGTTTCGAAACAAAAAAAACCATGTTCACACAACTGTGTTGTTTCGAAACAAGTTAAACCCCATTTGGGGACGAAACAACCTTGTTTCGAAACGCTTGTTTCGAAACAACGCATGTGAACATGTTGTTTCGGAACCTTTAAAGGGCTGCTGCCTCAGCACCCTGGCCAGGGAACACTCAGCAC